>CM053502.1:167637298-167753243 GCA_028627145.1 Eidolon dupreanum | reverse complement strand
AGCTGAAATGAATTGACCTTCAACTGGAAAACTTACACTATACATGAGTCCTCCCCAATAAATCCAAGTTGAGATCCAGGCTTCTGTGCAATTTTTATTATATAATCTTATGTTTCTTACAATAAATTGTAAATGTTGAAGTTCTTTAAAAATATCCTGAATTTGATTAATTTCCTTCTAAACTCTATTTAACCTGCATATCTAGTTTGAATAGAATAATTAAGGAATGATATTTTAATCCATTTAGCCATTTTTCCCAACATGATATCAATAAACCATTTGAATTATTTTCTTAAATACTTGAATCATGAGGCTATAATAGGAATGATGTAGCTTACATAGACTAATGAGTAATTCTAGTTTTTAAATAAATATTTAGAAAACCAACTACACAAAATCAGTTAGTTATATCTCTAATTGCAATATTAGCACATGACCACACATTATTTGCTGCCTATATAACAATCATAGTTATTCGTTATTTTTATAATAGCTTTATTGAGATACCTATTCATTATTAAAGCATTCTCTAATGGAATTCAGAACTCAAGACTACGAGATTTCAAGAACTACCTTAAGTGCAAAAAAAATTATTTTATTAAATATTTTGAAATGGAAGCTATCTAGCAAACAGCAAATTGTCAAAACTAAATTCTCCTTGCAGTAGCCATT
Organism: Eidolon dupreanum; assembly: GCA_028627145.1. Lineage (NCBI taxonomy): Eukaryota > Metazoa > Chordata > Mammalia > Chiroptera > Pteropodidae > Eidolon > Eidolon dupreanum. Next base: position 167,752,571 of record CM053502.1, on the reverse strand, counting down.
TAAGTTTTATCTGCCATTCCACTGTAAATTACGTTAAAGCAGATGCCTAATCAGATGGCATGATTTCTCTGTGTTTGGATTATGATAAGTATATGAAGGCTAAAATAGATTTTTAAAGCACTCTGAATAATTATTTAAGATCAAAATGCTTCTTGTGCTTAACAGAATAATATTCTACTAATAGAGTCTTTTGTTGCTTACTGTTGAGGGAATTCTGAAAGACTTCCCTGTATCCAAAACATTATGGGAGTTCCTTCAGTGAGACCTGGGATACAATCTGTTCAGATACCTTCATTATACAAAAGAGTCGTCACTGTAAAATGGATGGCTCCATCATAACCTATTACAACACAGCCATTTGCAATATGGTGATTACCACTGTGATTTGATTCATTAATTCTCAGTAACAGTTGTTAATCAGCTCATTAAGCAAGTATTGTACAGAAGATTTCAACCAAGCGAAACCTCTTTAAAACCACTAAATATCTTCTTTTGCAGGGGGAGGAAAAAGGAGACAGGTTTAATGCCAGAGGAGTTGTCTATACATATGGCAGTTTTTCAACTATGGCAAAGTTTTAAATGACTTTACTTTTATAACACTATAAATACTGTAACACTGAGGACTTTGTGCCTTTTCCAAAAAAGTGTTCGCTGTCAGAAAACTCCTCTTATTTGGCTTTCCTGGATTTTGCAGCTATTTTATTATTAAGATGTAGAAAAGAATTCTGGCCCTGTGTCTCACACTTCACCAATATGCTCATTCTTTCCTATGTTTCTACAGCACATAATTCAATAACGTATTTCAAGTATTTGAAATCTTGAAGATTAAACTTAAATATAATTTTAGTATTGCATTAGTTGATTTTCAGCAACTTATTTTATATTAAAATATGCCATATGTAAATGTCTATGAGTGATAAGCAAGTTAAAGTGTTTTAACTAACAAAAACAAAATCCCTGGCTCGCTTCCCAGTTTACAAAGACATTTCAAGTGCATGTCTTAATTTGATCTGTACAAAACCTGGAAAAATGTTGCTATTAGCCTGAAATTACCCATGAGAAATCTGAAGCTCAAGCTAAGTGACTTGCCCAAGTTGAAAAATTTGTAGGTTCCCATGCTTTTTCTACTACAACACTGATTTGTCTCAGTAAGTAACCAAAAACTAGCAGCTACCCTATGGAATCCCATCTTATCTATACCTAGAAGAAAGTTTTTAGCACAAAGGGGAGAGATACCTGATCAACACTAAGGAGGCACGTGGTATATAATCAAACTTCAAGGAAAGCTTTGCACAGTGTTATTTGCTTTCGGAAGCACAATCGTGTCCATACCTGCCCAATACACTGTAAGTCATCCGTCTAGGGCCAAGCAAACTAAATGACTGAGCAGGCTTGTTGAATTAGAGCCAATCAAGCGTGTGACTGAGATTACTCCACTAAAACTTCAATACCAGCATCTTCCACCATGCTAGGTGCGATGGCTTGTGAAACAGGATAAGCATTTGACGTATTTCCCTTCTTAATTGAGGAGGCAGTTTCTTCTAATCCCTGATCAATGCCTGTGCTCCACATGTGTTTCCTCATCCACCTAGTCACTTCCATCTCCTACGTGGGCTAAAGACTGAAGACAGACCCTGAAAATAAGCTGATGATTTGCATGAAAAATAGGATATTGATGACTACCAAATAAACTTATCCTCTTATATAAACTAATCTAAGTAGGCATTTACTAGTTCAATTTAATTTAATCTCAGGTTCCCATGTATTGATCAAATTGATCAGTATTAATTCAGATTTGTCTGTGGTTGGACCTATGGTATATTAGTTCTGCTCTTCGTCAGCTTGTCAATTGCAGGAAATAGTGTTTCAGACATCGCAAACGAGTGAATTAAAGTATTAATCAGTAATGATGTAAATATGTAACATTATCTTAATAACTGCTTTAAACAAACAGACAATATTACATTTATAAATTAATTTGTGCCCGCTTTTTAAAAAGAATTTTAGCCTGCTAACACAAGGCACAACTTTTATGTTAGTAAATGGAAATAGGAGCAAAATTGTTGGAAAAATTAGCCCCCCACTGTTGATAAGAACTGTGCTTCTACAACCTTTTGAAATCATACCATATCCAACTCTATCCTCAAATATAACTTTCATGCAACGATAAGGCCACGGCTTCTCACCAGGCTCAGTTAGTGCACTGTCAAGTTTCTAAAGGGAAAAAAAGATTGTGTTAAAATTTCCTAAGCGGCCTCGAGCATCCCCTCTTATATTTCTGTGTTCCCTTTGCTGTGCTGTCCTGCTTTTATTGCAAGTTCTATTTTGTCCTCTATTTTATAGGTATTGTTGTTCCCTTTGATTCCTGATCAAACCAAAAGCTAACATCCCATAGAGTATACTTTGGGAAATTCTGTCTTAAAGAAATAGCCCATCAGCAAAACCACTTTTTCTTTCCCTATTGTTCCAGAGAGGCCATTGGTCTCAATTCTGATATGCGGACCTCATAGAGCCAACGAGCACATGAAGCATATATAGTTTTGAAGACAGTTAAATTCAGACCAGAAACCTACACATTTTTTTTTCTTATAAGTTGGTGAACAGGACAAAAAGATTACTGCATGTTTTTTCATTCTGGGAAATCAAATCAATATGGCTTTATGAACATCAAGGCTCAGGGCAAGTTTGTCCTCACACAAAAGTTTCACATCTTTCCATCATGAATCAGAAAAGGAGAAAGATAAAAAGAGATGGAGTGTGTGTGTGTGTGTGGAGGGGATTATTTATTTTATTTTAATCTCTATCTCTTGAAGGCAACTCTTGTAGCCTAAATAAAACTAGTAGAAAAGATACTTGGCATTCTGAGTCTTCTCCGGGCATATGCCAAGAGAGTAGTCTTTGCATCAGGAGGCCTTTTCAGCTCGTTGTCATACCTGAAAAGATGCCATCATTTCATTTACCTAGATAATATTATAGACTTATGTAACATAATTATATACTTATTACAGCTGTTTAAATAATACCATTAAAACTTGCAGGCCTATGTCATCTGCACTGACATCTATCACAACTGATTATTTTTTTATTATTGAAAATCTGCAAAAGGCCAGGGTAAACCTCAGCAATGGCACACCATTGCTAGAAATACCGGCTTTGAACTTTGAGGAGAGAAACAGCCCAAGGATCTAAGATTTGAGCAGCAAGATTAAGAAAAATTCACTCTGTGGATGAGATTAGAAATGTTATCACTGATGGGGATAGAAATTCGGCAGATTCCAGATGGGGGAAAGAGTTCTCACTCAGAAGGATCCTCAGGATGGGAGGAATATATAAGTAACCAATGAAAATGTCATTAAGATAACATTATTGGGGGACTCTAGTTTAATCTAGGTTCTGAATCAGAGACTTCTCTGATATAACCTAAAAGTAGATTTCTTCAGGCTTCAGTGAAACAAACATAGTTCATGTAGGATCATGTAATAATAATCCCTTCAATTTTGGAGAAACAAGTATTGCTTAAACTTATCTAGGTTATTTGGTCATTTACTAGAATGGCTTTATATATATAATAAGGGCTTTATCAACTAAAACCAAACCTAAATGAAACCTTCAATTAATCATAATTCATTGTACTTCCACTTTAAAGAAAAATAGGTCAATCATAAGAAAACAAACTGAGATCAAAGATTTAGTTAAAAAATAACATTTAGAATTCACTCTATGTTTTTCTAAATCATCAAAAAAGAGTTCATTTATATCAAATTATATTCATCCTCAGCCAACAAAGTTTCCTAACATATTTTGAATGATTTTTCACAAGGGAAGAAACACAACATTATATGAGCAAGGACCCTTTGGGATGTAAGTCACCCGAATTTGCTCATGTAACTAAACTCCACACAGATCAAGAACAGTTGCATTCAGCTTGCTGGAACCTATCTCCTATCTTTTGGCTAAGCATTTATCCATTTGATTTGATCCTCAGACCCAGCAGCCCTCAAATCAGGTTTTCTCAAGTTCAAATCCAGTGGAAAAAGTGGGTATTTCTTTCTCAGCAGTCACAATAACCCCAGATGACATCTGACTGGCTTTAATTGAGTCTCTGTGCTTAAGAGATTGTGACTGATTGGTCAGAATTGGGACAGCAAAACACTAAATGTCCATTAAAATTATTAATTGTTCTTTGACCTAATGATAAAGAAGCTCGTGGACTTGGTTCTTATAGATATTCTTATCTCTACCACTTTATACAATACCTGGCATATAGTAAATACACCGTAAATGTCTCCTTTACTGAAATGAATTTGTTTTTTTAATTAGTTAATAATTATAAATATGCTAAATCTGATGGGGGAAAATGTTGACCTTAAATTGGTAGCAGAACACCCAAACAGAAATTAATGAAAGATAATAATTGCAGAGGATCAGAACACTGCTTTTCTTTTCTTTTCTTTCCTTTTTTTAAATTTTTTTTTTATTTTTAGGTGAGGCAGCGCTTGATTGATCTCACAATTGTAAGGACCTTGTCAGTTTATAATTCCTTATTTTTTTATTTTTTACGCCTGCAGCACTTGGTCTTCCTAAGTGGTCTCCCATCTAGTACTAACCAGGCCCGACTCTGCTTAGCTTCCAAGATCAGATGGGATCAGGCTTGTTCAGGGCAGCATGGCGGTAGACAGACACTGTTTCTTAAAGGGTTTTCCATGGAACACCACCTCCTCGAAATGCTCTGTAAGGAGATGAATTTGGGAAAGGGTGATTGCCACATTTTTCTTACAGATTATAAAGAATTACAGCCATATTAAGAATTCCAAGAATTCATGAGTAATGAAGACTGTTTACTTTGTTACTCATGTTTCCAAAATTTATCTGTTGAAGGACATTTACATTTATTTGTCATCATGGGAGGCAAGAGGCTGGAATTTTCCAGAGTAGGACTAGAGATTTGACTGTCAAAGTGGTTGCCTCAGGTGGGAACCGTGAGTTTTAGACACATGATGTCATTAAGGAAACATTTTTCAAACAATATACATGTTCATAAGTAGGTGATTGTTTAAATAAATTATTAAAGAATGGGATACAATAAGACTATAGAAATTATAAACATATATATTTAATGGAATGAAAAGAAGTCAGTGACATATGATGTATATAAAACAGGTTGTAAATGAAATGCCTGTTGTCTCATTGCATTTTATAAAAAATAAAAAAGTAGATATCTGTGTGCAAAAAAATCTTTAAAGTTGTACAGCCAAAATATAACAAATGAGGCTTTGTTTATGGCTGATTTTTTATTTTCTTCTTTGAACCTGTTTGCATTTTCAGGATGTGTTTGAGTGTAAATTTTTTTAAGTTATTTTAATTTGTCCCAAAACTTACTATCAAGTATTATTGCACTGCCTTTCATGCCTCTTCCCTTTCTAATTTGAACATTAGTTGATGCACTTTTAACATCATGTAAAATTTCAAACTCATACGCCTTTATTCTTTTCTCGAAAATAAAATTACTCCTCGGTGCTACAGAAGTCAAAAAGAAAGGCTTGTAGGCAGAGCACTTCAAAAAGTCCTCAACCGCTTCATATTCCCGCTGCCTCAGTACCAGATTTCAATAGAGCACATGAATCAGGACAAGTTGACATTAACATCAGTCCAATAGAGATGTCAAAAGTATAGGGTGCAATTAGGAGCTGAAAAATAACAAAGTGAGGGAATATCATCAAATCACAGCAGAGATTATAATAGTACTTGACACCAGCCACCTAATGAAGCTGATTGAACTATTCAACAGCTTTTATTTGGGGAATAAGGTGGTGGGGTGGGATGCAAAAGACCTCCGTGGGCAGTGGCAAGATGGAATCACTAATAGAATATCCTCAAAAGGAGCTCTCTTCAAACTGCTGAGTTGGAATAATGCTGTCACATTCAGGGGTCAGCATAGGCTTGGGCTGTGCATTATCAGGTCAAGGATGCTACAACAGCTGGATTGGATGTTTACACCCAGCTCTTCATCATCCACTGTAATGCAAGGCCTCAGAGACAATGGAAGCTTCTGCCTTTTGCCCCATCTCAATTTTTTTTTTCTCTATCTGATGTTATATCTGGATAAAGAAAGAATTCCCAGGTATGAGAGATACAGGCAGGTAGTGGGATGGCAACTGTCTTGCATTTTTTCCAAAGAAAAAGGAAATGACAAAATCTTGGTAGGAGGCAGATTAGCAGAAGTGTGTTGGGATCTGTTCTTACCCAGAAGTCTGATATCTGTTGGGTAGGCAAGGGCTTTTTTAATTTAATCTTTTATTGAGAAAATTTTCAAACATATAGTAAAGTTAACATTACAATGAACACTCATATATCCATCACCGAGATTCAGCTATTATTTACATGTTTTCGCATATTATTTATTTAGTCAGATATCCAATCTCTGTCTATATTTTTCTGAATCACTTGAAAAATGGTATGGTATGGTATGGTATGGTATGGTATGGTATGGTATGGTATGGAGTATGCATCTCCAAAAAAAGAAAACCTTTTTATATCAATAAATTATCATTAGTTATACTTTATAAAATTAACAACAAAAAACTCTTAATATTATATAATATTCTCTATACAAATTTCAACTGATTTGTTTTAAAAATGTTTCTTAAAGGCAGTTTTTGGAATCAGTTCCAATCAAAGTTATTACACTGCATTTGGTTACATCTCTTTGGTCTATTTTTATCTAGAACAAGTCCCCAAATTATTTAACTTAAAAAATTAACTCTCTGTTAAGTCCTAACCAATTGTCTTATAGAATGTACTGTATTTTGAATTCATTTTATTGTTTCTTTCTGATATCTTAACTTGCTTCACTCTGTTATATTTTCTGTTAGCTGGCTAAAGAAAGGTTCAATCAGATTCATATTAAGCTGTGTACTTCATATCATATTACGAAGCATATAATAGAATATTGTCTCTTATTGTTGGTGACACTAGTTTGCTCACTTGAGCTAAGAATTAAAATCACTTCACTGGAGATTTTTCACCTTGTAATTAGCAAGAAATCTGTGGGCCTATATATAGATTCTATGCAACTTTCCTACTCCAATGGATATATCACCCATTAAAGATTGGTACCTCAATCGATTACTTATTAGGAATTGCGAAGAGTGATTTTCAAATTTTATTATTATTTCTACAGTTATTTGTTAATGAAATTGAAGAGTATAACAGAATCCAAGGTTTCCACAATGTAGCATGAACATGTCCAGCCCACAGTTCAAAATTAGTTGACATACAAAGAAATAGAAAATGTAACTCATACTTAAAAGGAAAGGAAGTCATGGGGATCAACCCTAAGATCCTGTAATTATCAGACAAGAGTTGTAAAGCAGCTAATATAATTATGCTCAAGAACATATAGATAGCTTATGATGAACACATAGAAAGTTTCGGCAGAGAATTAAAAACTATTTTTAAAAATGATTAAAAATGTTTAAAAAGAACAAATATGGAGTACTAATAGTTCCCAATTTCAGAACTTACTACAATAGAGAGAGTGGGATACTGGCATATGAATACACATCTAGATAAATGGAACAAAATTGAGTCCAGAATTACACCTTTCCTTTTATGGTCAAATGATTTTCAACAAACATGTTAAGGCAATTCAATGAGGAAAGGACAGTCTTTGCAACAAATGATGCTGAGACAATTTGGATATATATATGCAAAAAAATTACAACCTCTCCTCAAAGAATACACACAAATTAATTTAAAATAGATAATAGATCTAAATGTAAGATTAAACTCTTAGAAGAAAACTAAGAGAAAATCTTCATGACCTAGAATTAGGCAAAATGTCTTAGACGTGACACCAAAATTACATGCAATAACAGAAAACTATTGATAAAGGAGACATAATCAAGAAAACTTTTGTACATATTATTAAGACAGAAAAAAATAAGCCACAGACCTTGGGGAGAGAAATATTTGCAAATTATATATCTGATAAAAGACCTGTATGCAAAATATATTTTAAAAAAAAAATCTTATACCTCAATAATAAGAAGACAAATATCCCAATTAAAAATGGTCAAAAGATTGGAACATATTAAAAAATGGTCAATACGCATGTGAAAAGATGCTTAATATTATTAGTTATTAGGAAAATGCATATTAAAACCACAATGAAATATCGCTTTGCATCCACACGAATCATAATTAAAAAAAAAGAACAGATGATAACAAGTGTTTGATAGGATATAGAGAAATTATAACCTTCATACATTGTGAATGGGAACAGAAAGTGATATAGTCACTATGGAAAAGAGTGTTACAATTTCTTAAAAATGTTAAAAGTAGATTTACCATATGGCTCAGCACTTCTACTCCTAAGTACCTACTCAAGAGAAATAAAAACATATGCCATAAAAAGAGCTGTACATGAAGGACCACAGCAGTATTATTCATAATTGACAAAAAGTGGGAACAATCAAATGTCCACCAAGTTGAGAAGGGATAAATGAAATGTGGTCTATTCATTGGATTCTATTTAGCAATCAAAAGAAATGAAGTACTGATACATACACAACATAAATGAACCTCAAAAACACTAAGGTAAGTTAAAGAGGCCAGAGATAAGAGACCACATATTATATGATCCCATGTGAAAGATGATGAAAATGTTCTAAAATTAGCTTGTGGTGATAGTTACACAACTTTGTAAACTTATTTAAAAAATCATTATCTTGTATAGTTAAAATGAATGAATTTTATTCTATTTAAACTTTACCTCAATAAAGTTATTTGAGAAATAACTAACTATAACATCTAGAACTGAAAATATAATTAAAAACTCGATACATTGGTGATAGCAAAAGAATCAGTGAGCTTACTGATTGACCAATAGTTCTAACTGAACAGTAAAAAAGGAAAAAGATAACAATGAAAAGTGTACTTGGAGTCCCAAAAATAGAGAAAAGTAGAGAAAAATATTTGAAAAAATAGCAACAATTTTATAAATATGATGAAATAGATGAGGAAGCTGAGTGAATCTCAAGCAGACTAGATGCAAAAAGTCAAAGAAACTCACATCACATCCTAGCACATCATAGTCAAACTTGTAGAAACCAAAGATAAGGAGAAAAACTTCAAAAAGGTCAGAGATGAAAGATATATCACATATAGAAGAACACAATAGGGATGGCCAGAACACAGTGGAATGATCTCTTCAAGGTGCTGGGGGGAAAGAAGAGGAACTATCAACCTCAAATTTTATGTCTAGCAAAAATATCCTTCATAAGTTAAGAAAAAATAAAGAAATTTGCAGATAAACTAGGGCTAGGAGAATTTATCACCAGCAGACCTATACTACAAATAACTGTAAAAGATGGTTGTTCAGGCTGAAGTGAAATGAAGGAACGTTACATTTTCAGGAAAAATGTGTCTAAGCGTCAGCTACCCACACTGATTTCAGTTATTAAAAGATTAGAGCTGAGGCATGTAATGAGAATTTATTCCTCTAAATCTTAATATAGCTTCTTGGGGGAAAAAAATGTAGTCTAACAAGAGTACATGGAACCCAGAGAGGTTTAGAACAAAATAACATATTTCTGAAATGATTTCATTCTAAATATCATCTCATTGATTAAATCTGAGAGGCACTGATTTTGAGATCTTCTCCCTTCAAAGTCTGCACTAGGAAGAATGCATCTTTGTGAGTCATTTCTCAATTAACAACTCTCTGATTTTTAAAGGCAAGTATTTGTTAGTATAAAATCATCTATCTGATTATTTACAAACAACCCGTGGGATTGTTCTAGGAGGTACTATACTTAAATTTCTAATCTAGATGACAGTATTACTGTTTGTTTAATAATTGGCTTATATTCACTTCCTTCCTTGAGAAGGTACTTTTAGATTTGGTTGAAAATAATCATTTATGCCTTGAAATCTACTTAAAGTATCAACTCTGTTGACACAGGGCCTTTCCACACATGCAATAACTCAGTTAAAAAATGTTTGCGAAGAACACCAAGCCAGGCACTGGGTTCAAACTCTAAACCTGGACTCCGATTGAGGAAGTGGAAAGAGGTAAGTAAACAGAATGACAACATAATGTGGCAGGTGTTACGGCAGCGAAGAGATTTCTTAGGAAAATAGCCTCTAATCTGTAACGTCTATTATAGCAGAAAGATCCAGCTAACACCAATAATTATCTTTATCAAATCTCCAACACTCTCTGAATTTTTCACTTTAGGTGGATGGCTGTATTTTATACTCTCGGAGAAATGAGAAACAAATAGTTATTACTTCTCATCCCCAATTCCACCAACTGACCTGCATCTGCAGCCATGTAGCCCGCCCTAAACATGTGTGCTGGAATCTGTCCCCTCACATGTTCTCTAGGACCTCACTCCCTTCCTTTCTTACAACTTTAATCAAATCATCTTTACTAGTTTCTTCCCCAGGCTGTCAATCATGTCTTCATAATAACCATCTTTTGAAACGAGATCTACCTTGTTGCATATCTCTTTCTAGATATTTAGATATCCTGTTTTTCTTTTACTTTCCTAACAAATTCCTTAAAAGGATTAACTCATTGCCTTCTATCCTTACCTCTCATTTTCTTCTCTGTCCATTTTAATTGCCCTTTGTCTCCACCATGAAATGGAAGCAGCTCTTATCAAGGCCAGGGATAATCTGCATCTTACCTGAGTCACAGCCTGCTGAACATCTAAGTATCAGGTGATGTGGTTGACCACTCTCTACTTCTCTAGGTTTCCCTGCCACCACATCCGCCTTTTCTTCCTCTTCACCAGCCACTCCATTTTATCCCCCTTGTTGGCTTCTTCCTTTGTAGCCTCTCCCTAAAGGTAGGAGTATCTAAGATGTGGGCTTTGCCTCTCTTATCTCTCTACATCTGAAGTGATCTCATTAAGCCCTGTGGCTTTATAATGACACCTATATACTGATGACTCTCTATATCATAACCAGGCATCTTCCCTTTATGCCAGACATTTGTATCGAACCTCCTGCTAAATGTGTATGCTGGGTATTCACTTCCCCCCTGCGACAAATGAGAAAATTGTCTGCAGTCATATTACTGACACACTGAGATGGACACCATTGTATGTGTGTTTTCTAGGCCACTGTGAGAACTTCTCTGGGGTGTGTATTCAGGAGCTGGATCATAAGGTTTATGTAAACCTAATTTAAGTACTGCCAATTGTTCTCCAGATTGGCTGCACACCCACCTGTACCCCCTGAAAGTCTTTTTTTTTTTTCCCTTAATCTCAGTGGTGCTCAAGTCTGGCTGCATAGTAGACTCTTGTGGGGGGATTTTAAACTCCAGCTACAAACCTTGTTAATTAAGTCAGAATCTTAGGGGTGGACCTGAAGCAGCTGTAGTACTTCAGGTTTCCTAGGTGATTCCATAATGTGAATAAGATTGCTCTGTTTCCACGCCCTCACTTGGCTTTGTCCAGCTTTCTAATTACATCGATACAATAGGCGTTAAGTGTGCTATTCTTATTATTCTAATCTGCATTTAATCTGTAGGAATTGTTATTGTTTTCAATATAAGAAACCAGTTTTCCCAATACTGTCTTCTAAACAATTTTGACCTTTTCTCATTGATACACAATCCTGTAGATTGTCAAGCTGTTTGTAACTGGAATCCAGTAAATCCATTTACTTCGCAATATCTCATCAAACATATACTTCTGAGAAACATTTTAGACAAGATGTCTGTCATAATTGTTAAAATATTGGACACACATACTATGTGTGTATTGTGTACATACATACAAATTCACACACATATAGTTCATTTATGTATATTGTCATTTTGTGGCGAACTCTGATTTTACAGAGAGTACAGTCCAATATTTCAGAGTCCAGGTTTTGGTGTCAGACAGACTCCGATTTGAATTCCAGCTTTGCCATTTACCAGCTCCATGTCTTTGGGCAAGTTGTTGAATTTCTGAGCCTCAGGCCCTTGCTGGTAGAATGATGGTGATAACTTAGACCACAAATGTTCGTTGTAAAGATTAAATGAGAAAATGTAGATAAAGCATGAAACACAATGCCTGATACATTATTCAGTGTTCAATAAGTGCTGATTTTTGTCATTACTATTCTTTCTGATTTCAAATCCACTTGCCACGGTAGGTGCTGCACAACTCTGGAGTTTGAAACACTTGTTCATTCAGTTGTTGGAGCACATCAAACCTCTCTTTTTGAAAGAAAAATAAGGTATGCATATCTTGCAGGTAGCCCTGGAGTTCATTTTGGTAAACAGCTGCTTGACATTCCACTCAGATAACAATGAAAACATAGTCTTAAATTTTTTACAACAGAATGACAACTGTGCAACTTGCATGTCTCTGATCTATAAACATATTTCGCTTTTGAGTTTTAACGTGGAGCTTGTTGGAGAATTTTCCCATTGCGTGAACCTGCTCCCCACAAGTACAACAAGATGGTGGTTTTCCACCTTAGACAACCAATACATGCGGTCAACTGCTGTGTAGTCCAGGTCTTCTAATTTTCAAAGATGCCAGAATTCTAATCTTTAAATAATTTTTACATGTTTAAGTGGACCAAAAAATGCTCAATTATTGTGTGAGCAAAGCAAAACACATCTGCTTTTTCAGATTAGACCCATAAACCATTAATTTCTAACTTCGGCTTTGTTCTCTAGATCAACCCCAGTCCTGCCAGCTTACGAGGAAGAATTGCAACAGGACTGTGCAGTGTTAGCTCGGACAGATTTTTATTTTAAATCACACTCTAATGTTATGGCTTGGGCCAGGTTTCATGTTGCTCAGTAATCTATCCATTGTTTTAACTATTGTACCTTTCACATTTTATTATATCTTTCTTAGGAGTTCTCTTCCTTAATCAGGGTGTTCTTCGAGGAAAGGGATCTAGCACCTTGCATGGGGCCTGATACATTTCAGGGACCTAAAAATTCTGGGGGATGGATCAATGACTAAATCCATAATACTTAGGAAATATTTATTTGCAAAATATGTCGATGTCTCTCACAAAATAGTGATTAAAGAAACCAACAATTTAGTTTCTTGAATAATATGCTAAGTTCACATAAAAGGTTACATGAAGGATTCACGTAAAAGTTTGATAGGTTTTATTAAGAGAAAATTCTGCTTTTCAGATGGAGCTAACTGTGTTCCCTTTTTGCCAACACCAACCATAAAACCTTTTTTTTCCTTGGCTGCCAGTAAGCTCAGAGGTAATATTTAGTACTCACTTGTAATAATTAACTCATTGCCGAAAACTAGAGTTTTCCTTATCCTTCCTTTTTCCTCTCCAACATTTTCCATTTTGTTTTAATTGTCCTGTTTTATGCTTGTTAGTTGTGTCACTCAAGTAAAATATTTTATGGAAGAAAGCAACATAGAAATCATTAGAAAACAATTATGAAGTAAAATATACAGCAATTTGCCTTAGGACAAATACACTCTAGAGGCTTCATCCATTTGGCAATTAGCATCCAGCAGGTTTGAGCACCCATTTGCCACCTGTTCAGTAGTCTTCGCTTCGCACTTGGGAACACTGCCTGCCTGGTGTTAGTGGTTACAGTGAAGGGCTTGGTTTCTGTTGTAACCGTGAGCTAGGAGCTTGGGATCGGGGAATGGATAAGGAGAGACTAGTATGAGGACACTGCCTTCACAGAGGTTACCATCTCATTGAGAAAAATGAGACATTTACACAAAACAATTAATAATAAAGCATGGCTGATATATTAGCTTCCCAGGGCTGCTGTAGCAGAGAGCCACAAACTGGGTGGCTTAAAACAATCAAAATGCATTTTCTGAGAGTTCAAGAGGAAGGCCAGAAGTCCAAACATGAGGTGTCTGTAGGGCCATGCTCTCTCTGAAGATTCTAGGGGAGAATCTGCTCATGCCTTTCTCTTAGCTTCTGGAGTTTCCAGCCACCCTTGGTGTTCCTTGGCTTATTGACTCATCAGTAAAATCTCTGCCTTCATCATCACATGGAGTTCTCTCCCTGTGTCTCTCTGCATCTCATTTCTTATCATAAAAACACCAGTCATATTAGATTAAGGACCTGCCCCATTCTAATATGACTTCATCCTTACTTGTATATTAATTACATGTGTAAAGACTCTGGTTTTCAAAGAAGGTCGCCCTCATAGGTACCAGGGATTAGAACTTCGACACATCTTTTTGGGGGATGTAATTCGGCCCACACCGTTGGCATATAAATAAGTACCAAGAATCCTAGAGCAGAAAATTTAAAAGGTTCTGAAAGAAAAAGGTCGGTCCTTACTGGGGAGCCCATCTAACTGGTTTGCATCTTAGTAATTGCTTCGGGAGCAGGCCTCATTGGTGAAGCTCTGAGAAGTTTGCCTGTGTCATTTTTCCACTAAGGACATGTCTTTGTTATCCTGCTTGCTCACCTTACCTCATTCTTTATTGCAAACTGACTCTTCTGGATATCATTCTGTTTGGGGAGCAATCTCATTTCAGCCCTCAGCATTCTCCGTGTGCTCCGCATGTAGAGTTTTTATCAGTTTCATGTGATGAGAAATTTCTAAGGCACTTTTTACAGGAAGGCCATCCTTTACTCATGTCCTTATCTCTTATTGCTATCACAAGCTTGTGTGATAGACTTTGCCAGCCTTAAATTCATAGGGTTCTCTTAAGTAAGGATAAAATAGACACGCCTGATTTTTTTTTTTTTTTTGCTGCTAACAGTGTGCATGCAAATATACAGAGATCATCAAATTATATTCCTAGCTATCAACCTCACTGCAGTTTATATAGATTTGAAACAAAACTTTGCTTATCTCTGTTTATTAATGGAATTTATAAAAGTAGTCTTTGCAGATTTTCTTTTAGCGATAAAATGTTCACTTTCTTTTTATAGGGTCTTATAATCATCTCAATTTTCTTAGCTGGTCAGGTAGAAGAACCTTAAAAAGTGTTTCATCTCTTCCCATGCCATGTCTGATAAACAAACTAAATTTGGAAATTTTCCCACTTCTCTCCTTCAAATGAAAAAAAAAAAAACTAGAGCATTATTAACTTATCACTATTTGGTAGGCATTTTAGCTAATTTTAAGACCTTGTTAGCATAAGTATTTTTGTTAGGCATAATCACAGTTGTCATCATTTAACGTGTTACTGAGTGTTAGTTATGTGGTGTTTGGTTCGGCAATAATTGAGCAAATTATGACAAAAAATATTTTTATATAAAATATCAGCTAATACAGAGTCACACATTTATGACCTGAAGTATATTTTGAGACTAATAAATTAGAAAAAGTATTTACACCATTAGATGGAAATCAGAAGTTAGAATATAGCAGGATTAAATAATTTCAGCTCTTATATTTAAGTCCTGAGTTCCACCTTGAGTCATTAATAAATGTAGTCCATGTCCTTGTTCCTTCACCTGTGAATGCTCTTAACAACTGCCTCTCAACCCTCTTTATTCCCGTCAACACTATTCCCAGAGTAATATTAAAACACCACTACCTTATTTGTTTATGATGATTTATAGGTCATCAAACACTTCTACATCCTGTATTTGCATTAGGTAGCTCTTTCTGTGGAATGCTGGTCATGAGATGCAGACAGGGAGTACCACAAAGACTTTGGGATTTTAGCCTAGGACTTGTCTCCTTCCCCTACTGCCATTCTATTTCTGTCCTACTCAAAAAATCATCCTGAGTTAACTATTACTTCTCACATCAAATTGGATCCTTGAAATTGAAGACCCTCCACCTTCCTAAGATTTCTTCTCTAAAATATCTGTACCTCCCACTGTTCCGTAGCATTGATAAACTTTATCCCTTTACTACCACCTCAGAAAGCTACCCAGATAAACACTCTTTTCCTCATCCTTGCCCATGCTAATCTTGCTATCCTCACAGGTTTTTTAGAGCCTTACTTCTCTGTGATACCTTATATGACAACTATAGTCCATCCTGATACCTCCTTTCTTAGAATTTCTGTCACCTTAGCATATATACTTCATACCAAATTATTTAGCACTTCTTCTTATCTTGTTATCATTTAAAGGTTGGCTATGACTGTTACTTTTATTCTTCTAACTAACTAGCTCATAATATCTTTAAGGATTTTGTCATATATTTCTTTTCTATTTTGCACATTTAAATGCATACTTTGATGACTTATAAATGATATTTCTTAATTTTCTAACCTTTTGGCTTTAACCTTTAGGTAGATAAAGAGTAAAACATTTAACTGCAAGGCATGTTCTTGTAATGATGCTAAATTAATATTAACATTCTGCTCTCCCAAATTCTGATTGTAGTAACCCAATGGAAATACTAATGTTAGTATGTTTTTGACCTCATATTTTAAATAACATCAAAGAAAGAGAATATCATAGATACGTGTGCCATCTAGGAAATTTTTTTTTTTATTTACAGTTTTATATGGAAGACAATTGTTGCCCTTGCCCTTCCTGCTCCATCTTGACTGAATGATTTTCATAATCATTAATTTTTATGAGACTTTATTTACGGACGGTCCAGGAAAGGCTAGGTTCCGCATATCTTCTATGCTCTTCATGCGTTGTTTCTCAAGCTCTCCCATTTGGGATTGCACCATTCTATCAAGGCAAGAAACTGAGACCTCTGTTTTGTTGATGCTTTTGAGGGGTGGTGAGGAAAATCCTTTTAAATGGAGTGACCTTAATGAGATAGACGTTCTTTGAGCACCAAAGGAAAAAAAAAAGTTAATTCCTGCCCAAAGCTTCATTAAACGGACGCTTTGTAAGAAAGGCTAATAAAAGTATGGGGATCCCATCAGTTTCAAGGGAACTCTCTGCTGCAATGCCTCAGATGGAGTCGTTGGTCCTGCTTTATCAGTAAAGCATCTTAGATGCCCAGTTAAATGGGACTTCGTTCTCGGCCTCTAACTGATGCTTTAGGGATTTTAGGCCATTAGCCAATGGCTGACTAGCTTTATGGGATTTATGCACCGCTGCAGCCACAAAATCAAGTTGCATCCTCCTAATGTGTGGAAGAGCCCTAATAAATTAAAGTTTCCTCCTTCCCCTGCTCTTATCTTGGGGATTTCAATGTTCAGATATTAATATTTGGAAAATCACGTCATGATGATTCACTTGCAAAGAAACAAAGCTGTGTTCAGATATTTTAATGTGGTCTCAGATAGTTTCCTTTAAAATTTATTTGATTTTTCCCTTTATTTTCCAATTGAAGTCTGGTTTATATACAGTGAAATGCATTGATTAATTAGTCTGATGAATGTATACCCACCAATCACAATCTAGAATTTAGAGTTTCCTTTTGATCTTTCCAAGTTCAAACTATCACTGCATCCTCCCCCACCTCCCACACCCCCACCCCCAGCCACACACACACACCCATGTCTCTTAGGTGCATAGCATGAAAGGGTTTCAGGTTTCAGAAGTATCTGCAGGCTCAGTTAGTTCATTTATTCACCTACGACAACAGGCTGATGTCAGAATGCCTCAACAAACAAATTCACCGAGGAGACTTCCCAACCATGCACTGAAAGCTTATTTGAATTTTTGAGAATGACATATTACAGGTCTAACACCCACCCACTTCCTTATACTAACAGCTAGATAAATGAGTATGCAGATAAGTGCTGCTTCTTATTTATCATACTACTTTGAAATAGTTGAACATGTAATGGTTTAGCTTCAGATTTATGTTTCCCACATCCATATGCCACAAGAACCGGTACTTAAGTCAGTAAGCTATGACATATAAGATTCTAGTTTTTAACACTGTAAGTGTGGTTATTTCATACATGGTATCATCAAGATGGTCTTTTGTTAAAACGTCAAAGTGCTTATCTGCCTAATGATTACAAATTTTAAACATCAAAGTGCATATATATTTAAATAAAATATGTATATTGAAGTGTTAACATGGGCATGATAATTTAGCGAAGAGTTTATACAAAAGCAATGGAAGAGTATCCTTTTTAAAAGACTCTTTTATTGTAGTTAAAAAAGAAAAAGAAGGTGCTAACCCCATCTCTGGCCCCCTACAGTGTTCGGGAAATCAAAAGAAATCAAATGAATACTGTTGAACCACAGAACCACACCCCTGGTCTTGGTAGGTATCTTCAAATATTTGAAAGACTATTATGTGAAGGAGGAGTTAATTAGATTCACTCCATTTATTCCACAGGACAGCACAAAGAACAATAAAAAGAAGGTCTAGGGGAGGGTAATTTTTTGCCTTGATACGAAGAAATCTTGAGCATTTAGAGCTCTATAAATGGTTGAGCTGGTCTACTTTACTAAGTAGGAAGCTCCTAGTTTCTAGAAGTGTTTAAACAGAGTCAAGGTGACCTCTTTCCAGAATAATATAGATGGAATTGTTGTTCTAGTACAAAGACTTGCTAATGTGACCTCACAAATCTATTCCAAGATTAAGTGACTCCTTGTACTTGGTTGATGAGAAGGTATAATCTCTTCTAAATCAGCTTATTTTTCAAATTCTCTGGTGATTAAGAAAGAATTTGACTCATTTCCAACTGTCCTCTGTATTCCCTCGAATAGAAAAAAATGAATTTCAGAAGAGCTCTTCAGTATTTTCTGTGATATGATTACCTCAGGCGGTGTTACAAGTGTAATTAAAATTCTGTTTGCATTCCTTGAAATATAGATAAGCATCATGGAGTGTGATCATTCTGAAACATCGTTTGGGTAGTTATCTAGTCGATTCTGGTCTAAGTTATTCTGGATCCCTGAGTTTGAAACTAAGACTAATTTCCTGTAATCATTGTTCAACTTTAGGCTCTCAGGTTACACAGGTTCTAGAACAAGTTTGTGGTCTTGCAGGAAAAAAAAATGAAGCTGAGCAGAGTGTGGCAAGGATTTAGCTATTTACTATGAGTAGATGTTTGTTCTAACAAAGCAATCTGGATTTTATTTTAAAATAAACATTACAAATATGTGTTCCAAAGCCAGGGAGAAACCCACTTCCATATCAATTGAGTAAAACAGAGCTGAGAGCTGTAAAAAAATAGAAGCCTATTGCTGCCTTGCAAGAGTCAGTAAGAATAATAACTCACATTATCAGAAAGGGCAGAACAAAATTACTCGTGCAAAGAACAAGTAAAGACTTCTTGCTTTTCCTCTTTGGCTTTTTTGCTACCAATTTAAGATCAAGATCTTAGAAGGAATTACATTCCATCTTAGGTAGAACTGACAGAAACACATTTTCAATTACCAGCAGGTGACAATAGAACAACAATGTCAGTAGTTTTTTAAACAAGGTTATTTCTTACTTTACAAAGGTGGCTATTTATAAATGACCAAACAAGATCTCTAACAAATAATATTATTCTTTTCAAAAACTATAAATGCTATCTCTTTGGATACTGGTACATTTAATTTACACTTTTCTGGTTTCTTAGGGTTCCAAAGGACAAATCACTCTAACAGAATTATCTGACTTAAAAAATGTTAAATACTAAGCACAAGGAGACCTATCATAATAAACATGATTATCATTCATTTTTATTTAAGTAAAGCAGAATTCATAATTGAGTTTTGTTATTGTTGTTGTGGCAAAGGTCATACTTCTTAGGACACATTTTATGTGTGTGAATATGAATAATGTAAATAAAATGAAGAATGAAATTGTAAGTAAATGATGCAGGTTCTATGAGGCAGCCTTATGGCCTAACCCCCTAGTTTTATTTCTGAACTATTTGAGTTTTATTGCTGAACCATTTCCATCTGTCATTCCAAAAGCCCTAAGTAATACCCAGAGATATATTTCTATGACTCAAATTTCTAAAAAATCAGTATTTATCAAGTTATTCTACAAATTAGACTTATGCTGATATTAGTATTAACTCGTTTTCTCTTTGTAAACTTGGATTTTCAGTCAAATTTTTGGTAAGTTAAAAGCAGATTCACCAGAAAAGGGTTTCAATGGGCTTCTCAATTATCCTTCTAAAAGACAGATGCAAAAATTGCTCTATGCTCTTCTTTTTCTTGGAATATTTTTCCTAACAGCTCCCAATTGTTTGGAGTATTTTAAGACATGAATTAATGTTCACATAGTTAACTTAGATTATCTTCCATCTAAGTTGAAGGTTTTAACGATGCCAAATTATCTCGCCACCTTTTCCCTCCCTTGATTCCATTAACTTTAGGATTTCAAAGCAATCTAATTTTGGATAAATTGCTTTCCTGTGTTTTGGCTGCTAGCTTTTGACAAACGTGTTTTAAGTTTCACTCAAAGGCTAATTTTTTTAAAAATTTTAAACACTGAATGCTTTACAAATTATGCTAGCAAGATGTCTTCTTATTTCTCAAGTTTTAGTTACTCAGAAATTATAATTTTCCAAAGCTAAAAAAAGCTTGAAAACTTGATACTGAGCTAAATATCATTGACTAGATTAAATTGTTAAGAAGTTATTACTAAGAAAACTTGTTTTGAGTTATTTTCTAGTTGATGCGTTAAGATACTGACATGTCTAATTATATTTTGTTTATTGATGAGAATGACCAATCTTTAGAAACATTCACACACACACACACACACACACACACACACACACACACACACACACGCATTTGGGTAAGAAAGGGGAATGATTGGATTTTTTTTCTTCTTTTTTTGAATTATAGTTATTTAAAGTACTCACAAAATAAATTGTCAGTTAATAAACATTTATTAAGTACTACAACATGGTATCATACACTGTGATGGAAAAAAAAAAGAAAACATGACATTTGTTTACCATAACCATCTAAGAGAAATAGGCTTATTCTTGCCTAACTAAAACAATGTCTCATAAATGAAATGTAAGGAGTAATAATAACAACAGCTTCTAAACTTGAACCCTTTCTACCGGACTAACTCTGGACCAAAAGCTTTACATAAGTCACCTCATTGATGCTCACCTCAGTAATAAGGATATTGTTCTTCCTCTCCTACAGATGAGAAAACAGAGTGTGAGCATTCAGGTAGTTTGCCCAAGGACATACAGCCAGTGCTCAGCTACAGTTTACATCTAGGTCTGATGTCAAAGCCTATGTTTTTATACTTTTTGTTAATGTTACATTTCAGAATATTCTAAATGTAGGTTTTCATAGATGAGAGACAACACTTTCAGGGACAACTTCACAGAGAAGTTGATGCTTGTGTTGAGATATGAAAGGCAGACATAGAATTAATGATGGTAGGCATTGATTCTGGGGCATCTATTTCAGGCAGCTGGAAATATACAAACCAAAGCATGAGGTTAGAAGTGTAGAGATGTTTGGGGACCAACAGCTAGTCCAGTTTACCTAGAGTGCAGTGGCCTGGAAAACCTGGATGGGACAAAAGGAAATACAACTGGTAGTTTTTAATATGTGATGTGTGTTCATTTATTAGGAATTTGAGAAATTAGAGGTAGGACATAAGTACTTAATAAAAATGTAGCCCTACATAACTGGAGTTTTACGAAATCTCAAATTATCATCTGAGGCCAATTATGTTTCTAATGTTCTTTGTTTTTCTTCTCAAGTGAACAGTCATTACTGTAGGGAGAGATCTCCAAAGTAATTTATATTCTTTGGTAAGAGAATATGAAATTTTAAAATGCTTTAGTAAATCAATTAATTCTTAATTGTGTGCTGTTTTAGAATATTAAAAATATATTTAACATACCTAGAAATATTGTATCAAATTGATGGATTGTTTTTTTTTTTTTACACAATCTCATTACTTATAATTCTCCAGAAAGAATTTGTTCATTTCCACTTAATACCATGCTTTGTTACCTGCTTTAAAAGGTCCACATAAATACTAGGGAACGGTATTTTATTCATGGCAAGATTGAGGTCAATTCTTGTTGATTTCATGGACTCTTGAATATTCAGATCCATTTGGAACTATTTGATTGTTTTGTTTTGTCCTTACAAAGACATGTTTTTTTTTAAAGGGTCAACATTGTGAGCCTTGGTATAGGAATTGCAAATACACAAATGATTTTGTATATATTATTTTCTCACTCGTAATTGGTGATTATTAATTAAAGCTTTATCAATTCTAGGAATTCTTTGTTTCTAAAATTAAAAAAAAATCTTAATTTTGAAAACACTTTTTCCCTCCTCTTTTCCCATTTTGAATTAGAAATTATTTTGTGAGGATAAACCTTGTTTGCCATACCATTGAATCAGGAAAAGATTTTAGATCTAACTTGTTTGATCATAAAAAAAAAAATAAATAAAAAATAAACAAATTCTATCATGCATGAAAGCTTCTAATGGAATTCGAATATAAATGTAATTTACTAATGCCAGAGAGCAAAATTTGTATGATTTGCATGGCAAGTGCAGGGTTAATAAACAAAGAAAAAAGCAGAAAAGTGGCTTTCAGAGAAGCAGAGATGCAAGCATGAAGCATTTCACGGAGCCTCTCAGAAATGGGAGTTGATCAAGCAATTAATACAGTTAAAAACACAAAAGTGTACTTGGATCTTAATCTACCAAAGGAAAGTGATCCAAACCAAATACGTAAAATTGATTGACTAAGATGACTTTCCAGTGAGGTGGAAAAGTCTCATAAAAATCCAGAAATGGAATACAAGGAACAAGGTCATTTGGTTCATCGTATCTGTCGTCACTGAATTATTTGATAGTGATTAAGCTCAGTTCAGTTGACCAAGGAGGTAGTTCATTTGTACTAATGAATCCATACTGAAACTCTGGCTATGGCAATAAACTTTCTTTTCTTTCTTTCTTTCTTTCTTTCTTTCTTTCTTTCTTTCTTTCTTTCTTTCTTTCTTTCTTTCTTTCTTTCTTTCTTTCTTTCTTCCTTCCTTCCTTCCTTCCTTCCTTCCTTCCTTCCTTCCTTCCTTCCTTCCTTCCTTCCTTCCTTTCTCTTTCTTTCTTTCTTTCTTTCTTTCTTTCTTTCTTTCTTTCTTTCTTTCTTTCTTTCTTTCTTTCTTTCTCTTTCTTTCTTTCTTTCTTTCTTTCTTTTTTCTTGTCTTCAATCCCACTTCCTACCCTCCCCAGCCAACTTGTGCGAACATTTTCTTTTTTTAAGAGTGACAGTGTCAATACTGGAATAGGAAGGCCACTGAACGAGTGGTTGCAGAAGACCAGAGTTCTTGCCTTTTATGAACTTGTTATTGAAAATACAAAATAGCAGGGTTTTTGTGATTCCAATGAAATAACACTAATTTTACCTCAATACCTCATCCTATGTGATGCTAGACTCAAAGAAGATGGGCTTATAATCACATGACATTTGATAATTCGACCAATGTTTCAGAGTGAAGGTCCTGCCTTGCTCCCCTTGTGCCTGGGCCATGGCATACACTTGCACACGGGCGTATTCAAAGGCACTAGGTTAGGTGATCTGGGAGATAGTAAAGGGTAAAAAAAATATATTATTTTTCCTTTTCCCATCCTAGGTTCTCCAGCTGGATCACTGTCAAATTAGATTGACAAACGACAGATTCATAAGAGAAAAACATGTGTTGCACATCTCGTGGGAGAAAACTCATGATGATTGACCTCAAAGGGGTGGTTGGAATCTTGGATGATGGAAAAAGCAAAAGGTTTTAGGGTTCCCAGGAAGGCAAACTGTAGAAAGGTAACTACCTTGGGGAAAGGAATGGAGAAAGGTTTGTTTGTGCAGGTCCATCTCGATGGCAACTTTTTCTTCTTCTCCCCATGGCTGTAAAATTGCCCCAGGAGATGAGTTTTATGGCACTCTCCATTTTTCAGAAGTTTTTGCTTTTGGTCAGATAGGGAAGCTCTGGGAAGTAGTCGTTCTGCATCTATTGATTTTCATTTGCCACCAACTCAAAATAATCCTTATGTCAAAGGGGCATATCTGGGATGGCATATTCTGGTCCCCTATAAGAGGGAAGTGACAATATGGGTAAATCCTAGACACTTAGAGTCCAAGAGGAGCAATGTTCTGAGTTCAGATGGGGTTCGAGACCTGCGATGTATCTAATACAAAGTGAACCAAACATGGGTGTTTGTGGGAGATTCGAGGACAAGGCTACTCATTCTCATTATTCCACTACAGGGCACTGGACCGAGGAGCCCGGTGGGGAAATAGCCACCTTCACAGGCTTTGTCATCTGAGTGCTCAGCATGTGTAAGTTTACAAAATCAGCACTGCATCCTGATAGAATGAAGGCCAGCTGGATGGGACAGGAGTGACAAAGTGCCAGTGTAGCTCTGTTCTTCTTGGTTTCAGGGCCAGGCGTGGGGCTGCACCTCTCTTTGGAGGAACTGAGTGCCTAAGGACAGAAAAAGCATCCTTGATGCTTGACAGCTGGGTGTTCTGAATGTCTGGCCTCTCCCTCATCAGACCCACTTGAGCAAGAAACAAATCATATTTAGGAAGGTCAGTTAGGTGACTGAATGAGCTGCTAGGACTGAGCAGAGAGCCAGCTGTGAGCCTGTGGGAGGCTACGTACTGTCGTGGCTGCAGCAGGATGTGGACTGGGCAGAAACTGAGTGTGGAGTGTGGGGCTTAGAATGATCTGAAGTCCATGAATAATCAGCTCCTGCTGCTGCTGGCTGCTCCTAGAGGTGACAGGACACTGACTGGTATGAGTAGGAGTCTTGCTGAAACGCCAAAACACAGCTGGTTTCTTGGGACATGTGACCTCTACAGTGGCACAGGGTACCCACTTAGGATGGCCCCACATAGCTTAATGCTCTCCTGTTACTGTTCCAATTCTTAATAATTTTAAGAATTGAACTGTGTTTTGTAAGTGAAGTCCGACGGGACAATGCAGCATGTGCACAAGCAGGAGACACACAGTGCAATATGTACGTCTGCCGTTGACATAGGGCATCCACAATGTTCCATGAGCACAGAATTCCAGCGGACCTGTGGTGGGTGGGAGTTGGATGAGATTCAATGTGAGCACATTCAGCCTGTTATGGCTATGGGTATTTAAGTGTCGGGATGCTGACAGTTCTGAAAGATCAGAGCTTGCTTCAAACGTGGAAAGAAGGTGATGGTGGTTTCTAAAAAACACGAAACACCAAGGAACTCTATCATATTCTTCTTACATGTGTTAATTCCTTATATTAGCCAACTACATGTGGTGACATAGAAGAACAAGGAAAGCTAAGGCAACCCATAGTTCCCTTCCCTTCCCGTCCTTCCTTATTCATCTGCGAGGTGAGGGTAGAGTTTTGTAGAATACGCATATATCAAAAAGTGAAATAAAAACAGTTGATTTTGTTTTGTGCAGAATTTCTCCTTTTCTGGTAAGAACAAAATACATATGTATGTATGATTTTTGTAATTTAAGTGATTTCACACACTATTTAAATGCTCTTATATTTACATTTAAAACTGGTGATGCACAATATGAAGATAAACAGTACATGGTAATGATTTAAATTTTTAATTTTTCTTTACTTAGAAAAACATTAAATAACAAAAAAAAATTTCTGTGACAAGTTGAGAGACAGATCATGGAAAACAGAGAAAACTATATATTTTAGTAACTTAAAGGGCACTTCCCCCCACCCCTGTCTTTTGAACAAGGGGCCCCACATTTTCATTTTGCATTGTCTTGAAAATTCGATAGCCAACCTTGTCAGGTAGACATACTAAGAAAACATCTACTTATTCCTTTGTGGTATGGTAAAATATATGATTATAAAAAGGTTCTCAGTAGAATGAATTCATTAGTATTCTTTCCTCCCAACCAATAAGCACCAGCTTCTAAGAGTAGATATTTATAGCAGGTGTGGGAGAAGAGGGGCTAAAGTTCAAGTCCAGCTCATTGAGTTCCTGTTAATTTTCTTAAGCCTTTCCCAGAAGATTATTTTGTTTCTCTTAAATTTACAAATGTTGCTCCAAATACCTTTAGATATTGATATTAAATAGGAAAGTTTAGATATTTCAGACATAATGCACAAATAGCATAGTTTCTCCTAACAGCTCTCATTATTTTCACTGGTATCTGATGGTTAAAACGTATCACTGGGAAGCCGGACCTTGGGGAAGGTGGTGGTGAGAGTTTCCTACACTGTTTAGCTGCTAACCCGATTCAGACCTCTGTCCACAGAGACTGTCTTCAATCTTCTCATCAGTTTCTTGTGCTTCGAGAAGCAATCTGTGCCTTTATATATGCATATATTAATTTCACAGCTAGTTTTTTTTTCAGTTCCCGAATCTCTCTATATAGGCATCTTTTTAATGTTCTTAGTCTCTTGTTCTGACATTTCTGTGGGTATTCAGTGTTTTCTGACACCACTCTCAATGTTTTAGCATCTTCAAACATAGTTGCCACAAGTTGAATGAATGCTTCCATACCAAAGACTAGATTCTCTTTATTTCTCCTTATAATGGGACATTGATTAGTGAGGACACCATCCATCTTGATAAAATACCTTGTGGGGTTTTTTTCCCAGTTTTTGTTTCCAGTCTACACTGGAACTGATTTTATAGTGATCAGAGTTTTGTTCTCCTAATAGTTGCAAAGATCAACAGAGACAGATGAGATCTTAGATATTTTTGCTCTTTCTATAGATGACATTTAATAAAAATAATGACTATGTCACACCTCTGTGGTCTAAAGTAGGAGTCCGTGAGGTTTCTGTGAAGGGCCATAAATATTTCAGGCTTCTTCACAGGCCACACAGCTTGTATCACAACTAAACAACTACTCAGCTCTGCGGTAGCAGTATGGAAACAGCCAGAGACAGTATGCAGATGAATGAATGTGGCTGTGTTCCAAAGCAACTTATGTATTTATTTTACAAAAATGGTTGACAGGCTGGATTTGTCATACCAGCCATAGTTTTCTGATCCCTGGTCTAATATCATAGAGAAATTCTAAAAGAATTCTATATCTTGGAAATTTGCTCTCAGTCTTCTTTACTCAACTCTCTTCCTCTTTCTCTACTCACCTTACAAATATGTTTCCAACATTTCCATTCTCAGCTCTGTGGACTTTGTATTCCAAATACCCTCCTTGGTGGAGATCACCTAAATGTATGGCCTCAATGATACCCCATATGCTTTGATCTCTCTCACAAGGACCAGAACCTTGCATCAAATTCTCTAACTGAAGATCAGCATATTTATTTCCTAGAGGCAGCCCAAGCTGTTCACCTTCGAAATATAACATTGTCTTTCTCCATATTGAACAATTTCTCTACCTGGTGAGTAGTATCATCCAGTTTACCAATCACACTGAAATGTGTCTTCCTTCGTCCTCTTCTCCCTTGCTGGAGTCCTCCCCATCTTTTACTTAGTCCTCTGCCTTTTGCATCCTTACCCCAACCTGCCACTCCTCACAGTCTAGTCTCATTACAGCTGCCCAAATGCTCTTTTAGAAACCCTTATCTGATCATGTGTCTTAAAAGTTCTTTAGTGGACACCTATATAAGCCACCCAGAATGACATTTAAGCCATTATGACATTGCCTTTGCTAGGTGCATATACATAGAAAAAAAGACAGACAGATATTGTATGATAGGACACTTATGAGCATCCAAGTTCTGAATCATGACGACCACTCTCTGAGAGCTTCCCAGGGAGCAATACATGAACAGAGATCAATATAATGCAAAAGCACATTTTACATTAGCAGGGACTCTGGCCCCAACACTAATGTGGTAATTGGAGAACTGGGCTAGATGGTAGGGAGCCAGGAAGGACCCTGTTGTCCCAATTAGGTGGGCTGGACTCCCTTTCCCAAGTCTCTTCTATCTTCGGCTTACATTTCTGCAAGGGCAAAGGGGCACTGAGAGGAGAGGGATAGGGTGGTCAAGGGGAGCATTTCTTTACAAAAGACATGTGCCCTGTCCCCATCAAGACCTCCAGTCTCATGAGAAGGGAGCCAATGGAGAGGCAGAGAGCCAGGCCTCCTGCCAAAGATAAGCAGCCCTAAGACCCTTTGCACTCTAGCTACATGTAAAGAAGCATATGCCAAGTTCTGGAAGGGGAGAGAGCAATGGCAGGGCCTGGCAGAAGAAAGATGGTGAGCCCTCTCCCAAGTGGGTGTAGCAATAGCAATTCTTGCTTTACGTGGCCCCTACAGCCCAGATCAGAAAAAACTCCAGCACCTGGGACTAAGACCTCCAAACTTTTCTGCAAACCTTTCCAATTCATTTTCTTCTTTGAGAGTGGGAGCTATAAGCATTCTCTAACCAGCCTGTCTCTCTACCATTACTGCTTAACCCTCTCCTAAAAACACCTTTTGCTCAGGCCACAAAGAACACCTTGTGTTCCCCCGCTCCCTCCACACCCTTCTGTCTCCTGTCATAGGGCTGACTATGATGTTCCAGCTGTTGGTAATCTTTCAACCCTGGTCTGTCCAGTGATTAACACATCATTCCTATCCAGCTCAATGGCCTCTCCCTCTGCAGACCCTTCCTTGGGGTCCTAGATAAATGGAACTGTCCACACTTGCATTGTTTTACAGTTGGGTCTAATGCAGCCTTTTTAATTATGCTTGTTTATTCTGATTATTTTATGTCTATTTTCCCTAGTAAACTGTGACTCCTGGATGGCAGGAATTTTGTCTTATGCGAATTTCTATCTCAAGGATAGAGCAAAATCTGGCACATTGTATATCCTTAACAAAAAATTTTGAATGAGTAAATGAATGAATGAATGAAATACTATAATTAATTAGAAAGACTTGGATTAGGAATTTTTTAAATTTAATTTTAGAGTTCAACTGTATCATTTTCTTTATAATTATGTAAAAGACTAATAATTTCTATGAAAAGACACATTTATTCTTTTAAATTATTAGCCAAAACACATTTCGCTACATAAATTTTAGGAAATATAGAAGAGCAGAAAGAAGAGTGTGGCCAATATTTTAATAACATGACAGTTGTCTTAGACACATTATTCATCTCATTCATCTTTCTTTTCATATAGCACCTTAAAGTTTTGTGACTTCTTCAATGTATTATATGTTGAGAAAAATGCTATGCTAATATGGAAAAATACTTTGCTTATGTTGTGCCTAAACACACTAGTCAGGATGCTGTGACCTTTACTTTCTTGATAATCAGATGGTGGCATCACTAACCCATCACCCCTCTGCCGAGATTATTTGTCATTATTTATCATGATGCTTTCAATCTTTAATATTTTTCTCATATCTGTATCTTTCTGTCCAATGTCATCTACCATACTAAGGACCTTAATATTTCTGTAGAGTTATTTATATTCTTTACTGTTATCCCCAGTCTGCAAATCTCTGATGTTTAAAAACAAATAATAAACAGTAAGATAATGGCCTCTTGTTTCCTTATTGTTTTAATTTTCTAAATAATTTATATAATGTAAAATTGATGTTTTGTAAATATTTGAATTTATAAAAATATAATGACATTGTATTTTGTATCATAATTTTATATTCCTTGAAAATTTTTTAGGATTATGTAAATAGAGGTAACTCTTCTTCAATTGTTACCTGTGGAATTTATTAATTATTTGTTTACATAATTACTGTTTATATACTATATTTTTACAAATAGAAACTGAAAATATTTAAATTATGTAGAATCATGCATATTGCTTTAAGATTATCGGCCTTTACTTTTGATTAGTTTTCCAGTATGAAAGGTTATAGATAATTTGTTTCTATGAAGACTTTTTGGGCCTCCTTTATTTCTTTGAAAGTTTACATAAATGTAATAAGAGAAAACCCAATACAAATTATCAACTGTTTTGAGGAGCTAAGTTTCATAACCATTTCTAAGAGTAGGTTCAGTTTCTTTATTGTCATGTAGCTCTTCATAATCTATATTTAAAAATCTGTAAATAGATTAAACTAAATTATATTCTTCATAATTGTTATTAAACTATAAGGATAGTACATGGTATTTTCTGGGAGATGTTTCTCTGTGTTTACTTAATTATTCTATCTCCAAAGATGTATTTTTACTAAATACTAAAATATTTTTAAAGTTGTTGAAATAAATTTTATAAGTTGTATTAAATGAGTAAATCTTTCTACAGCAATTATGACTTTGTTGCTCTTAATATTTATAAATAATATTATTTTACATGCTTCCCTAATAATTAACTTATTCATTTACTTATTTATTCAAAATCTTGTCGAGTACTTATTGTACCTAATTCAAATAGGCAATAAAATGATTAAGTGAATAGACTCTAGAATCAAGTTCAAATACTCGGTTCTCCACTTCCTAGGTAGGTGTCTGTAAAACGAAAATAAATTATTTCCAGCAATCATAGTCACTCCTTCCTCGAATTATTGTGAATGTTGATTAAAAAAAAAACACATGTAAAATGTGTTTTTTAGTGCAAACGCAGAGTAAGTGCCCAGAGTGTGTTAGCCATTATCGAAGCTGCTGGGCGCTAGATGTGATGTGATGTACATTTATTTCTCTTTCCTCTCCTCTCAGTAATAATTCCAGAAATCAGTACTTTTTTTTTTCTATTAAAGTTCAACAGTAAGCCTATTATCTAGAGGCCTTAAGATTGCCACTGTTTGGGCAATAATCAGTTTCCCAAAGGCAACACGAGTCCATTTCCTATTTGACAGGATGGCAGCCAATATTCTGGCTGCATTAAGTGGCATTGATATAAAGACCATCTATCCCTTAGCCCCATCGTGGGTGGACGTGTTGCTGACATACTGTCTGGAGGATTTCCTCAGCTATCTATGTCAGTATGCGACTTTAAGTCTTGGCCTTTAAAAAGCATGATAAGAACACCTACAAGGCCAAGGTTCTTGGTCTTGAATGGCAGACATTTCCGCTGTTCATATCCAAGCAATTCACACATTCAAGCTAATGACTTAAGAACACGCATGCCTCTCCCGCAGGCTCAACCCAACACCTCAAGCCTGGGCAGCTATTTAGAGCATGACTTTGTTTCAGGAAGACACATTTTGTGCTACAAAAACACGCTGGTCAAATGCAGCTTAGAGATACTTTACACAGATAAGTATTATTGGAACATAGATAAGCCTCATTTCTTTTCTAAGCCCTAATCATGCTTTATATAAATTCTAGAAATAATGGTTAATCCTTTGGAAAAAAGTCTATTTGGAGCTTAGCCATATATGTTATATATTATAATGAATTTCAGGTAGCTTAATGACTTAAATGTAAAAAAATATATATCTTTCAAAAATTTCAAGTAATTAAAGAGCTAGAAAAAAACTACTTTCAGATAGTTTTCTGATCTTTGGATGGAGAAAGGCTTTCTAAACTCAGAAACAATGAAAGAGATCCCAAAGGAAAATATGGCCAGACATGACTAACTATAATATGTTCTTTTTTAACTTTAATACTTTGAAAAAATTTAGAATTAGAAGAAAAATTAGAAGAGTATTTGCCTAAAAATGACAGAAAAAGTTTACTATACCTAATTTATAAAGCACCTTTACAAACATATAATAAAATCTTTGTATTTTAAATTATAAATGATTGTTCTAAACCAAAGCTAAAGAGTGTAAATATTATTTATTTTCAAAATCAGTCTGTTAAAATTCCTTAGAGAGCCATCAAACTGAATACATTTGTACATTTGGACTTTTTTAAAAATGGTATAATATCATTACCTGCTTCACAGAGTTTTTGTGAAGATTGAATTAAATAATGCATGCAAAGTATAGCACCCTTCAAGTAAGAAGAAGATTAAAAGTTTTCTGTTTCCTGTGACTCCAGAGTACGTATAATTTTAGACTTCTAAACAGGGAGTCTGGACTAAGCCAACTGTATCCTAAATAGAAACAGCCACAGCAATTTGAAAACACCGTGCGTGAATAAAAGCGTGAATGCGTTCTACCTGAGGATTTCGCTCAGATTGTCACTAACTGAAACACAAATGATTCAATGCCCCAAGAAGCAAGCTCTAGCGTTATAACTTAGTCAACGCCAGGAATGAAGAGCGAGGTAACCCCACCTCCCATCTGTGCGGCATCCACAGTGGCTTGTCAGCTGTTCCAGACAAGAAGCAGTATGAAAAGGAATCCCCAAGCCTGACTGAAAGCACGCCAGGATATCTCCAGTGATCTCAAAGAGTGACATGAGATTTTCAGAAAATTCCTTGAAAAATTGGGTTTAAAACCAATTTGTTTAAAACTTAAATATGTTGTGTTTAGTAATGTTAGGTGAGTCTAAGAAGGCAAAAAAGGCAAACAAAATATTGGACCCACTATGTGAAGAAAAAATGGAATCACTGGCTGGGTCATAGTGGTTCCAACACAAAGATTTTTTTTGCCCCTAATATATTCATTATATTTCTCTACATTTCCATTTTAATTATCATGAAGAAAAGGTAGCAACCCTTTTGCCATGTGCTGTAATTTATACTTGCTCTAGCGAGATAAGTAATACCACTCCGAATATATCATAAACAAAATATTTATTAGGAAAGCCTCATTAGCATGTATTCATTCTGATAATAAGGTTTAGGAATTTAAATTAATATCGGTGTTATTTGAGAACATGGCTATTAACATTTAATAATATTTAGCATTTATATAGTCCTTTGTGTTTCCAAAGTACTTTAGTCATTAATTAATTAAACCTCAAATTGTCATTGTGAGTAGTTTCAGCTCAGGATTTCTTCAGTTATAAAATTGTATTCATCGGTACTTTAACTTTTCCAGTGAGGAGTTCTCAATAGCGGTTGTTTACTCGAAAGTTCTTTTATGCCTAGTGAGGTAGCCAGCATATCCAGGCAGGAATCTCTCAGTTGCAATCTTTCAGTGATATTCTACTTGTTAGCTGTCGGGACTGGAGATGGGCAACTAGCAGGAGAGCAGAGTTCTTTATAATCTGGAAATGTCTTGATTCTTACCCTCCTGCTGTTGTTCCCAGTCCTCTGCTCCTGCAGATCACACACCGACATGATACAGGCGACTGCATAAAACAAACCCCACAGGGGGTCACTTCCTGGATTATATAAATGCCTAACCACTGTGCTATATACCACCAGACACTAATACTGAATGTCAACTGTAATTGAAAAAAAAAATTTTAATTTAAAAAAATTTAAAAATTTAAATAAAAAACAAGCTCCATACTTAATATTAATCCATCTAAGACTGTGTCACAAAAATGCCCTTTGATTCAAAATGAAATAGCTTGAACCAGGAAACATCCGCCACGGGGGCGTGGGTCTGTTCATGCTACAATAATTAATAATTCCCTATTACCTATATATGATAAAAATTCCAATTCTTCAGGTATGATATTTAAACCTTCTACAATGTCACATTTGCCTTTCCCACTCCTGCACAACCTCCAGCTTCAAACGTCCCCTCTCGACCACAGAACATGGTACCATTTCAGTCTGATGGCATTACAATGAGCATGGTCCATGTGGCCAGGTATGAACAATGCAGACCTGAGGGGTGGTCTGGCTGCCCTTGGAGAGATTGTGCCTGAGAAGTTTCGTTGGTTAGTGTTGGCTCCCTGCTGGAAGCACAATGGCCAATCAAGCTGCCCTGTGTCAAAACCCAGGGGAACCATTCACCACTGCATCATTGGCTTCCTGATGCACCCCAGCGTCTCCTCAGCAGAGGATGCTGTCTGTCATCTGCTTGCCTTTTTGGTCCTTCACTGTAGCCTTGGTGTCTTTGCCCTATGTAGGGACTGCTCAGCTTTGCAAAGGGTCTCAAGGCTGGTCTTTGCTTCGTGTTTTGGAAGCCAGCCCCCAAGCGTATCTATCATTGAGGGTCCAGGGCAGAGAGCTCTATTGCCTTTCACCAAAGGCTAATTTTATCAAAGCTGAGCTGAGAAAACTCTGGAAATATTCACATACTGGTAGAAAAAAAGCATAAATTTATCATCAGCAGGGAAAGAGAAAATTATTATCATCCATTAGAGCTGTGAAAAGAGTTTTGTTGTACTCACCCTGTGGGTCTTATCTCTGCCTTCTCTTGCTGTCTGTTGGATCCACTAGCCAGTTTTTAAATACAGCCTGATTCACTGAGGTGTTGGGATGATGGTCTACATCTTCGGTGAGCTCACCAAGTTGGAAGTGCTTTTTATACAAGAGCAAAACAAATGTAACAGAATTTATTTAAATAATAAAATGTGCTCAGCTTTATATGGTCACATAAATCTGGAACATGCTACAAAACTAGCCTTGGGGACTGGATTTTCCAGGCTGTAGAGATAGCTTATCTTCCACAGGGTTTGGGTACCCTTTTACTAATTTAAAGCTACCCTTGAAATCTTCCATAAATATGGGGGAGAAAGAGAGAGAGAGAGAGAGAGAGAGAGAGAGAGAGAGAGTGAGAGAGAGAGAGAGAGAGAGAGAGAGAGATGATGCCCTGACACACAGAGCCTTTGAATATGGTAGACAGTCGCAAAATGCTTTTTTAACAAAATTTAATTGTAAAGAAAGTCAGGCTTTTGTTTGTTCGTTTTTCATGCCTGCTACTGAGAAATTATACTGAACCCCAACACTTTTAATCTATGGAAAGATTTGTAGCTTGGAAATTTTTTTCAAAAAAATTTTGCATGTGATGCAATAGAAATATGGTCTCTGGTCTGAAATAAGATGGATGGATTCTAATCAGGGAATCACCAAAATGTAGGAAAACTAGACAGGATTTTTTTTTTTTTTTTAATAAAAGTACTTGTGCACAAACTTCCTGATAAGAATCTCCCAATTAGAAAAGTTCTATGTACATATGTGCTATGCTTTTCTGTGCTCAAACATCAAAGGACCAATCTTATATGTGTGAGTAATGTGGAAAATTAGATTATAAAATTTCCCACCTATGAACCAGATGATCTCTCTGTTTCAATGATTCCACATGTGAGGCCCAGTGATTATTGCAACTAACTCAGTCAACAGGCAGGAAAACTGTAGCTCATATATCTATATATGTGTGTATGAAATATATCAAATATATAAAAATATATATTCATATATATGAAATAGATATATAATCGAATACATCTAAAATTTTAAAATTGGAATTCCAGATAAAATATTTAGATTTTTTTTTTAATTTGGAGTTTTTATGGGATTCTTTTCTCTAGAACAGGATAAAATAAATGCATTAAATTTTTAAGAATCAGTTAAATTGGACATTTTAAAAAGTTATTGCCAGTCTCTGCCTTGTGTAGGGCACTGGATTGAATGCTGAGGAGCCAAAAATAAAACAAAAAAATGTCTGTCCTGGATTTGAGGAACTCACAGACTTGCAGGAGGGCCAGATGTGCAAACGACTAGCAGTGTGATGCGCTCTGTAATAATGGTGAGGAAAAACGCCACGGGAGCCATTTATCCTTCCTAATGAGATTTAAAATAAGACGAGCAGAGCTAAAGGCTAACTGTTGCTCCAGCTAGGCAGAAAACAGCCGACCCTTTGCAAGAATTACAGTACAAAAATAAGAAACGTTTATGGTGTTCAAGGAGACGGATGCATGCTTGCACTGGGATAGAAAGAAAATTGAGTGATAGAAGTGGTAAAATCAAAAGCCAGACAAATGGCATCAATAAGTAAAGCAAGTCTTGTGGGGACTGAGGCAAGCTGGAGAGGTATGTCTTGTCTAGAGGAGCTCGTACCTGCACAGCTGTGACAAACAGGTGGCTGCCAGCTGAAGTGTCGGCTCAGACCTGACAGAGATGGGGATTTCAAAAAAAGAAAAAAAAAATGGAAATCTAATTTTTTTATTTAGAATCTATTTATTTCTAATTTTTGAGAACCGATTTAAAATTTTAAGACTATGTAATAGTCAAACAAATCACATTTGTAGGCTAAATCTGACCTGCAGATGACCAGGGCCAGAATCTTCTCACGCAGATGAGAAAGCTGAGAAGGTGGGTTGGGGACAAGTTGTAAAAGGGAAAAATAAACTCATAAATATATTTTGCTTTAGTAAGTGATGAAGATGTTCATTATCTTGTTTGTGGTGATGGTTTCACCACCTGTTCCTACTTCAAAAATTACTGTAAGCTTTAAATGTATGTACTTTATCAATTGTATTTGATAGAGCTATTCTTAAAAGTGACAGAAAAAGATATATGTCTTCTGATATAAAAAATAATAAAATTAATGTAAGTAGGTTTCCTACTTGCAAAGGCTTTCTAGCATCACTTGCATAGCACGCCTGATTCAAGATGGCTCGAGGTAAAAGAACACCAGGTGACGGACTGAGGCCTTTTGCTGGTGAGCACCTGGGACTTGCTCATCCTGAGAGCAGCTTGGAATAAAAAGAATGGAGAGAGTAGAAGACACGAACCCCAATCTCCGTGTTTCTTTAGTCTCTTATTTCTTATTCATTAAGAACTAAGAGAATCATACCATGCAGGAAAAGAAAGACAAAATATAGGTAGAGGGAACATGGAAGGTAGATGCAAGATCTGGGTAGTTTCCTCATCCTGTGCTGTTTCTACGGAATTTGTCTGGTGATAGTTTCCTCTACAGACCTCTTGAAGCCTTTATTTTGGACCCATCACAGAGAGTGTAAACCATAATGGGAATAAAGAACAACTCTCGCTCTGAAGCTGAGATTATCGTTAATCGGCTCGCTCTCCACGCTCTTATACATTTAGCAGCAATATACCTGCGTAAGACAGGACGAGGGTCCAGGGCTCATGTATGGTGGCAAAATCTTCTAATGTGCTTATTTTCTTATTTCATAAGCTAACTTAATTAGTTAATTAACTAGCATAGTGTTTTTCATTTGATTATATATAATACATATGTGCTCTCTCAAGAAAATATATGCAAGCAAAAGATAGAGAAAGCTTATAACTGATCTCTCCTATGTGAGGCCTCTTCAGGGATTGTTACCATCTCTTCTTTCAAGGGAAGTTAAATTTCATAAGAGAAGGAATTATGTATTTTCCTATATACAATGGATTTTTTCTTTCCCTTTTCTTAAGTGAAAAGGTAATGATAGAAAATAGAAAGTAAGGTTCAGAATTATATTAAACCCTTGTAATTTGTGTGAGCTGTTAAGTTAGTGATGAAATTGTACCTGGTATAAATTCTCAGCACAATGGATGCAGTTCTGCTCAATGACTCACATTAACATTATTAAGAACTGTGCTGCTTAATTCCACAAATCACACGACAAATTATCTACACTGGTGTTAAACCATGGGAAAAGATAGCAAATAGGAGGAGATTGGTTAGGTCAAATGATAGGTAATAAAGCATATCAAAGTTAAACTGAAAGAAAGGTTACTAGAAAGTGAATAGTGGCCAATTACATTTATAGATGTAGGATAGATAGGCTGAAAGCACAGACTGTGACTCAGGCAGAACTATTTGACCCTGAATCTTCCATTGACTCACTTGGCAATCTTGGAAAAGGCATCGATTTCTCTGAGTCACGTCTCATGACATAAAGTGAGCACAGTGCTTGGTACTTAATAAACATACAGTAGAATATAGCTGATGTTATTACAGATTCATAAAAAAGATCCTTAAATATCATCTCATCCTA
Source organism: Eidolon dupreanum (assembly GCA_028627145.1). NCBI lineage: Eukaryota > Metazoa > Chordata > Mammalia > Chiroptera > Pteropodidae > Eidolon > Eidolon dupreanum. The sequence goes on along the minus strand of CM053502.1, from coordinate 167,715,161 downwards.
CCAAACCATTTTACAGAATAGACTATTGAGCCTGGAGATGTACTGTTACTTGCCTGAGCTCACACAACTCATTAGAAAAAGACTGAGAATGGAACAGGAGACCATAAACTCTTCTCCCTATTTGTATTTAATTTTATAGGTAATACCTATCATTAAAATTTTAGCTTTATTGAATTATAATTGTTATACAGTAATCCATAATGATTTAAAGCTTACAATTTGACAAGCTTTGGCATATATATACATGCCCATGACACGATCACCACAATCAAGATAATGAACGTATCTTTCACTCCCAACATTTTCTTCCTCGTCTCATGTAATCCATTTCTATCTTCCTTTATTGCCTATGAATGACTGATCCACCTTCTATCATCATAGATTATCTTTTATTTTCCAGGATTTTACATAAATTGAATCAAATATATAGTGTACTGTCCTTTCTTGTCTGGTTTCTTTCACTCAGAAAAATTATTTGAGATTTATTCCCATTTTTGCATTTATCAATATTTCACTTGATTTTATTCCTGAGCAGTATTCCTTCCATACCACAATTTGTTCATCCATTAACCTATAGATAGACATTTTAGTAGTTTCAAGCTTGTGGCTATTGAAAATAAATCTGCTATGAACATTTGTGTACAAGTCTTAGTGGGACATGTTTTTATTTTTCTTGGGTAAACACCAAACATAGATTAGCTGTGTCTTGTGATTGATGGATGTTTAGCTTTTGAAGAAACTGCCAACCCATTTTCCTAAGTGGTTTTTCTTTCTACATTCCTGCCCACAGTATCTGAGAGTTCCAATTGTTCCACATGTCCACAGACACGTGTAATAGTCAACGTGTTAATTTTCTATTGCAGCGTAACAAATTTCCAGAAACTTAGCAGCTTAAAATAACATACAGTTATTAGCTCAGTCTTGTAAGTCAGAAGTCAAGGCCCATGTGTTGGAATTCAAGTCTCAGATTCTCACAAGGCTGAAATCAAAACATCATCTAGCCTGCATTCTGATCTGGAGCTCAAGTTCCTCTTCTCAGCCCACAGGGTGTGGCAAAATTCTGTTTCCTGTTGTTACAGAAGTGATAGGCTTGAGGTCCCCATGTCCTTGCTGGCTGTCAGCCATGGGCTGCTCTTAACTCCTACCAGCTGCTTGTATTCCCTGGCATGTGGCTACATTCCTTTCTTGCTTCTGATCTTTCTGACTTCCCCGTACTGACCTCTAGATCCAAATTTAAAGGGCTCATGTGACTAGGTCAGGCCCATTTAGATCATCTTATCGTGAGGTCAACTGACTTGGGAACTTACATTCATGGAAGTCCTTTCACCACAAGAACAACATTTCATCTTAGTCAAGGGGAGGAAGTTATACTCGGGCATTATACAAGGTCAAGGATGACTATGGGTCATCTTAAAATTCTGCCTATCACAGTATTTTTAATTTTATTGTAGTGGCATTTTGGGGTGATTTTTGATTTGCATTCCCCTCATGACTAATGAGATTAAGCATCTTTTCATCTTTTTACTTATAATCTGATTATCTCCTGAGGCGAAGTGTCTGTTCAAAACTTTACCTATTTTTTTAAATTCTGTTGTCTTATTATTATTTATTTTAAAAAGTTCTTTATATATTATAAATGCAAGTCTTTTGTCATGTGTATGTTTGCACACATTTTTCTCCCAGTCTTTGGCTTGCTTTTCATTTCCACAACAGTGTTTTTAAAGAACAAAACATTTTAATTTTGATAAAGCCTAATTTTTTCATGTTTTTTTTTCTTTTATAGTTTGTAGGGGATTTGTGTCATGTGTAAGATATCTTTGCCAAAACCAAAGTCATTAATTTTCTTCTATTTTTTTTTTGACACAAGTTTTCTAGTTTTAGGTGTAACATTTAGGTCTAAGATCTATTTTGAGTTAATTTTTGTATGCGATATAAGGAAAGGGTCAAAGTTCATAATTTGCATATGGATACTTAATTGTTTTAGAGCCATTTGTTGAAAAGATACTCTTTCCTTATTGAATTGCTTTGACACTTGTTTTGAAAATCAATTATTCATATCTGTGGGGTTGACATTTGACTGTTTTCTGTTCCTCTGATCCATGTGAATAGCATTATGCCAATACAGCATTGTCTTAATTACTGGTAGCTCTATAAGTCTTGAAATCAGGTGGTGTTAGTTGTTTACTTTGCTTTTCTTTTTCAGAACAATTTTGGCTCTTCTAAATACTTTTTATTTACATGTAAATTTTAGAATCAGCATGCAAATTCCTGTAGAAAGCATGCTTGTATCTTGATTGAAATTGTGATAAATCTATGGATCGATTCGGGTAAAGCTGGCTTCTTAGGAATATTGAGTCTTCTGACTAAGGAATATGCTATATCTTTCTATTTATTTTGGTCTTTTATTTTTCACCATGAAATTCTGAGGTTTTTAGTGTACATGTTTTGCAAGTCCCTTATCAATTTATTTTCTATTTTTGATGGTATTGTTTTTTAATTTCAATTTGTTTATGGATAGTAAATAAAATTCAACTATTTTTTACTTTCTGATATGAATATCTTTAATTTCTTTTTCTTTCCTGTTGCACTGGCTAGGACCAGCAATACACTATAGACTAGAAATGGTAAGAATAGACATTATTAACTAATTCCCAGTCTGATGAGGAAAGAATCCAGGCTTTCATTATTGTTGTAGACTTTGCCTAGATGCCCTTTTCAGATCAAGGAAATTTCCCTCTTTTGTGTTTGCTGAGAGTTTTTTTTTTTAATTATAAATAAGTGTTGGATTTTGTCAAATGTTTTTTCTGCATCTGTTGTAATCGTATGATTTTATCTCCCTTCAGCTCTTGATATGGTGAATTATATTGTGTTAGCCTATTAATATAATGAATTACATATTAAATCAACCTTGAATATCTGAGATAACCTCTATTTGGTTATGATATATTATCCTTTTATATATTGTTGCAATTTATTCATTAAAATCTTGTTAAAATATATGTCTATGTTCATAGGGTATAGAAGGGTCACTGATTTAAATTTTTTCTTCATTTCTAATATAAGCATTTAATGTTATAAAATTCCTTTAAGCACTGAATAACTGCATCCCCCATAATTTTTAATGTAATATTTCAATTTTCACTCAATTCAAAATACATTGTAATTTCCTTTGACTCATGGGTTATTTAGGAGCATGTAATTTATTTTCCAATATTTGAGAAATTTCCAGATATATTTCTGTTACCGGTTTCTAACTTAATTCTATTTTGATCAGAAAAGATACTTTTTATAATTTCAGTACTTTACATTTTGGGGGGAGTTTTTTTATGGCTCTGATATGTCCTATCTCGGTGAACATTCTGTGTGCCATTAATAATAGTGTACGTTCTACTATTGGTGGTTATAAGGTTCTGTAAATGTCACGTCCAATTTTTTCCTAATATTGTTAAAGTCTTCTATATTCTTGGTTTATCTGTCCACTTAGCCAATTAATTATTGAGAAAAAGATGCTGAAATGTTTGGCTATGATTGCTGATTTGCCTACTTCTTTTTTCAGTCCTATCAGTTTTCCTTTAGGAAGCCGTGTTGCTAGCTAAATAATGACTCACTGGTTAATGAATCAATCTCTTTATCACCATGAAGTGATCCTCTTTATCTTCAGTAGTATTCTTTACTCTGGAATTTACTTTGCCTAATATTAATATAGCTACTTCAGCTTTCTTTTGGTAAATGTTAGTATCATATATATATATATATCAATTTTTATGCATTTACTTTTAACCTATTTTTTAAATTAAAACAGGTATTTTATAGGCAAGCTTTTAAAAATCCAATCTGATAATGTCTACCTTCTTATTGAGTTGTTTAAAGCATATACCTTGAATGTGAGTACTAATTTGTGTGGGTATTAATCTACTGTTCTGCTATAGTTTTTATTTATTCTATCTATTCTTTGTTCCCTTTTTTCTCTTTTCTGCCTTCTTTCAAATTAATTATTTTTAATGATTTAATTTTATCACATTTATTAGCTGTTAATGCCACCCAATGAATTTTTTATGAGACATTTTATTTTCAACTCTAGAAATCCAATTTGTGTCTCTTTTTCTCCTTATGTTTCTCCTTAACATGCCTATACTTTCCTCTATCTTTGTGAACGTATGGAGTACATTTACAAATTTTTTAAATGTCTCTGTCTACTGATGCTATCAGATTTGCCACTTCTGTGTCTTTTCTAATAACTGAGTTTTATACTCATTAGAGTTCCTTTTTTTTTCCACCTGCTTCTATGCTTGCCTCCTAATTTCTGAATAGACGTTATGAATTTACTCTGTTGGATACTAAATTCTTTTTTAATTCTTTGAGCTTTGTTTTGGGATACAGTTCAGGTACCTAGAAAGAGCGATCCTTCTGCATCTTGTTTGCACACTTTGATAGGCAGGAAAAGAAGTCTTTAATCTTGGGTTAATTCAACCTTACTACTGAGATAAATCCTAAGTACTAAAACCAATACCTGTACATTCTGAGGTTTTCCCACTCTAATTGTTGGGAACAAGAACAGTTTCCATCTTGGTGTGACTCTCCTCCTTTCTCATGATTCTTTTCCTGACTTCAAGTAGTTTCCTTGCAGCATGTGTTCCCTAGCCCTGAGCTGAAGAGTCGGGAAGAATAGCCATCTCTTTGGAGCTTACTTATTCTCTGCCATTCTCTTATCTCTGGTCCTCGGCTTACAAGGTCTAGCCACCTTCTACTCCTCAAATTCTCAACTCTATCTCTGCAACTCAGGGAAACTGCCAGAATCAGTTTAGGTTCCTCTTTCTTATTTTGCAAACTAGAAGCTCATTCTAAGCAGTCAGCTGAGACTATGTTAATTTCACCTCATTTGTTTTCCTTCTCTCAAGAATTACTGTCTTGCCCTGCCTGTTGTCCAATGTCTGAAACCACTGTATTATATATTTTGTCTAGTTTTTCAGTTATTTACAGTGGGAGGGCAAATCTGACCTTTATATCTCCACCATGGCTGGAAGCAAAATTTTATGTGTTCATTTTTAATAAAAATAAAAATCAGTAATGCAGACAAGTAAAATAAAAAACAGTTACATGAAATTTTCTAACCTAAAAATAATCACCATTAATAATGTCCCTTAAGTTTTTATATATATGCACAGTTAACAAAACATTCCATAACTTGCCTTTCAGGTCAATAAAGATAGGTTTGTATCATCAGTTTCAATGATTACATAACAGTCTAGTGAATTGATTGAGTATGATCTATTTAACTCTGTCCCCTATTGCTGGACAGTTAGGTTTTTCTAATTTACTAACATTGTAAAAGATGCTGTGGTAAAACCCAGTAATTCAAACCTATAGTCCATTGCTTTTTGCCATGATGCTAAGCTAACTTTAAAACAGTAAAATTTTCTAGGCTACCATGTTTGTTCTGTGGTTTCACCTCATACATATTTTGCTGGAATCCTTAACAAGGAGAAAGGCAAGAAGAAAGACAGTTGATTTTGACAGATGACGTTCAGACTTGAGATTGATAAAATGTGAAATTTTTGTCTCCAGTTCAGTGTGAACTCTCTTTGGGGAAATTGAGGTTTGTAAAGCCTTATTTCTATGAAAATATACAGGAGACCTAGGCTGCCAGTTTACTGGCTAAGTAACTAAAAATGCATGGTACCTTGGCAAGTTAGTTTGAGTTGGTGCTAGAGGCAATCTAAAATGAATACAGAAATTTTAAATCATGTATTATGATTGAATAGGCTCAGGTGGGAGATTTGCACTACAATTGAGTGGCAGTTACTTCAGCCCACTGAAATAACTTGATGACATAATCCATGTCCCAACAGATAGATATCTCTGAGTTTGGAACTGATAGTTGCGTTTTATAGAGTTTCAGCAGAGAGTCTTAGATTATGGAATAATGAAAAATAAATAATACAGGTGGAAGTGCCATTAAGTTAGAGTTGAAATATGTTAATAGACAGTGAGGTGAATTTGTAATAGACTGGGTAACCTACATTAGTGTATTTTACATTTGCAAAGCTTAAAAAGACAAATAGCTTGGAATATCTCCTGCAGCACATAAAGAAAAGTAGCTTAATGTTTATATACCAATCAAGAGGATTAATTCTCTATTTATTTTACTAAAAGATTATATCCACATGTCTGGACAGCATAAAGTGTGAAAAAGCTTTTCACTTTGTAGTTGGGATTGAATTTCACAAGTCTTAGGAAAATAAACAAGTTGAAGTCTGTTTTTTCTAGTTCTCATATTTTTTAGTTCTGAAAATTTAACCAGTTTTTCTTTGGATATTTAAAATTTTAATGATAGAGAAAGGAGGAAGATAAACTCTTCTCAAAAAAAAAGTTTAATGGAGATTTATGACTGATTGGTATAGAAGTTTTTGGCTTTGATACTTGTCTTGATCAAAATTTGAACTAGAAAAATGAAAAGTATTCAAAAATAAAATTGGGAACAAAAGTTCATATCCCAGTCAATGATATTATAACTGTTGTTTGTATTTGTATTTTTTTTGGAGGAGGAGAGAACATTTATTTATCTTTTCATTTTTCTGATTTAAAATCAAGGTCTTTAATGGTAATATAGAATGAGATTCATTTACTCATTTATTCATTCAATCAAACTTTTTTGAGCACAAAACTATAAATTTCACCCGGTACTTACCTTGAGATACAGTGAGGAGATACAGTAGGGAGAAAACAATTTTAAAAATGACTCATTTTAACAATTACAAATGAGGTAAGTTGTAGCTAAAAAAGCGAAGGTGTCATTTTATAACTTGCTATTTTGTTTTTATTATTTCCCTAGACTATTCCGAAAGAAGATAGGACTGCCATCATTTTCTCAGATCTAAATAGCTCACTTACTGTTGAAATACTCCCTGAGTGAGCTAACCAAAAGAGAATATTCTCTTCTTTGTGGGCTAAAATCACAAGACCAAGTTACACACAGAGAGGCTGACAAACTATGACACATTTCGTTTCATGTCAGCTTTTCAAACCTTGAAAACACATTTTCAAGAACTATTAATCATAATTAATTGTTTTCTGTCAAAAGCAGGAAGCCTTACTTAAATAGTGAGCCTTGACAATAAAAACTTTTAAATGATACAGTTAACTAATTTTCTAATTATTCATCCTTCACATTCCATATCGACTGGTGTTTGGGCTGTAACCTTGGTTTCATAATGCAGCCAGGCGTTTCCCACACACTCCAGGCACTCATAATAATTTCACATCTCTAAATATTTCTAAAAATTCTATCACCTTAGCCATTGGTACATTTTCAACAGTCTAAACTACTTTAAACAAGGCTATGTTTGGAATGTATTGCAGGTGTATGTTTACTTTGAAAATAGAGGGCAAAAGGGAGAAAGAGTGATGACTGTAATCCAGCGAATATTTCAGTTCATACTTAGAGAACTTCTACATATCAAGAACTGCGCTATGTGTGTCTCTCTTTAAGCCAAAGTGCCTTCCTTCAAAGAGTGTATGGTACAAGGTCAAAATAAATCCTTTACTGCAATGTGCTGTAATATAATCCAGGTTCTGTAAAAGTCCAAAAGAGGGAAATCACAAGGGAAATTACACTTGAACTGAGTCTTTAAAAAAAATTAGTAAGAATTTACCAGTCATGGAAGAGCAGGACATTCAAGTAATAGAGAACAAAAAGTGAAAAATGTGAAAGACTGGTGTATTTAGGAGAGCCAAGTGGTCCCACATGGCTAGAGGCATCTGCTGTCATAGGGCTTTCTCCATATTGTTTCAATTTCTATCTAGTTTTTGAAAAGAATGCATTTGTTGGTATAGTACTTTTTTATGTGAATATTCTCTTATTTACTCAGAGACATGTTAAAAATCTCCCACTGAGATTGTGAATTTGTCTGTTTCTCCTTTAGTTCTGTTCATTTTTGCTTTACATATTTTGTGATTTTGTTATACATACACTCTATCTATCTACCTATCTATCTATCTATCTATCTATCTACCTACCTACCTACCTACCTATCCAAAACTTAAGATTGTTGTATTTTTGGTGAATCAAATCTTTTATCATTATCCAATATTCTCATTTACCTTTACTAATGATTTTTCCTTTAAGCCCAATTGATATTAATGTTTCTAAAACAGCTCCATTTTAGTCAGTGTTTGCATGAAACATTTTTTCTCTATTTCTACTCTTAATGTTTTTGTATCCTCATATATTGGGTATATCTTTTATAAAGAGCATGGGCTTTTTAAACTCATTTCTCATTTTCCCTGAGAGTACTCGTCTGTGGCAATTGCGGCTGCAGTGTTTATCCTAAGATAATTTGCAGATTATAGTTCTAAACTTACCCCCAAAGTTTACCATGAAATATTTCACTTTTACTATTATTTTCACATTGCTCTAGTTTATAGATAGTCTTTGGAAACAAATGACATACTTCTATTTATAGTATTCTATTTTTAGTAGTTTGATGGCTGAAAATGTCAAATCCTAGAGAATGAGGCATTCATACACATGATGTTAAATGAACGCTGGTAGCTAGCTGCAGTATTTTTTTCTAAACAGGAAGAGGGTTAAAAATTTAGTCTATCGATCTTTGTATTTTAATTGGATCGTTTAGTCTGGATTTATGTTTAATATAGTTTGTTGATATTTTTATTTAACACTAGTATCTTACTATTTGCTCCACATATTTGTATCATCAATTATATACTTTTTCACTCTTAAATTTTTTTTTATTATTCTGTTTTTTCCTCTCTACTAATTTTGTAGTTATATATTCTTTTATTATTCTTTTAGAGAGTTAATCTAAAGATAAAAACATCCTTGACATATAAAAATCTAAAGTTATTTGCACTTTTAGCACCTTTCCAGACAAAGTTTTTAAAATCTGTCTTCTAATTCATTCATTCTCTCTTCAGTTGTGTCTAAAATGTTGTTAAATTCATTTATTGAAAGCTTAACTGAGATTACTGCATTTTCCGGGCCTAAAATTTCTATTTTTAATTTCATTTTCTCTGCCATAATTCTCAGCTTTAAATCTCCTTATTTGTTCTATCCGTGAAAACATTAAGAATAGTTACTTAAAAGTCTGTTTCTGATGACTTATTTAATTTTTTCCCATGTCTGTTTCTCTTGGATTTTGTTTCTATTGTCATGTCTTCTTGATTGTCTGCTTATTTTGATGACATTTTTCACATTTTATTTAAAATAAATAGAAATAATTTGAGGCCATGATGGTGCTGCCTTCATTCAGGGACAATTTAAGTTTCTGGCAGGTGGCTTAGAGTATTGGCAATGCAGGTCAACTTAACTCAGTATCTCTTACTCCTAACATAATGTCCTTCTAGTTCCCTACTTAAACCCTTAGGAGTTACCAGACACCTGTAACTTCAGTGGTACCTAGACTCCATTTTGTATCTAGTTGTAAGAGTCTAGAAATTCTGGTCAGGTTCTCAGCCTCTCAATCTCCTAGAATTATGAATGTCCGTACTGGAAAAACTGTGATCATCTTTCTGAGTTGCCATCTCTATCAGATCTTGGCTGCATAATCTTCCATGTTTTGTTAGCTCTTTAAGCAGATTATTTTGGGTCCAACTTTTTTAATCCTCATAGAGAGGTTGATCCAAATTTCCTAACCTCTATTACCACAAATTGAACTTTTGTCTCATAGCTCTTGTACTATAGTCTACAAACATGTTTGCATCTCTCTCTAACCTTAAAATTTAAAGGAGAAACCATTTCCTTGTCTCTATGCCTTCTTTAAACCTGCTCTATTGCATACTTTTTCTTCACAGCCAGATTCCTCAGAGGAGGCTACAACTCTGCCCACATCTTTATTTCCCATCCCTTTCAACTCTTTGGCCTTTTCCTTTCTTCATATTTCAAAAACTGCTGTAACTGAAATCAGCAGTGACTACCTAGTTCCAAAATTTAACAGACTTGTGTTAGCCCATAGCTTACCCTTTCGCAATTGAAATTCTTGAAACATCCAACCAGAAGATCAATGTAGTTTTAATTTTTATTTGTTTTCTTATTATTGAAATTTAATTTCCTTTCTTATGTTTAAGTTTCATTTTTCTGTTGACTGTTTATGTTCTTGCCTGTTTTTTTTTATTAGAGCTGTTTATACATTCAGAATTTAGTCCTTTATTTTTTACATGAAATACAATATTTTCCCTAGTTTGTCATTTGTCTTTGACATGTTTTTATGCAGTTTCTCCTCTTTTAATGTGGACAAATTTATTATTATTTTGAAATTTTGATTCATATATTAAAAGTCAGTTGTGGAATTTATGATAATGAATTGTGCTAAACCAGGATGAATATTCTTGAAGATTAAAATACCCTAAATTTCCTACCAGTCACTTTAGGTTATAAACTCCTGGGACTTCTGTTGCCATTCTCATTTAAAATCAGATGTATGGAGGGGCTCATATCAGGATTGTATTCCAACTTTATCTCCTGTTGGATATAAGGGTTCTGTTAGAATTATCCTAGAATTCAGAGATACATGTAGAGCAGGTCAAAACACGATAACTGTCTGATACTCTGCTATCTCTAGTTTGTCCTTTGAATGATATCTAATCTTAACTCAAAAACAGTCAAGCGTTACCCTGTTACATGTCCTTTGGAACTCAGTATAATTGAGCTACAGTGTGCTATGTAGAAACAGCAACTAGAAGACATGAAATATCTTTGTCTATAGAAAAAGATGATACAGTCCAGGGAGAAAACAATAGGAATAGTAATTTGGAAAATTTCATTTCTTATCCCTATTTTTATATATATTAGTTGTATGATTTTGTCAAGTTCTTTTATCTTTCTGAGACTTTATAAAATTTATAAGAAGAGAATAATCTTTTGTGTCCCAAACAGGTTGTTGAGGGTATTTTTTAACTCTAAAATCATTCCCTGCTATCACTCTCACCATCCTTTTTTTTATCCCCCCCCCCCTATATTGGCAAAACATTTTATGCTCTATCTTTATCCATGGCATTTAGGTATAAAACCTTATAAAGAAAAGATACTACATGTGTAATTGAAAATATAGCACTGACAAAGATGCATAATTATAAAATGGATGGCAGGAGTTGAACACCTCAAATAACTCATTATGTAAAAAGTTTGAGATATGAGAAAACAAACACTGTATATTTCTAGAATATAATTGAATTTGGGGAGTACCAGAGTCACATGAAATTCACCTAACATAAGAAAGTTCAAAAAAAAAAAAAAGGAAAGGAAAAGAAAGTTCAGAGTAGAGAAAACAGTGAGTGAGAGAATAAGATATCTGGAGGAAGAAGAAAAGATCAATCATGCACCAAGATTAGTGGAAGAAAGGAAATGACTAACAGGCCAATCCAAATACTGGTTACTCTATAGCAAAAAATTTAAGAAAGTGCTCCAACACAAGGAAGTTCAACATCAGAAGTCTTGCCTGTAAAAACTGAGTAAATAGGAACAATTTCTTGGACATTATAGAACTAATAAAACATTAAAATAGTGAATTTTGAGATCATGAAACAAGTTATTAAACCCAACAGGGCAATATTTGATAGAATAAATTTGATAAAAGATATATAAGAGGCTAAGATAGAAATATCTGTTATAACTCTAATGTGTTACTAAAATTTCATATTATAAAAATTATCTAAATATGTTTTAAAAGGAAAATAGTATTCAAGTAATAATAGGAGAAAATCAATAATAATATAAATTTAAATGCTTTATAATATCCCAAACTATTTTATGATTTATATATTTTTTTAATGAAAGGATTTTAAAGAAAAAAACATCCTGCTGTAAACAATAGCAAGATGCCTTTGCAATGTTATAAATCTCTTTATTCATGTCAGTGTGGAATTTCTTTAATGGATATGCTTATTTTTTTCAGTCTCTGTTGATATTCTTTTAAAAATATATTCCTAAAAGTCTTTTCACTCCCTTTGAGCTGTGCTTTGAAATTCATCATGTGTAAATGCTTTCAGTAATTCTAATGGAGGGGAGATAGTTGTGGTGAGTAATTGTTTGATGTACCCTGTACATTTGCTTTAAGTATCCTTTCAGTATTAATAGATACTCTTGAATACCAGAATGGTAGGTTATAGCAAATGGAAATAGTATGGAAAGTTGTGTCATAATGACTTAAGTAGTACTTTTAATAGAAAAATTTTAAAATATTTAGTTTAGCAGAAAATATACCAAATTCAAGGCATTCCATTCCACTAAAGATCAGATACATCAGCTCCATGGGCTGGTCTTTCTGAACCGACAGTTCACATTTGATGTAACTCTCACTCCCTAAACACATTCACGAATATGCCTCATCCCCAAGTCCCCATTGGCAATTTCCCTCCAGGGAGGCCTGAGGAAAGTTTTATTGTTTTCCAGATTATGCCAGATATCATTATCACTGAATATTTCAGAACTTTCTCTTTTCAAGTTAGACCCAGTTAATACCAACTGTCTGTTACAATCGTGTATTCTGATTAGGCTTTCCTTTTTGCTATTCAGTATAGTGTCCATCCTATCTTCCTTCATCCATGTATAAAGAGTGAATTGTCATAGTTCCAGTGTGATATAGGGCAGTTATACCTCTGATATTGTAAAACACCATCTCTAGATAAAAATAGATTCTGTGGCTGTCCAAATGTCTTAAATCTATGATTAAATAATTATCCTTAAGTAAGCTACCTCTCTTTGAAATATGAAAACCTGTTGTATTTTTATTCTGTTAATAGTAATTTAGAGTGAACTCAAAATTTCAATTGCTTCTATAGTCTAGTGTTATAAATAAAAATCAGATTCATGATCCAACATTATGCAGAAATAAAAGGTATTCAGTTTGGTAGTGTGCATCTAATCCAAATTGATTGTGTTGCACCTTAGCATTTCAACCACTAAATTATCATTTATCTTTGCCTATTAATAAACATTATAGATTCTGTCATTGTACTTTTAAACCTTTTGAGATTACTGTGTCAACCTCATGCACCTTTGAGTGATAACACTGAGTAAATAATACTATTACTTCTTAATGCTAATATTGCTTCTCTGTTTTTACTATTCCAGGAAAGCTCTGTCATTCTCTCATATTGAGTGACAATGTGTGAGGCAGGAAGTAATGTAGCCAAATATTCAGGGCTCCACAAATCCTACGAATATGTTGCAAGCCATCTGAAGCAAACGTGGAGGGAGGACACACCATAAAATTACATGGAAGTCTGCCAGGGTGGCACTATTATTCAGCAGTGAATAACCCCAGCAATTCATGGAGCACCCAAGAAAATTACGTTAGCAACTAAAAATATTTGTTTGATATAAACCAATCACCAAAACAGAGCCGAAGAAAGAATTCATCAGCAGTAGAAATGAGAACACATATAGCATGCTATTCATTTGAAGAAAATAAAAATCTGAAAAAAATTATAATATTGTTTGTATAAGAAAGGGCTAATAATTGATTACCAAATGTCCTACAGTGACTATATTTAGTTAACCAGTTAATTAGATTAATTTTGAAAACTAAAGCTTAGAAAAGAGCCAGTGAGATAGACTATCTGGTAAAATTTTTAAAAGATTGAAATAAGTACCAACCAACATGAGATACCAGAAGAAGTGAAATTTAATGAAGAAGATGTTGTACTAAAGAAGCAGAAAGTAGCATAATAATGTAAGAGGAAAGAGGGATTGGAAATCAGGGTAGGGATCTGAATATACTCCACTTAAGAGAAAATCGTTTTGATGCTGTGGTTACTGAATTTAGAGAAACTAACCATGGAGGTGCCCATATTCTTTTATCATCAGTTGTGTGTCTAGTGCCTCATTGTTGACCATTATGGACACACACAAAAGCAGAAAACCTAATCCTACTTATATGTGCTGAAAATATACATGAAGAAGGAATATTAATCAACAGAAAACAGAACGAGGAACTTGGCAGTGAGCAAGCACTAAGTTGTGCGCTGCAAACTACAAATGCTAACAACTACAGAAGTATAGTAGAAAGTAGAGAGTAAAATAGGGTACATTGTCATTCAAAGATGTTTCAGAAACTAAACCCATGACTTAGATGAGGACTAGGTTCAGAGATAAGTGCAGCAGAGTCTGGGGGCAGGGGACAGTTAGGTGAATGGCACTTTGCCCCACAGTAACACTTCTCTAAGAAAATAAATATTGCTTTAAAGCATTCAAAAATATTCTTGGACCTCTAGGAAAGCAATAAAACAAGGAAAGTGGAATCTATTTTGTGAAAAATGGTTTAAACAATAAGACCAATGAGACTAGGATACAAAGTCAGCATAAAAAAAATCAGTTACATTTCTACGCACTAACAACAAACTATCCAAAAAAATAAAATTAAGAAAATAATTCCACTTACAATAACATAAAAAATAAAACAATTAGGAATAAGTATAAAATAAAATAAAATATAAATGTAAAATTACACACACACACACACACACACACACACACACACACACACAAATTACTTAGGAATAAATTTAACCAGGAAGCCGAAAGATCTGTATGCTGAAATCTATAAAACTTGAGAGAGACAAATTGAAGGAGGCAAAAGCAAATGGGAAGATAGCCTGTGTTCATGGACTGGAACATATAATAGTGTTAAAATTTCCATCTTATTCAAAGATATCCACAGGTTCAATGCAAACCCTATTAAAATTCAAATGGCATTTTTCATAGAAATAATAAAAAAATCATGAAATTCATTGGAACTACAAACACCCTGGATAGCCAAAGCAATCTTGAGAAAGAAGATAGCTAGAGGCATCACACCTCCTGACTTCAAAATGTACTAAAAAGCTATAGTAATCAAAACAGCATAGTACTGGCATAAAAACAAATATATAGACCAATGAAACAGAATGGAGCTCAGAAATAAATGCATGCACTTAGGGCCAATTGATCTTTGACAAAGGCCCCAGGAAATTGGACCCTGCCTCACTCTATACATGAAAATTAACTCAAAGTGGGTTAAATATTTGAACACAAGACCTGAAACCATAAAACTATTGGAAGAAAACATATCTTCTTCACATTGATCCAGTTAATGATTTTTTGGATATGATCCCAAAAGCAAAGGTAACAAAAACAAAGATAAGCAAGTAGTACTGCAGCAAACTAAAAAGCTTCTACCCAGCACAGGAAACAATCAACAGAATGAAGAGACAATCTACAGAATGGGAGAAAATATTTGCAAATCATATGTTGAATAAGGAGTCGATATCAAAAATATATAAGGAACTCAAACAACTTAAGAGCAAGAAAACAAAAAATTCGATTGACAAAAAAATGGACAAAGGGCCTGAATAGATATTTATTAAAAGAAGACACACAAATGACTGACAGATATATTAAAAGATGCTTTACAATGTTAATCATAGGGAAATGCAAATCAAAACCATAGTAAAATACCACCTCATACTCATTAGGATGGCAATTATCAAAGATGCAAAAGATAACAAATGTTGACAAGGATATGGAGAGAACTTTTCTGTACACTGCTGATGAGATGGTAAATTGATACAGGAATTATGGAAAAGTGGTATAAAGGTTCTTCAAAAAATTAAAAATAGAACTACCATACAACCTAGCAATCCTATTTCCGAGTATATGCAAAGAAAATGAAATCAGTTTCTCAAAGAGATATCTGCACTTAAGATTTGAATCAAATGAGGTAAAATATACCAGGTATAATTGTACAGTGAAAATTTAGGGTTACAAATAATTTGTGTATAAACAGACCTGGACTGATAGCAATTTATGTGAAATGGGGGTGGGCAAGGTGGTTAATAGACTACAAATGTCATGTGGATCATCAATCTGATATGGGTGCCAAAAAAAAAAAAAAAAAAGAAAAGAAAAAGAAAAAGAAAAAAAGGAAGAGACATTGAAGACATAAAGAGGACCTGAGAGTGTCTTCTGAATTTTGAAGATCTATCTTTTAAGGGGAATTATAACATGATCAAGGACTGAACGTTTCAGGAAGGCAAATTTTGACTCAATGTAATGAGAAACTGACACCAAATATGAAATGGATACATGTGTAGCAGTGAGATTCTCATACAGAAATGGCCCAGGAAGAGGCTAAAGAAATACCTGTATATGTAAAATACCTATAAATTACTAAAACAAAACTCAATCAAGTAGAGAAATGGCATACAGACCAGAGACTTTCCGTTTTGCCCCTCTACATCTGTTTGTCACTCTCCTCTTTGCCCTGGGTGGGTATGAGCACAGCAATAGGCTCCCTGCTCTCCATGATTCTATGGGTTTCAAACAATGAAAGCACTGGCAAGAGATGAGAGAGAAGAGAATTTGTCTCCCCAATCCCCTACTTGACCTCTTTCCTACTGTAACCTCCATAGAGGGTCACATTTTGATTGATCCCTCCCTGCTCATCTTCAGGCCTAACAGTGTAACTAGTAACAACACTGTCACCTGCTTTGGTGTCCAGCACATATGTTTGTAAATCATCCTTTTATTAAAATCTCTTCAATTTGCCCAGTATGAATGTGTCATCTGTTTCCTTCTAGAACTCTGATTGATTCAATCAACAACTTAAGGAGGCCCCTAAAGGCCAGTAAACACATGCAAAGATGCTCAACAGCATAATTAATCATGGACATACCAAATAAAACTGAAGGGATATCATTTCACACCCACTAGATTGGCAAAAATGAAACACTTGATAGTAACAAGTTTTGGCAAGAATGCAGAATACTGAACACTCTCATGAACTAAGGATGGGAGTATAATTTGATACAACCACTTCAGAAAATAATTTAACGTTCCTAAGAAAGTTGAAAATGTGCATAACTTATGATCTAGCTATTCTACTTGTAGGCATAGATAAGAATGCACATTTAGAAATGTTTATAATTTAAAAAAAGAAACAAAACAAACAACTCAAATGTTCATTGAAAAAAAAATGAAAAAATACATCATGGACTCCTCACAAGATAAAATACTATTTGTTAATAGGGAAAAAAATAAACTAAAACTACATACATCAACATAGTTGGAGTTCAAAACATGATATTGAACAAGAAAAGCAATCTGTAGGACACTTTCAGCACAATTCATTCATACAAAGCACAAAGGCACGCAAAACGAAATGACACCGTGTTTAAAGGAAACACACATATGTGACAAATCTATAAAGACAAGCAAAAAAGTGATGGACAAAAAATCAGAGAAACTATTTACTTTTGATTGACAGGGGATTATGGAAATGCACACAGGGACTACTTGGGGATTGGTAAAGACTGTCTCTTGAGCTAAGAGGTATTTAAATTACTGTTTTACTTTCTATACATACACTCTAGATATTCTTTTGTATATATGCAAATGTTAACAAAAATATTAAGGGGGAAGTCAAATAAAAGAACCCAGAATAAGAACTAATGAGAAATAGTTATTAACAGATGATAAAAAAAAGTGTGAAACTGTGTTACTTTTATATTGCTATGTAACAAATTACCCCAAACTTAGTGACTTAAAATAAAACAGTTGTATTAGTTTCTATTTGTCAGCAGCCTGGCAAGATCTTAACTGGGTCCCCTCTGATATGGAAGGAAAGAAGGATAGATGGAAGGAAGGAAGGAAGGAAGGAAGGAAGGAAGGAAGGAAGGAAGGAAGGAAGGAAGGAAGGAAAAGAAACAATTACCATTGAGTATATTTAACACTCAAGAGGACTCACGTGCTCATACAGTGGCTTCCTGTCCCCTGTTTACACTGTGATGTGCCCTATGAACGCACTTCCCACAGTCTGGAGCTTAGACCTGACTACCTGCTCTGCCATTTACTAGCCATGTGACTTCGAGCGAGTCACTCACCTCTCTGATTTTCTTAATCCATAAAATAGACATAATAACATTTATCTTAACTACTTTGCAAAGTTGTTGTGATGATAAATGTGTAAATATTCTCCAGACGCTTTATAAACTGTAAATCAATAGATAAATAGTAAACATTATTTCAGTTCAGCTTTCTTTGGCTTTGCTTTGAGCTGAATTGATTAAACAGAAATTACATAATAACATTGTGAGTAAAGAGATAAAGGAACGAGAAAAAAAGTGGTACATAACCAGTGAGTCACAATAAGTATGTTTCTATATGAAAATATATATTTGGTCTAATTGCAATGAAATCAAAACTACTTCTCATGTGTTTATTAATAATAAAATTATAGATTATCATTACTTAAAAATAGCTATAGTGTGGAAGGATGTTCTTTCTAACAAGAACTTATATTTTTCTTCATGCTCTTATATTGTCGTTGCCAAGAAGAGGTTATGGAGACTGGAGCAATGAGATATAAGAGCATTGGCCTGTAAGAAATTTATTGGCAGAACCTGGGTGGAAAGCCCAGAGGGCTGGCACAGTTCCTAGTTATAGCATCCGATTTCTCCTTGCATTATCAGGGAAATTAGAAGCTGAAGAAATCCAGGGACACCTCCTGTGAAGATTAGGGAACACTTTTCCACTTAAAAAAAAAAAAGAAAAGAAAAGAAGAATTGTGCCAATAAATATGTGAGGAGGACATATCGGAGAAACTTTGTTTAAGGAAGAATGTAGTTATTATGAGTAGTTTGAGCTATATTTCTGAAAGGTCAATCAATTCAAAAGTACTTCGTTGGGTCTACTCCAATCCAGCATGGTGGCATAGTAACAGAACAGTTCAAATGTTGCATTCAGAATGTTTCTAAGTTATTCATGTTAGGATGGGTAATCAAATCTTTTCATATATATATATATATATATATATATATATATATGTTCACATATTTTTAAAGTTGTGTTTCATATGTATTTATTGAGTACTCACTGATGAATAATTAGACACAAATCACGTAAATCGACAGAAATCATGAGTTTACACACACTCTATAAGCTCCATTGTTCAAGCAGTGGAATAAGTGATCCTGAATTGTGTTCCTTAGCCATAAGGTACAACAGATGTTCTTCAGAAGACAAGGTCTTCTTTTCACATCATTTTCACACGCAGATTTTGCATTTTGAGTCAGTTGGCTTTGATCTCTATTGAGTTCTTGACCAAGCATAATAGTACTGGATTTTTTTTTCAACAAGATGCCCTTTTTTCATTGACCTTATTGTTGAATGTATTCATTATTTTTAATTTGAAATGCTATAGCATTGTGTGTGTGTGTGTGTGTGTGTGTGTGTGTGTGTGTGTGTGTGTGTTACTTATAATTCATTTTTAGGATCTGAAATTGTAAGTTGACCCGACTCTGGAACTAAGGATGGTGGAATCAGGTGGTTTTGACAGGTAAGAATGGGAAATTAACCCCTGCAGTTTCTGGATGAGACGATTAAGTGCAAAAACTTGAAAAGAATGCAGTGCACTTCATCCCCAAATTACTATGTTTAATTTATTCGATGATAAATTAAAGTCTAAACTCATGGCCCAAACCCATCTTGAGAATTAAGTCACAGGAGGAATAAGAATGGTATTATTGATGTTTTGATAAAGCTCCCTTAACCATTTACTAGCTTTAAATAATATCTAGTTCTGTTCTCTCAGATGCTTAGGTAACCCTGAGTTTAGAGCTGTTGCTTGCTTGGGGGATATCTATAGTATGTAAGCGTCTCCAATAGCCAGAAATATCTCCTCATCTTCTCCTGAATCAAAGATCATGTACTCATTTGTTGCTGCCCACCAAAGTCCGGGTTTCTGTCAAAAGTGACCGAAGCTCTCAGCTGATTTTCCAACTATAAGTAGATGAAAAGTCAGAGGTGAACTCATTAAGTCTTTCCAAGTTCAGATGAATTCCTCTCACTTTTCAGGGGTTCCCTTTGATAATTCAGCTCTTGAGTGCCCTGCAAGGAAGTGTTTTCCAGAATCTTATTATAGACTTTTTATAGCATTAAAAAGTTTTTATATACAAGTATAATTCCTGTCAAGGGAGAATAAACCATCGTCAATTTTCTGAGAAATTTTATTGAGAGAGTTCTAGTTATTACAGCAATAATTTTCAGATACAATAGACTTTATTAACAGTTTCTTTTTATTACATTTTCAGAGCTATCTTAATGGTAATAAAAACATATTCTAAACTTCAGATTTCAGCAAATGTGTCCAATTTTTTGAGCTCAGATAATTTGTCTAACCAAGTAGGTGTTTACTTGTGTCCTATAATTCATCATTTACTCATCAGCCTTATTATCCCACAGAGTGAATACTTGACTCAGGAAGACTCTCGCTGGGCCTATGGAATGGGGTGGGGGAAGAGAAATAAACCCTGTGCAACTAAACAAAAAGCCATACCATCCTCCAATACCTTCAGAAACCTCTTTCAGACTCAAACTGGTGAGTACTGAATAAATACATATGAAACAAGATTTTAAAAATGTGAACCTAATATATAACAAATTTTTGAGGATTTGTTAAATTTGCTATGACAAACATGGATACATCCAGTTACCAAAATAATGAAGCTGAGTCTATACAGCACTAAATGAAGGGTCTCTTTGGTAAATAACTGGACAATTTAAGTGGTGTAGATTATCAAACCTGATTTTCAGGACCCCAGATTGAAATGAGATTTGGCTGTTCACACATAGTAAATTAACCAAGCCATTTGCTAAGCTCTACCTCACTGAGTGCTTTGAAAATGCAACATCCAAGAACGATGATAAAGGGCAACATAAAACAGCAGCAAATCCTGAATATCTGACCCTGATTTCTGTCATCTTAAAACTAAGCTAATGACTACCTTGAAGGGTTATTAAGAGAATATTTTTGCATCATTTTGGCTTGCAGAAAGCACTCAATGATTATTTGCCAAATAGATGACCTCACAGTGCCAGCTCAAAGGACATTTTTAAAGCTCCCAGTGAAAACCTAAGTATATTGGCTCAGGGAAGCCAATATATTAACACTTTGACACAAACTAGTTTATTCAAATTAGGTAACACATTAATATGGCCAGGCATGTCCTGGGTATCATGTCCTGGCTAAGAAATCGTGAAGTAGCTGGGAAGAGAAATTCACTATGAGGCACCCTTCAGCTGGGGTAGGGAGAGAGAAGCACTATGGAGAGGGAACAAGTTTAAAAAAAAAAAACAACTAAAAGACTGATCCCAAACTTCCAGATAATCTGGTCTATCGTCTGATCCACACAACAAAACATCCTCCTGATGAGTGTCTTGGTTACAAACATTACAATCCAAGATGAAAAGCAGATCCTGTGCCCAACTTTAAACTTTGTTTTTGTTTTTGTTTTTGTTTTTTTAATTCTATCATGTAGGAAAACTCTGATATATATTCCATTCCATTCCTTTCAGAGAATTAATACCTAGGCTGCCTTCTTTAGACTGTATTAAAAATTATTTTAAAATATATTTTATTGTTGTATATCCTGGAAACTCCTGTTGTTTTTAAATATTAAGTTTACCACTTGGTATGTGGAATCAAAAGAAAAATGCCTTTGCTCATATTGCTGGTCTATCTTTTTTCACTGGACTAACTAGGAGATGATGGCTGAAGAGTTAGCCTGTGCTGGTCAATTATTTACCATGAAGCATTTACAGCCCATGTCAGCTAAATGTCATTTACATCCCATGTCAGTTTATGCCATCCACATACGTCTCTCTAATATTTTGTCTCGTGTATCATAAAATATTAGGCCAATTATTTTATACTTATGAAGTTTTTTATTTTCAATATTTCCTCAGTGCTTTGGGACAGGATGAGGTAGTGTCTTTAACTTGACTGTCTTTTGTGAGATCCTTTATAAGTTTCATATTTATATTTGTTTTGCAAGAGGGGTAAAAAAAGGCTTTAGTAACTTACGTCACCCGAAACTCCAGGTGTCTCTTTGTCCTGTCTTTACTTGTGAGTATGATACGCCCACTCAAGCAATGAAAACCACATAGAGCACTGGGGGGAGTGTCATCTACAGTGACCATAGCAAAACTACACTTAACTATAAAATGCCCTTCCTAAACCTTTGCCTTTGCAGGATCTGGAGACAAGAGCACACGGAAGATAACAGAGCTAATGAGCGTCAACATCAACAGCAATAAAATAAACAAAAAACCTTGTTCTCCCAACAGTGTGGTCTTAGCACAATTGGGCTATATTTTATTCTCTAGAATTTAAAGTTTTGTTTTAAATTCTGCACATCACAGCCATACTAAATATCCCCTCAGACAAGACGCAGCACTGCTGAGTAAGAGCCCTGCAAATCAGCAATGCTTTTTCATAAGGCCGACATCCATAATTTATACCTGCATACAATTAGCCTGTTTACATTTATACATTTTCCGCTTCCTTTTATGTGAAATATTCCACAGGATACTTGGTAATGCATTCAGAATAACCTTTTTAAAATAAAGACTGCAAGACCAAACAGTTTATAAAATCCACTACCTAATAAATACTTTATATGAATTTTTAAAAAAGTGTTTTCTTAATCAGAAACAGTATATTTGTATTTGAGCTGGCCTCTCTTGACTCCCAGGCCGGTTGGCTGGCACCATATGGCTCTTTATTTTTTAAAGGTAGTCAAGAAAAAAAATACTTAGTGTACTTCTTGATGGTTTCATTTGCACACAAATATCACAACCTTTCTCTTATCCATAATTAGATCATTATAGGGATAATTTTTATGACTTTTACCAAGTTAATCCCTGGTCCTAACATAATAAAGAAAGAAAATATTCAGTCAGTCATCAGAAATTTAGGATCCATGGTATCAAAATTCTGAGTTCCCTCAATATATTTAGCCAAATGAGCAAATTTTGCTATTAGAAAATGTATGTAGCGGAGAGGGAATTTCAGAGTAATGTAAGTTTGGTAGTTTACCTGCAGTGGTCTTGATGGCTACAGACTTGGCCACGTTGCTGCCTGGGGAGTGGACCAACAAGCAAGACCTTCCAGCAGTCTCTTCAATGGCAACATCCCTTCTAGCCTTTTCCCTGAGCATCTAGAATGGTGTGGACCTGAGATGTAAGAAGCCACCTCAAACAGAGGCCAAGATTTGTAGCAGCTCCCATGCCCTTTGGGGATGGAATGAGACCCTGCCAAAGAAAAGTCTGCCCCACCCTTAGCCTGACAATGTTGAACTTGCCTGAATCCTGTGATCAGTAATCCCTCCACTCTTTTGTGTTCTAGAAAACAGCTTCTTGCAAAGAAGCATCTTCTCCATGACCTGGATAAGACCCCTGTTTCCCTAGGGTGAGGCTAGACACGGAAACTCAAAATTCTTTGTCTTTAATTCATAAATGATTAGCTGAACTACTAATCATTCTTTGCAAAATATTTGTTGGCCAATCTTTAGGTAAATGTCTCTCCCTCTCCCAGGTACCTGGACTTGAGCCCAACCTTGATCCAGCAGACAAGCCCCATGGGAGCACGCTGTGTGCAGGGTTAAACACCCTCTGATCTACCACCTGTTCACTCCACCCTTTCATCCATCCCACTTCTTCATGCTCAATTCTTTCTAGTTTTGTCTATTCCTCTATAAGAGAGAACCCTTTTGTCTAACTTATGAGATACTCGCAGACCATTAGGTCACATTAGTTCACAGCATTCACACTATTGCAGTAATTCTCCTCTCCCTATTGCAATAGTCCCCCTCTCTCTTGCAATAGCCCCTTTCCTACTCCTGCAATAGATCAGGTTTGCTCTTCTTTGACAAGTTCCTACCTGAACTCTAAACTAAGGAGGAGTCTGAAGAAAAATGTTAGTTTCTTTCTTTTTCTTTCTTTCTTTCTTTCTTTCTTTCTTTCTTTCTTTCTTTCTTTCTTTCTTTCTTTCTTTCTCTCTCTCTTTCTCTCTTTCTCCCTTTCTCTCTTTCTTTCTCTCTTTCTCTCTCTCTCTTTCTCTCTCTCTCTCTCTCTCTTTCTTTCTTTCTTTCTTTCTTTCTTTCTTTCTTTCTTTCTTTCTTTCTTTCCTTCCTTCCTTCCTTCCTTCCTTCCTTCCTTCCTTCCTTCCTTCCTTCCTTCCTTCCTTCCTTCTTTCTTTCTTTGTGAAAAGAATAGTGTTAGGCTGCAAGTGACACATTTACACATATGTAGAGCTTTATGTAAATGGATGAGAATTCTCAGAACTAAGACTTGGTACTAACTTTTTGACATATTGACTTGGTCAGTCCTTGCCTTTCTCAAACTTCAGCTGCAGTGCATGGTCCCTGTCACCTACAGATAAGACCTTCTTGGTCCCTGAGTTACTCTATAATTGAGCAGAGTGAGACCTTTA
Source organism: Eidolon dupreanum (assembly GCA_028627145.1). Taxonomy (NCBI): domain Eukaryota; kingdom Metazoa; phylum Chordata; class Mammalia; order Chiroptera; family Pteropodidae; genus Eidolon; species Eidolon dupreanum. The sequence goes on along the minus strand of CM053502.1, from coordinate 167,690,898 downwards.
GACTCTCTACATGGAGTATGAAATTGGCCTTGCCATCTAACTTCTGATGGCTAGCTCCAAAACCAGGTAAGTTTTCTCAAACCCTTGTCCCTTCCTGGTTCTGGTTTCCTTAGTCATCCTTAAATCACGCTACAGCATATTTTAAGAAATTCCAGAAAAACCGTACAGACTACTCACTGCTTACCAGCATCATCCTATGTTCAGCACGTTCAGTCGCTAAAAGATTCTAATATTTCCCAGTCATTCCACGTCTAAGTTTTAAAAAAGAATTCCTATAGAGATATTGCACAAAGCCTTGGTTATTACAGTTGTCAAAAACTGATATGAGAAAAAGGGATATCTAATTTAATAAATCATTGAGTCTATATGCAAGTATTGAATATTGATATTATGAAAATATTCATTTAGACAACAGGAATTTAAAAAATCATTAAAAGTCTTAACTGAAAATATCTTGTAGAGTCTTTATAATGATCTCATTCATTCATTCATTTGAATAATTACTATTAAAGTTTCTGTAGATGCCAGGCAGTATGCTAATACTTGGAACTTAACAGTGAACAGGGCAGACCAAACACCTGCCCTCATGAAGTTTGAGCAAGAGAGCATTTAAAGTGGGTTTTAACTATAAATCAATGTACAGAAATTTGAAATGCACATAGATTATAGGATGAGTTGTACCTGTCCATGCAAGAAACGATAGTTCCTAGCATAATAGGGTGGAACATATAATTAGCGGCTTCTAGCTTGAGCTCTTGAGGTTTTTTCTTTCTTATTACTAAATCTGTACATCTATTGGTTTTCTTCTCTTACTCTAAAATCTGGAACTCTCTTCTTTTCAATGTGAGAAAAGGGGGATATGTGCTAAACTCAGTATTAGGAAAACAAATGATAGGTCAGTTGAAGGCACACAAATGTTTTTCTTGGACACGATGTTTGTTTCAGTGTCTAATACATGTCAGTAGGGAGCTGCTTGAAATTCCTTGGAGTGTTTTGGAGAGCTTTCCTTCTGAATGTTGGAGATCTCATTTGGAGAACGTCAATGAAGTATAAAATTCTGCATAAATAACTACAGCTCCCATTGATTTCATTTTCCATTAGGAAGAATAAGTCACAAGAAGATGGCTTCACTTGTTTTTCAGAATGAAAAATGTGTACATAATGGAATCAAAAAAAGTCCTCTGTGCTATCCTGACAGCATGACTACTTTCATCATTGTTTGTTGTTTGTTTGTTTGTTTTTACATATTCTGTTCTAGTAAAGATTTAAAGCAGCTGCTTCTCATTTTCATAGCTTCCAACATACACATACTTTATTTGTTTTGTGATCAGTAATTAAAATTATTATATTCCAGACCATAGCATATGATTGTGCAGCCATTTTTAGTTCTGCTTTTTGAATTCATCAGGACTTAGATTGAATATGTGCGTATACGATTCTTTATTCATATGCACAGCCACTGTATAAGACAAGCCACTCTGCAAGAACAGAAGTGAAAATCCGAAGAGATTAGAGGGCCCCAAAATAGAGAAGAGATGCAGATTTTTAAGAGAAAACTGGAAACAACATTTACTTGAAACACTAAAATACTGCTCCTACCCTGAACTGATCCAAATGTACCAGATGTGATGGTAGCATAAATATTGATGCATCCTGGTACTGCAGAATGTTCCTGCAGTAATGACGTCACAGAACGTTGGAGTAAAAATGGGCATTAGACATTGAATCCAGGAGTTCTTACGTGTGAGTTTATAGATTTCTTTGAGATTTTGACGACATCTTTAGACACTCCCCCTAGATGCTGCAAATACAAATAAAGTTTGAGCACTATTTTAGGAGGTACACAGACTCCTCAAATCTTTCTATGGCTCATAGAGTAAGAGAAAATGAACTAGCATTTGTCTGAATGGACAAAGAACTAACATGAAACTGATTTGATTGACATCATGTATCCATGTTCCCACGATTTTAAGATATTTCTGAAGTTGAGCCAACTTCTCACCTTAAAAGGGAATGTAGTTCCACTTTCCTCAATGGGAGGAGAATTTCAAAGGAGTTATGAATCAGAAAATATATGTCCTCAGATTAAGTAGATAGGTAGGTAGACAGATAGACTTAGATAGGTCCTCCTGTTATATACACCCTATGAATTATCTTCATATCAATCTAGTTATAAAGTAACATTATTTTGTTCATAATTTGTTTTCTGTTTAAAGTCTGTTTCTCTCCATCAGAATGCAAGCTCCTTGTGAGCAGGGAATTTTTCTCTTATTTATCACCATGCCTAGAAGATAGTCTGTCATAAAGCACACCTTTTTAATAAATAAATGTATTTGAAGGAGTGACACTGTTTCTGAGCAGACAGGTGATGGATGATATCCTGTTTGGTGTTTTCTTGCTTTCTGTTATTTTCTAATATTCTTTGTGGGATTTTTTGTGTGTTTTTGATTTTTCTGTAATGTGTATGTATGTCTTTTTAAAATAAGAAAAAATAATTTTTAATGAAAAATTCCGATCACAAGAATTTCAGAAATTATTCCTTTTAAAAGTGTCAAGAAGGTGAAATTAAAGCTGATAATTTCTGGAAATTAACCAGCAACACCCCAGGCCCTGGGCCAAAAGAAAAACAAAAAGCTTACAAGCAAATGTCACAAAACGTATCTTTGTGCATAAACTTTAAAAGTTATTTGCTATCATTTCCAGTGTCCCTTTTCTCTCGTGAGTCTTTGATGGGTAGATAGTGGCATAAATAGCAGGAGAGGGTGAAATAATTACAGAGCCTGAAGACCAGTTAAGAAGCAACACATTTGACCCTTGTAGTTCTGCTTTTAAAACTAAATCTATCCAGAGCACTTACAAATCTACACACAGAACTATTCGAGAAAACACATGTTAAAATAAGTTTGAGGGGAAAGTTCATAAGAACAAACAAAAATGTTAATAGCAGTTAAGAAATATAAATGAGTTCTGCCCTCCTCCACCCTCCCAATGCTTTTCAGCATTTTCTAGTTTTCTATAGTTTAAAAATACTACTTTTTTTTCCACAGAAAAATCTATAAATGTAGAAAAACCAATTAAGTGTTATAGTTACAAAATGAGATATTAGTTTGAAAATTCTAGAACATTTTTTAAAACACACACACACACAGAAGTAATGGGAAGAAGTAACCAAAATGACACAATTCAGATCTGACAGAAAGTAATAAATAGAAAATCCAGCTGGTCAACAAAGGAGAAAGGGTAGAAAGTGCTGACTAAAAATGTTAACCGAAGGTTAAACTTCAAGTTGTTTAAGTTTCTGAGAATCTTGATGATGGCTTTCTGCCTGCTGTGGAATACATTTTATATTTATTTTGGAGACCTCAAGTGGTTAAAATACCTGCTGCTGATGTTGGGAAAATTGAAAGAGATTTGTTTCCACCTGAAGTTACAAAAGAGTAAGCTCTATACTATGATTCACTATCAAAACCAAAGGCACTTCAAATAGAGGGGCAGCTTCTTCATAGAGTTTGTGCTCCAAACCAGTGGGTCAGGAGCTGCATTGGTCTGGGAAGGAAAACACGGAGTTACAGGAGTAATTCCTGTGAGTTACAGGAGTGTCAGTTATTTACTTCTACACCTTGCGGAGTACATCTGAGATAGTTAATTTAGGGGCTTTAGAAAGAGTGAAGCCATTGATATTGACTAATCTAATAATGTACAAATATTAAGACTCCACCTTGCTTAATGCTGGTCCCCTCCCTGGGCACCATGGGAGTTCTGGGATGATGGAACACGGTGCTTAGAAGATCGGCTGCACAGTGTCTGGAAGTCAGATGGCAGCAATCTGCACCCGAACAGCTATGACCAAGAAAGAGAAGTAGCACTTTTTGCCCAGGAAGCAGTCTCCAGACTAAAGAGCTTTCCAGAGCTATGGCTGAGGAGTCCGCCCAGTTATCCTGCTGAAGGAAGAGCTCCCCATTCTTTTTCTGAGGTTTCCTTTGCGAGCAGGAAAAGCCACCAGCTTTATGTACTTGGCCAATCCATGCCTGGATGCCTGGACCTCTCCCATCTCCAAGGGAAAAAGTAAGGGAGGAGGAAGAAGGGAAAAGAATTTAAGGTAAACTTCTCATGAAAACCAAGGGAACGGGGAGGAAGCAGGTCTCCCAAACACCCAATAAGATATTTCCCTCCATATTCTTATTCTATAATATGGACTTCAACCAAGAAAAAAAATTCACTTTGTATACATAAAAGATCATTTATTATTGAAATGAATTCTGGGATGACCATAGCTGGTATTTTGTTCAACCTAGCATGTACTGTGTATTATGTTCTATGCATAATCACAGTCAAATTGCCTCCTCTGGCGAAAGTCATGTGTCTTGTTCTTTTTTATTACCACTATGCTAACTCTTTGCTCTATTATAGACTATGTGCTAATGGCTGGATTCTGAAGGCAAATAGCACTTCGTGAATATGTAAGGCTATAGAAACCTGCTGGTGCCTATTCTGTAAATCAACAACTGCTTCATCTAAGCAGCATTGTTTCTGTCATGCAGGGATTAAGCAAAAAATGGCTAAAGCTATTTTGAGTCAATACATCTTGAAAGAGTTGCTATTTTAGGATATTTAATAATGAAGTAGTAGATATTTGATATTTAGTATAAAAATAATAAATATTATGAGGTGTTTAGCATTATGGCCATAGTCTTATTCATTTTTATACATTGTACAATTTAGCGTATTGACCTGAAAATACTATGGGTTCAAGAAGTGTTTATTAAATTTATTTGTAGAGATGTTAAGAAAATTTGATGTGAGATATTTTATATGAACGCTATGTAGACATAATACTGGACGGTAGCACAATCTGTTCTTTTAAATCACATTTGCTGTTATTTTTCTAATAAAACAGCAATACATGCTCAGTTTATAAAAGTAAGAAACCTATGTTAAAGGGTAATTTTCCAAAAAGATAAAATCATGGCTCTCATAGAGATATAAAACAAACACTATTGATATATTTTATTTAACTTATTAAAAAAGATGTTACATCCAGTTCAAAGAAGTCAAAGTGACACAAATTAATATGAAGTAAAGGAATGTTGAAATGAATTTACATATAGACACCAAACGAATTTTGCCAACAGAAAGAAGGGCTGACAATAGAATATCCACTAGACAGAATTAATTTGTATGTCTAAAGTTTTTTTTTTTTGCCTTGCTCAGTTATCTACAATTTACAGAATTGTAAAGTAACTCAAAGACAATGAAAGACTAAAATCAGATAACATAGAAAAGGGAGCTTTAAACAATGGGTAGTTTTTATTGCAGCTACCCGGTAATCCTTTCTGCTTGTTCCAAATGTCCTCATAAGAAGATTAGGAAGAAAAAATAAAAAGAAAGGATGGAAGGAGGGAGGAAAAGAGAATAAAGAAAATAAAAAAAGAAAGGGCACATCTGGAATCTACTACACAGATAAAACCACTGCTAACATTTTGGTGTACTTTTTTCCAGAAACAGATCTCCTTAGAGTTTATGGCACCACACTGCATGTCCTACATAAGAATAATGAATATTTTCTCATGTCCAACAGTCTTATATAAAATGATAGTTGCATAATATAGATGTACCATAATTTGCTTAGCTATTTTTTTTTTAAGTTTTCTTACTATAACTAACTGCACAAGAATAATCTCTGGACAAATATCCTTTTATACATCTCTGATACTTTCCTTAGGAATTCCTAGAAGTAGAGTTTCTGGATTAAAAGGTAGGTGCCATTATAGTATATTTTGACAGATGTTACAGAATTGCTCTACAGACATCTGTACCAATTCTAAAATCCTGCCAGCTGTGTGTAATTATGCCTATTTCTCCACACCCTAGCTGACATAGGGTTTTATCATCCTTCTTAAACTTTGCCAATTTGATGGGCTAAAACTGGTGTTTCTTTGTTATTTCAAATCTGCATTTTGAAAACTATTGAGGTTAAGTTTTTGTCCTGGCTGAAATAAACATTTTATGAAACTTTGTGGGAATATGGATGGAGAGGATAAAAGATACAATTATTTCTTCCCTCTCTTTGTCTGTAGTGTGGAATAGCTGAGGACATTTCACAACCAAAATGAACAGATATTCTCATTTTGAAAAGAAAGGACCAGACTAAAGTATGACACTTGCATCCCATAGAAATTTGTTCTTGAGAAACTTTTAGAAACAAAATCAAGCATACTCAAAATGTATCCATGAAAATAATTTGGAAATTGTGGAACTGAAAAGTAGCATCAGTATTTTCTTGGAGGGGGGTGGGGGGCGGGAGGTGGAGATCTGGTTAATAAGGAAGGTTTAGCACTTATGAGATTCTGATTGAGTGAAATGAAAAGCATCTGTGTATGGAATTATACATAAAGGGAATACTTTGTAGATTATTCTTGCTTGTGTCTACTTGTGTGCACTGTGTAATTTAGGCCTCAATATATTTGGAGCCCTTTTTCTTTCATTGCTCAGAAGATGAATGAATACCTACCTACCCAGTGGCATTTGCTTGATTTTATTTATATGTGAAAACTGAAATATGGATGGTTAGTTTCCAGTTTTGTGTCTACAAGAAAGACACATAAGTAATTTTCAGATCCATTCCTGATATTCTGCATAGTTTCCAACAAGATGAAGGAAAGTGATATGAAAATGTATTATTTTATTGTAAAAGAGTCCAGAAAATCTCTAGACTAGATCCAAAGGGAGCATTGTATGGATTGAAGGAAACTGACTTTATATTTATTACTTCCCACACCTCTTTTACTTCTCTTCTATGTGGCCAAAATCAAGAGTCAAGGTGAGGGTCCAAACCCACAGGGAGTCTCATCAGGTCCCTGGATAACTATTAGAAGATGAAGTTATGGAGGCATCAAGCAGGAGAGAGACTATGTCAGCTTAAGACTCATTCTGCCATCCAGAATTCATTCAACTGATACCTATGGTGACCTTGTGCAATTCACTTAACTAACCATAGTCACCATTGCCTTCTCTGTAAAATGGAGTCCCATTTAAAGATTAGACTGCCATGATAATGGTCATAAAATTCTTTAGTAAAATTAATATACTAATAAAATAAATTATTATGAGAAATCTGTTTGGCATCTCTGTCTTGGTTAGGAATGGAGTGTTTCCTCATTTAGTTTGTTGGAAACACAGCAACCTCTCTGTTCAAATAAAATAAAATAAATAAAATATAGACTTACACGCGTTCTTGATTTGAGAGAAAGAATCAATGAAAATACCAGTTATGAAACTGATGTAAAAAGGAGATTACATTTTTGCTTCAAAGGGCAATTTTAAAGTCCTACACTGAAAATAAATTCCTGAGAAAAGACAAAAATTATGTCAATAAGCTCTTAGTTATAGGGCCTGAAATTCTTCACACTACACCATTATCATTAATTTTATGTTAATAGGGTTTGTTAACTTAAGTTTCAACTACTGCATATGCTTTGTGGATTTTTGAGTTTAGGGATTAGCTCTGGCCTATGGCCTCTAATTGGATATTGTCTAATTATTAATATTCATTTTTTCCATAGAGATTTACTTCACAGAATTAAAAAAGTTGATGAGTCGACAGTAGCTACTATTCCCCTCTGATTTATGAGCATGAAAGAATATGTAATTCAAACATGACCCTCATAAACAACCCCAATACCATTATTATAAAACAAAGCTCAATGTTCTGATTCTAGCCCTTACTTTTCAGAACATTGAACAAAATAGGAATTACTGACTCAGTAAGACCCATGAATTCTTTTGGTAAATGTGTGGCTTACTGTGGATGTAACTCTCTATCAATAGATCTATGTTACAGGTTTTTTTGTATTAAAATTTGAGTGAGAAGGGAAGGAGCTGTGTTTTTCTTCTCTTGATGGAAGAAGCAATTCTATTGAAGAAAAGTCATCCCTTCATAATCAAATTACAAATGGGCTGTACTCAGTATTTTGAAGAAGAAATACTCCTTCAAAAAAGGCCGGCTCTATGGAAATTTACAGCCTTTTGTCAGAAATGATGTTTTAAAAAAGAAAAAAATTGGTAGTCTAGGCAGAAAACTTTAGAATGAATATGAAGGAAACAAATGAGATGAGGAAAATCAACCAGGAAAAAATCAAAATAGTCAAGATGAATAATGGACAAAATATTAGTGGTAATTTTATCCCTGGAAAGGTAAATGTACCTGTCTCTAAACATCTGTGTATGTGATTGTCCATGATCAAATATAGTGAAAGGAGTAGAAGGAAAGATGTCTTTCATGATAGAAATGCTTTGTCTGGTTTTTATTTTCACATTATTTAAGAAAAGTTCTGTGAATTTCTGAGATCAGGAGAAGGACTTTGCCTGATAAATTCTAGCCGATGAGAAGACAGGCCTTTACAACTTTTTTACAATTGATTTTTTTTTTTATTTTAATGACTTGTAAAGCTAGAAATAATCTAATGATACTGGGAAAGTCAGTTTACATATTTATAGAGAAAATATTGATGAGGCTTCTATTAATATGCATATTAAAATTACCTTTTTCCACAGATTGCATTAATCTCTGTGCATCTTCATTTCCCTATGGGAAACCTAACAGGTGTCAAGTCCAAATGTATTTGTATTCATTCCTCAAATGGGTACCAAAAGCTACCCGCCATCTGGGACAGACCAGGAGCAAGTGATGAAAAACCTAGGACTTGGGGTCTGGAATTATGACTGACTTTCAATGGAAGGACTGAAATTCCACCAGAGATCTCAGAGTGTTGTTGGAAGTCTTTTACGACTATGTCTATCAGCTGCATAGTAACACATCTCCAGATTTAAGTATTTAAGGAGAACATTGTGTGTGTATGTGTGTGTGTGTGTGTGTGTGTGTGTGTGTGTGAGAGAGAGAGAGAGAGAGAGAGAGAGAGAGAGAGAGAGAGAGAGAGAGAGAGAGAGATGGGATTTCATACTTACACTTGTTTGTATGTCTGTAACTCAGAATTTCCTAACTTCTTGATTTGGTACCTAGACCCTTTAAAAACTGAATAATGGAAGTCTAAGAAATAAATAATGACCCCTGTGGAAAACTTCACCACTGAAAATCTGAATTTGAATATATACAGATGCAGCTGAACATTCTTCTTTTGCAGTTATAGGAAACTCATCCCTCTCCACCCTTCAGGGGTGCTTGGGGGTCAAGGATCCACTAAAGCCAAATCTGAGGGTGTGTGGCTCGTTTTCTGTGTGCTCCCCAAGCCCCAGCCCTGGTCATAGATCATCACAGAGAGACGTGAATTTTCTCACCACCTGATGAGGTCGCCTATAACCAGATTTTTACCAACCCAAGGTCTGGACTCACAGAAAAAGATGTTTCATGGTTCCATTTGACCTGACACTCCATAAGAATCAGCTCTCACTAAAAGATTTAACCTAATGGATTGCGAATAGTGATTTTTAGATCACTGGAACCAGAACTTCTCATGCTTAGGTGTGTGAAGACTGGTATAAACCGCAACAGATGACATTCCATTAATCTTTCGGTAACATTCAATTTTTTTCACTTCTGCTGACCTCTCTGGTGACATACAACGACCTTTCATGACCATCAAGCACTGTGAATATCAACTCAAAAATAAATAATCAACCTTTAATATGAGAGCACTGTTTTCTTTTTAATATTAAACTTTATTAAAAAGCATATGAGCCTAATATTAGAAGAAAGTTCAGTATTGTGCATATGGTCTCTGGTGACTTGTTTTGAAATCATATACAGTTATATGAAATTGTAAACGAATATTAACTAATAAAAATACTTGTGTTTTACATTATAAAATTGCAGATAACACATCTCTCATTTATTGTATAGAAAACCAAATGGCCATCATGACTCTAATTCACACTTTTGATTAAGATGGTACTGCAATGCCTGCTCAGCTAAATTTATCTGTAAATGTCGAGATGTACAAAAAGTCAGATATTCAAAATATTTGTAAAAGCATTTGATCTTTCGGAGAATTATTTCAAAAGATTTTTCCCAGAGTCAAAGATATTAAATTATGAGCTTATTTCTTGTATTCCTTATTCAACAGGCTGGTCTATTTTTTAATTTATGGTTCTGTTTCACAGCCTCTTCTTTATCATGAGTTCCTATTATTCAAGATGAGATTTTATATGTATATAAATATATGTAATATATACAATCTACATAAATATGTGCACAGATGGTCCCCAACTTATGATGGTTCGACTTATGATTTTTCGACTTTATGACAGTGTGAAAGTGATATGCATTCAGCAGAAAGCACACTTTGAATTTTGATCTTTTCCCAGACTAGCGATATGTGGTACAATACACTCTCACAATGCAAAGAATGTTAGTTAAATGTTTCAAACATTCTTCAGGCCCACCGTGCTTTCAGCTGTGCACGTTAGTGGTAAGTCAGTACAGTATTCAATAAATTACATGAGATATTCGATACTTTATTATAAAATAGCCTTTGTGGTAGATGATTTTGCCCAACTGGAGACTAAGTAAGTGTTCCGAGCACATTTAAGGTAGGCTAGGCTAAGCTATGAGGTTCAGTAGGTAGGTGTATTAAAAGCCTGTTTGATTTACAATATTTTCAATTTGTGATGGGTTTATCTTGACATAACTCCATCATAAGTCGAAGAATGCCAGTATAATACATGAAAATATACCCACATTTACAATATGGAAGCAAAACTTTTCCAGCACAACTTATTTCATCCCGTAGCAGGTCTCTGCAGCTGCTTTTAAATAGCACTTTGGGACAAACTTTGTCCCTAAGCAGACTGCAGTCATCCTCCCATGGCACAGTTAGGAGGGCCTTGCATACCTGCCTGCTACCTACATAGTAAAAGGCCGAACAACAAACTGATTCAGAGCCAGGACTCCAGAGGCAATTCAAAATTTTCTCACTGGTGGAACAGAGGTAAAAATAGAACCTATCTCAAAGTATTGTTTAGAGGATTAAATGAGTTAATGTAATCAGAAGTCTTAGAACAGTGTCTGGGAAATTATAAAAAAAAAAATTATAATTATTTTCTAGTGGCAGAGAGCCCACGATTTCAATCAGCATTTGCATTGAAGGCTCACTCGTAACAGAAGCAAGAACTCTAGCACTAAACTGTGTTGATTCAAGTTCCACTTTCTCCCTTAAGAGCTATGGGACCTGGGGGACATTACTTAACCTCTCTGTGCCTCAATTTCCCCTTGTGTAAAATGACACTAACTACAGAGTTGTTATGAAGATTAAATGAATTATTACATTTAAACAATGCACCAAATGCATAATAAAAGTTGCGTAAATGTGATCTGTTATCGCTAGAAATATTAGTATTAGTACTGTCATTATTTTGAACTGTTAACTAGTCATTCAGCTCTCACCCAAACCCTTATTCCCAGGATGGCCTTTACTGACCAGGTCAGAGCTTCTTATCTACCACCTCTCCTTATCCAGGTTGTAATTTTACTTTTCTCTCTATACTTTGATGAATATCTCTCTCATAAAGGTATACGAAGGCTGAAGGCTGGGCTGGTCTTTGCTGACTGCTTTTTCCCAAACTCTTAGGTTTGGCACATGGTCAGCTACCAATAAAGTTCAATGAGTGAATTCTATCAAAGGCTGTAATTTCGGTGAGAAATCTTGCTAACTCAAACACAGACCTTGTAGGGCAAGTGGGGAGGTCTCTACCAGGGCATGAGAGTTATGGGGTCAGAACTTGCCCTAGGCTGGAAAGTGGCTCTGGTCTTTATTTTCCTCATATGGTTTATCTTTGTAGACTCTAGGCGCTACACTAGCCACAACTTATTGGCTTCTGTGCTCAATTCAAAGAACATGAGTCTTCCTCCGAAGGCAGGATTCATCTCCCTTTCCATCCATGCGGCCCCAGCATGTGGTCCCATTTCATTTTTACGTAGGTATCACCCCACCCCAATCCCAGACCCCCCATGGCCACATCATTATTCTTCACATTACAGATTCAGGTCCCTCCGGAGCCCATCGGGAGTCTATCTACCCTTCCTCTCCACACGGCTGTGAGACTCCACGGCTGCCCTGTTTTTAGAATCTCACTGCAGCCAGCAGGGCAAGACCAGCAGATTAGAAAACCCTGCTTAATTGAAATTGTAAACCTTGTCAGATTCGAATAACAGGGCTAGGCAGCGATGCTAGGCTCTTTCAACCCAGCAAAATAAACCAAGGTTAAATAATTAAGCTAAAGGTTTTCTTTTTTTAAATAAAACCACAATAGAAGGGAAAGGAAAGAAAATATTTATTGAAGTATTGCTCAGCGGAGAGGCAAGGAGAGCAGGCATCTCATTTTCATGACCATCCAAAGTGCAGTAGGCATAAAATCATACGGTTAAATTACAGAATACCAACACTTTAAATCATGCATACATACATACAAACAAGATGTTTTAAAAAATAAATGTAACCTTTTTTAAATTGTCAGTGCTTCCCTCCAGAATAAATTTAACAATTTAATCCTTAAAACCTTGGCAGAGTTTCTATTAATGAATAAGCAATTTTAGTCTCAATTGTCAGATACTAAATATGTAAACCATATTTAAAATGCCTATATTTTAAACATTAAAGTGTCTCTTATGCCCACAAATCAAATAAATGTGAAATTACAACTCAAAACAGTCTATTTTGAGCTTGTTGGTCATGCTTGTGTTGTTTGGCCAGATTTAACATCTCTGCTACAACCATTCTGTAAAGCTAAATTAAAAAAAAAATTTAGAAAACTTGAAATTATCTGCAACAACATGGCCCAGCTGAGCACACAAACTTGCTCTTGTCTAATTTTTTTAAGTTGTCATTATTTCCCCTCATCCTTTTTTCACTCCAACAGATGATTTTTGCCATCTTCCATCCCTCTAAGCTATGGGTAATGAATGACCTAGCATAATATATCAGAAGTAACCTCTTATGAGAACTGTATGATGAATAACAGTTAAAGATAAAGTTCAAACCGATTACAACTCTTCCTCTTAACAATAATTAATTCAAATAGTTCAAACAAACAATGACATAGGAAAAGAAATGAATTTTGGAGTATGCATTAAAAACAGAGATTATTGACTCAGGAGACCATAATGGCCCTTTCATTATCTTCAGGGGTTATTGTATGAAAATACTTTTAGAAAGTTTTTAAAATGAATATGATTGACCTGATAGACCACAATAGTTCCAAAGAGGGCATTAGTATTCATTTTCAAGCAAGTATTTGTACTGTTTAAAACCATTATTGGCATTTGTGCAAAAATTTCTTCCAACTCTAGTGTAGAAGCTACATGAGAAAGTGATCCAGTAACGTCCATTTGGAAAAAAGACTTACTCTTCCTACCTCCTCAAAGCAATGAAACCATATACTGTAACAGATTTATTTCTCATGAAATTATATCGGATGCTTTGGTTCCTTTGATTTAAATCTTTTCTTAATACAATCAAATGCCAAAAATAATGTAAAGTAGGCTTTGCTGGTAAGAAAATAAAATTGATCTGCACATTAACTTGTTGAGTGTGTAGATTTGGTCTTTGTGGTGTAGAATACATCTGCCATCAATTACTTAGAGCTAAAATGGAGCTAATGTTATTTTAATACTAGCCCTGGTCATCATTATGTAGACAAAACCATCCTTGCTTCGTGTTTTACCTGTTATATGTTCACTCTCCTGAAGTAACAGAGTAACTCAGAAATATACAGCTGGGTTCCTGCTGTGCAGTGAATAAATGAGGGGGACTGTGTGCTCCCGGTATTTGTCAAGTCTAGAACGCTGGCGGCTTGAAAAATAGAGTACCGAAGGTAGTATAGAATCCACTGTCATTCAGGAGTATTGTGATCTAAAGATCTTTTATGTGCTTACTAGACTATAAGCTCCTCAAATTCAGGTTTATGTCTTTATTAGCTTAGATTCTTTGACTACCAGAATCAGAAATGAACTCTAGCTAAATGAAGGGGAAAAGGGAAGTTATTGGAAGAAGAAGGATGTGCTCACCACGGGGAAGATGAAAGAGAAGCAGAAGGATCAGCTTTGCAGTTGGCAGGAATCAAGAAGCACTAGAAGTTTTCAGAGACAGGAAATACTCAAAGACCATTTCTTCTTCACCAACACTGGAATGAAGGTATCAATTCCAACCCATTTTCTTTTCAAAGTTTTTTATTCCAGGAGAAAGTGTCTAACCAGCCAATTTTAGGTCATGTCAGCAGGCTGGATGTTCCAGGATGGTAAAAAGGAAGCTATGGAGAAAGGAGTCATTAGGCTTCTGAAGGAGGACACAGCTTCTTTGACTCACCACCCAACCGAGTTTTCAAATAGTGGAAGGAAGTAAATGTCCCAAAAAGAAATCAGGGGGCTCTTAGAAGGAGTAATGGATGTTACATGGCCAGAAATGTCCACAAATACTCAATAAATATTTCTTGAATGAATGAAAGAATAAATAAGAGAATGAATGAATCAATGAACAAACTGTTTTGAAGGAGACATAGAAAACCTTATTTCCTTCTATTCCTTTCAAATGTAAGTTACAATGGTAATCATAGTCCCAGTGGGCATTCAGATATATGTTGTCATTGGCTCAGAGGTATTCCAATAGTTTTCAGTAAAGCAAATTTATGCCTGGCAAAACCTGTCTTCTAATTTACTACCATTATGAAATCAGGTAAAATGGACATCTTATAATATTGGTTCCTGGATGTGTTAAAAATGAAACAGATTTATAATAATAACATATTTAAAAGAAAGACTATAACTTTTGTTGAAATGTTAATAATATCACTCACAATATTAGGAATTATGTTTTTCCATCACATTCAAATAAAGTGAGCTGATTTTCTTTCTCTTTTTAATAATGACAGTAAAATGAGAACTGGCATTTATTGGTGATGCTGTTATTAAAATTATACTTATGAAGAACCACATCTTTTAAAATCTTTATATGTCTTCGCTGTTGAAATGTCTTAACTCATTTTTTTGTCCTGATTGTGAAACATGGGTATAGAAGTTACAGAAAAAGAAATAGTGCCTACATTACACAAGGAGCTGGCTATTCTTTTCAAATCACTACCCAACAAGTAAGATGTGATGTAAATGTTCGAAAAAATATACTATCTGTTCAGAAAATTTGCATCTTACTATGTAAGGTACTTATGCATGAATTTCTTTTAATAGCATTTTTACTATGTACTAAATACTTGTTTGAGAAAAGAAGATGTAAGTTAAAATACAACAGAGAGAGAGGCAAAGAGAGAGAAGAGAAAAAAAATAATAGTAATAATAAAAACATGATGGGAAAACTGGAAACACCCCGCGGTATCAGGGTATCAGAGGGTATCAGAATTTTACTGATCACCCAACACATCTGCACAGGGGACATTGCATAAGTAATATGTGGTCCACTATCATTTAAGAACTTTACCTTCTGAGATTCCTTTGTCTCTTTTCAATGTGATAAAATTCTACTTCTGGGGCAAACTTTTAAGTCTGCTCCCAGATAAAGATATTGGATATCATCATTCATACAGTTGCTCATGTCATCCTCCATTCCACTCTATCCCCACTACTAAGTACCCCATTGCCAGTTTGGCTTATTTTGCATTTCTCAAAATTTTTCCATTTTCTTCTACCATTCTGCTCTAGCTCATGCTCCCTACATCTACAGTGTCCATGTTTTGCTACATTATCTTCTTGTTTTTAGTCTCGTGAAAGTTAATTCTCAGATATAAATTTTCTTATGTCCCTTTCCTGTTTTAAATAGTCGATGGGTTTCAAGCACCCCTGGAATCCAGCCCGAGTTGCCAAGATGCTTAAGGCAAGCACATCTCCTTTCTGCGGTCCCCACCTCGAACACCTGCTCCGTATTCGAGGTTTGCTGAAGAACTTTCCAGAGCTCCCAACATCAGCTCCTGACCCTGGTGCCTGTTGATGCTTCCTTTTTGGATTTTTATGGGATGGGAACTGGTTCAAATACATGCTGTGACAAGACAAGACAAAGCAGCTGGTCCAACTTTTCAGGCTCAAGGAATCTGTGCATGAGTCATTCTCAGTTGACATCCTCAGTTCAGCCATTCATTTGGCATCACACCCATTGAATTGATTTGAGGACCGCAAAGCCCCACTGCTGGGTCCTCAAAGAGGTGCAATTGATTCTCTAAATCCTAGAAGCTAAATTCGTGTGAGTTGTTAGTGGGGCCAACGTGCCACTGACTTATAGCATTTTCTTTATGTAGCAAGTTAAACCAGCAGTTGAGCCTTTGTGCCAGAAACCGTGGGGTATAAAGGAGAGGGAAAGGTAAGATCCCTTATATTACAGACTATACCTCATTTATAGAGCCTAGGAAGTCCAGATGACCTCATTCTGTAAATCTTTTGATTCCATCTATAAGCAAACAGGTATGCAGGAAATAACAGAAGTAAAATCCTGGGATCCACCAAGCAAAAGTTTTTCATATTTTGGCACTATAAGAAGCACTTGTGATAAATGGTCATCTGTTTACTCCATGCCCATATGTACAAGCCTTGATGATGAACTTTAAGAAAACAATCATTTAAAATCTGAGTATTTATTTCTTTGGTGAAAGACCTGGATTCTATTTACTTCTAAACCAACAAGCTTTTCAAAAATAGAGAGATTGTAATTTCTGAGAAATTTTAGTGAACTTTCTGAGCTATAAGCAAAAACAAAAACAAAAAAAATTTGACAGATCTATTTGGGTTTGAAAAGGTAATAGCAGCTCTTTGCTCGACTAAACTGTTAAAAGTCCTTATTGCTGGAACGCTCTTTCATGCTGAATAAGTACGTGCATTTTCACAGACTTTCAGGTTTCTCTCAATAAAACTGTTTGAGAATTGGAAAATAGAGCTTCTTAGTTATAGTTCAGAATTAATTGTTCACACTAGGTGTAGACTAATTTGCATGAATTTCTTTTTATTTGAGGCCAGTTATTGTTCATCTCTAAAAAAATAATATTTTTCCATAATGTAAAACACAAAAACAGGTTCAATCAGAAACTTTAATTTTTAGAATAATCACAATCTTCATTGATTTATCTCCCCAGAACTGTGAAAAATGGTTCAGTGTTTTCTTTCAATGCAGCAAAGTGCGGATTTTGATTGGACGTAGAGGACACCGTTCTGTTTCAAGATCTCATTAAAAGCCACCTGCTGCCTTAATAATAATGGCATTATTACCATGCTATTCCCAAATTGGGTGTTGCTTAGACACTGTGGACAGAAAAGGGAAGCTGATTGAAATGATCTAATTTGAGACTCAGGTAGCACTTTGTAGGAAAAGTGTTCTGAATGTGTTTGACCAATACAGTTGGAAAATATCGAAGGTATGTTTGATTCGGAAAGGAAATGACTCTAGTTATCCAGCCCACGGGCCCTAGTGACACCCACCAAACAGTCCTCTCCTTCCCTTGCTTTACCTTCCCTTCAGACAGAAAATTTACTTTAATTTTTATTTTTGATCTAAACCTACTAATGAATTTCTAGAAATGACTTTCCTTAGAAGAACTGAATTGGCTGTGTCCCAAGACAATCATTTCAATTACAAAGATGTGGAGCTGTGGAACGGGAATAAATTAGGAATTAAGTAGGAGAACCATGGGAGAACTTGTCCCAAATGAACAATTGCACTAAACTCCAATGAAGCCAGCATTTCTTCTGTATTAAAATGGCAGACCTTATAAATAACACGGAAGAATCATCAATGGATTGCCAAATCAACTAATGCAATTATTAAGTGCTAAGCATTGTTTTAAATGCTGTAAGTGTACAGAGATTACTTTTTTCAATTCACCTTTAAGTCTTACTGCCTTCCATGTGACATCAGCAGGCACATGGAGATGACTCAGCACCATAGCCTGGAATCTCTGTGACCTCCTCAGCTCAGCTAACTAGCTAACTTGTTCTTCTCTGTCAGCCAGTCCTCTCATTTATTGTTCGTTCTCTTTGGTTCTTTTGCCTCTGCATGTCTGCATGATGAAGTAGCTCCCATAAAGACAAAAACAAACAAACAATCCTTCGTACCTGGCCCCTAGCCAGCCTCCAGAGAGCTTACTTCCTCTCCTCTTCCTTCATCACTTTATTCTTCAACTACAATATAGCGTACACCCTCACCACCACACTAGACCACTGAGACAAATTCCTTTACTGTCTTTCTAATTAGCAACTCTAAGGAAACTTTTTTAGACTTTATGTCCTGACCTTGGGTGATACATTTAAAAATATTCCTTTTCCTTCTGAGACATCCCTCTGACCACTTATGCTTGGTTGCCTTTAAGAATTTCTCTTCAGATTTTTTGCATTTCAGAATTTTGTCCTTCATCTATTTCTCTTTGCCCTTCTCACATACGCTATGTTGTGGCTTTAAATTTTACCTGGATAAGCCAATGACTCCTTAATCTCTCTCCCCAACCATAGTACCTCTCTGGAGCTTCAGACTTCTATGTCCAACTGCCACTTGGGCTTTTATGCTGGGCTGTCCACAAGCCAAACATGTTCAAGTTCATTCCTTTATTCCTCACTCTTCCTCCTCTCCTATTCACTATTTGGTAATAACACTGTCTCCTCATCGAATCAATACTATGGTGTCATCTTGAACTCACAGTTCCCTCTACCTCACATTTAATTAATATCTAAATTCAATTGATTTTACCTTTTTAAAAAATTTCACCTTTTAAATGTATCTCAAATTATAATTTCTCCCTCCCTCTATGACCGTGCCTACTCAGGCTCATCAGTTGACCTCTACCCCCTCATACAAGCATCAAGTGTTGGAGTTTCACAAGCTCAGGTTTAGGTTTCATCTCATGCAATAGTCTCTTCCTAGAGACTCCTAGTCAAGTCCACAACTTTAAATTGATATATAATTTGGAGACACCAAATTTATTTCTCCATCCTAGTCTTCTCTTCAGTGCTTCAGGTCCATGTTTCCAAACTAAGTACCTAACTCTACCCGTGGAAGTCATAAGTATTTCCAACTCAACCTAGAAGCTAATTCTTAAACAGTTAATGTGACCAAGACCACTAGTTTCCCCCCATTACCCTATCCCTTCTTCTATTCTTCCATAATGATTCCTTTGAACTGTAGCTAGCTACTCAACTACCACAATTAACACCACATTTTCCAGCCATTCTCACAGCCATGCATTAGCCACGGGTCTAATTCAGGTCCAGTGAATTGTGTTAGTCAATACTCTCCAGAGAAACAGAACAACTAGGGTGTGTGTATGCGTGCGTGCGTGTGTGTGTGTGTGTGTGTGTGTGTGTAAAGAGAGAGAGATTTATTTTAAGGAATTGGCTCATGTGATCGTGGAGCCTGGCAAGTCTAAAATCCAGAGTAGGCTGGCAGGTTGGAGACCCAAGATAGGGTTGATGGTACAACCCAAGTCCAAAGGCACTCTGTAAGCAGAAGGCCCTCTCCCTTGGGGGACGGCAGTCTTTTTACCTCTTGAGGCCTTCAACTGATTAGACAAGGTCCACCCATGCTCAGGAGCATAACCTGCTTTACTTTTAACTCTACTGACCTAAATGTTAAATTCATCTGAAAAATATCTTCACAGCAACATTTACTGTTTGACCAAATATCTGGGCATCATGGCCTAGCTGAGTTGAAACATAAAATTAACCATCACAGGGATATAAGCAGAAGTAGTATGTCCAACTTCTAATAAATGTCCTTAAAGGGAGTAAGTGGTCCTTCATCCCTCACTTCTTCCTTCCTGCTGATTAGAGTATGGACATAATGTTGGAGTAGCAGTCTGTGGGGTGACCTTGGGGACAAAAGTCACATGTGTGATGTAACAAGATAGAAAGGGATTGGATCCTTTACCCTGTGGAGAACCACACCAGTCCACATTAGCCAAATTTGTGAGAAGAAACAAACTTAGTTTTTGCTAAACTACTGTTGGTAGTGGGCCTTCTGTTATTTCCAGCCAAACTAAATAATCGATTTCAGCCAAATAATCGTAATTTACAAGTTGCCTAACCTACCCCTCCATCACGGTTTTTTCCTCTGGATGGATCAGGAAGCCAATATCTACCCAGGCTGTTGGAGCAAGAAAACCTGGACTCATCCTTGATTGCAATCTTTCCCTTATCATTCATTCCTGTCACATCCAACCAGTGGCCAAGCTCCACCGCTGATTCATGATATTACAAAAACAGCCTCCTGATTAGCCTCCCAACAGTTACTCTGCCTCCTCTCTATTCATGTCGTAGCTAAGGTTCTCTTTTAAAAATATAAATCAGACGATGTCATGCCCAATGGCTTCTCAAGAATCTAAGTTCTTCTAAATTCCTAACAGACAATGCTCTGTGTGATCTACCTCTCCCCAACTGTCTACTCTCATCTCAGAGCACTTCCCTCATTGACTAAACAGCAGCCATTCTGACCTCGTCTTGGTTCCTTGGATGCAACAATATCTTGCCAGTCTCATGGTCTTCACATCAGCCCTTCTGCCTGTCTGGAATGATCTATTCCAATTGACTCATATTTATCCTCCTAGATTCATCCGACTTGATATTTCCTAAGGAAGCTTTTGTTGACAGCTCCTCCCAGAGCAGGTTGGCTGATGATAATTGTATTGTGTTTATCATGGGCGGGCTCTGTTCTAAGCGCTTTGCATACATAAGCTCGTTTAAACCTCACATTCATCCTATGAGGTAGGTTCTATTACCTCACTGGTACATGAGAAAATAAAAGCACTGAGAGGTTAAGTAAGTGCCCAATATCAGGAAGAAGCTGAGCAATGGAGCCAGGGTGTGAACTCAGAGAATCTAGCTTTGAGTCTCGCATGTAACCCCTATGCTATACTGCTACTCCCACTGTTCACTCTTACCACCTTCCATACCTTCCCTTGTAGAATTTTACATAAATAAATAAATACTGTCTTCCTGAATTATGTGGGTAATAGTTTTCTCCACTACTATATTGTAAACCTCACAAGAGTGAACACAAACGTTACTCTTAATTTGTGTTCTACATCCAAGGGGAGTGGCACAAAGCAGGGAATCCAAAAATATATTTTATGTGAATAACAAATGAATTAAAACTGATGCATACTCTATATTTCTGCTGTAAATGTCTGACTTTATCTTCTCTCATTTGGATCATTGCAAGACTTTTCCTTTTTTCCTTGGTCCTCCTTTATCTTTCACAGAGCCAGCCAAGTGATCAATCTGAGATTTTAATTTGGCCGTGTGAACTCTTCTAGGGTCCCGACTGCCTGCGGGATTAAGTCCTCCATGGCCTGGACTCAGCCTCTGTTTTAGCCTTGTTTCCTGTCACTTCCCAACTCAGACTTGAGGTTCAGGTACTCACAGGTCTGTTCACCTTCGAACGCTAGAATGTGAAGTGCAGCCTAGCTGGTCTCCTCCTCCCAGGCCCCGCCACTTCCTCCTCCTGTGGATGACACCATGCATTCTTCAGGACTCAACTCAGACGCCGTCCTCTCCAGAGTCGAACTCCTCCCAGTTTGGAAAAAGCGACTCTACTTCATGCTCTTATCAAAGTCTGTACTTAATCCTCTCATTATGATATGTTAATAAGGATAGCTAATATTTATCGAGGGTTTAATTATGTGCTAGACCCTGTTCTAAGTGCTTTACATAGGATAACTCATTTAAGGAAATAGTATTCTCATTTTGGAGAAGAGAAAACTGAGGTAGAAAGAGTTTAAGTAACTTGCCCAAGGTCACGTAGGCAGCCTGACACCAGAGTCCACCCTGTTAATGGCCAGACTACATAAGACACATAGTATATGCAGGCTGGGTCTCTTACAATTATGTGGCTCTCCTGCTTGCTTTCTCCCTCAGTATACTATAAACTCTTTTAGGACAGAGACTATGCCTAGTACATCTTTGCAGTGTTAGGCCATAGTATGTGCTTTATAAACATTTCTTGAACAAAATTAAAAACAACTTCCCTAGACTCAAGCGTAGAGCAAGATATATGTATATAAAAGATGAACTAGTTATTATGTGTTTAATTCTCAGTACAGCTTTTCCTCTTCTCCTTTATGATGGTCTTATGCATATTGTAACAAAATATGTTCCAAACCTCATCCCATTGAGGCAGATACCAAATTGACCAGCCTTTAGTATTCCTGGGAGCTGTACTTTGTTTTGATAATCTAGTCATTTTTCAGGTAACTGATGTTGAGTGGGAATGTGTTGGGGCAGAGGTGGTCTTGGCCATTTCAATCACTGTCAGATGTGAAATTCAGGGCAACTATCAGAAATATATCCCTTGTCTTCTACTGGTGCTGTGAAAATTGATCTCTGAAATGCTTTGGCTCGAGGTGAAAGTGGTTGTATATCATAAAAACAGCCTTGCAAATATCCTTTCACCCAAAGTAAGGAACTATTTTTGATGGGCAAGTAAGAAAGAAAACTGATCTTTATTTTATGATCTTTGGTCATTGATGTAGAAAGCAAGCTGGAGAAATAGTTTTATTTATGTCATGATCATCACTCACTCACCTGGATCACTTCTATATCTTGTACATATTTCTATGATTTCACGCATCATCAATTCGCTCATCTTTTCCCTTTCCAGACTTTAATAAGCTCCATGGGAACAGGGGTGATGCCCAAGGAAGCTCCGGGTATGTAGTAGGCACTTAACGCATGCCTGGTAGGAAACCAATGGATCCAGGATACATTTCTAACTACGTGTCAGTAACTCGGGATCAGCCTGAAGAGCAGGCCTTGGGGTTGTTTTATTTTAAGTAATAAGCAGTGTCCTCAAACACTGAGATTATGTAGGAGGAGGTTACATAGCATTTAATGAGCACCTCTCCCAGGTAAGGCCTTCTGCCAAACGTTAGAGATCAAAGAATAAGTAAAACCTTCTCCCAGAAGCAAATTGATGCCAGAGCAAGGCTAGTTAGGCACTGTCTTCGGTACAAAATTTCCACAGGTACCAAAAACCTCTAAGTAAGAAGAGTGCAATGCAAAATTTTTGAAAATTAAAATTAATGCAAAAATCAATGAGGAACAAAGTATCAACACTTTAAATAAAGACAAGATCCATAACGGGGTTGAACTAAGCCATATTGGAGCCTGAGGCAAACAGAAAAACCAGTAATGCAGATCCTGTGCTTATTTTTAAATGTTGATATTTTGTTCATCATGGATTTTTTTTAGCAGTAATTTTTTATATTTTAAGACATTACATTAAAATAGTATTTTTTCAATTACGGGGGGTTTGGATGCTCCTTAAATGTAGTGCCTGAAGATATTGTTTCACTAGCCTCACCCTGGGCCTGGCCTGGCACACGTGACTCTCACAGTGAAGTTGGAAGCAGAACAAACACTGAAAGTAAATGAATTTTGTTAAAATTAGGTGTTCTTACGGAGGAGTGCAGGAGATACTACAGGTGCTCAGAGCGCCTGGTCCATCAAGGTTCGAGAAGAAAATGATGACTCTGGGGATTATTGTAGAGAGGAAGGATTAGCACAGTGTATACATGGATGACAGTACGATGGGAGGAAGGTAATGAGCAAAACATGACAAAGTGAGATGAAACATCGTGCTGTGCCCAGGGAAGCCCAGGCCAGGAACTATCACGTCTGAAGGAATCTCATGCGATGGGATGCTGGGAGTGGAGGGGGCTGGAGGAACAGGCAAGGCCCCGCTCCCTAATGGCTAGTTGCCACACAGAAGCACTTAGACCATCCTTCTCCCTGTTGCCTCATGCTGTCCCTGCTCTCTCAGGCTGTCCCTGTCCTTTAGTGGCTCAGGCTTTCACCTTCAGGACCTCCGGGCTGTAACGCAACAGGTTCTATGGTCCACATGGAGAGACAACCAATTTGCCTGCTGAATAATTCCATGCTAAGGCAGCTACATGCTCTTCCTTCCACTAGGGAGAATATTTTCCCTGTGACTTTCTAAAAACAATGCTTTAATCCAGAAATGTGATTCCAGAAGTGGGAAATTGGCTTAATGTAGCAAACCTGAGGACAAGTGGGGACTCAGTGTCTTTTAGTACAAGATGCCACCCATACAGACTACACAGAGGGCCTGTTTCTAGAGACAATGGACCCTTCGGAGTCAATTCTTTTACATTATCATCTGCTGATGGAGTAGTATACACTTAAGCCAGTGCCCGGTTTGGGAGATGAATAGGAAAGAAATGGACCTTTCTCTTCATTTTAGGAGATTATTAGTCAGGCTAAAGAGATGCAACAGTTTAATGACAATATTCCTGATATAGATAGTGAGGGCTATAGCATTTGAGAGATAATTAGAAAAAAATCAGTGATGATAATCTATGCTTCTAAAACTCAGAATGGATCATTCCAATGCTTTTCAGCTGGTCCCCAACGCCCTTACTAACCTCATTTCTTAAAACACCCAACAGTGCAGCCTTGCATGAGCCCCTCAGGCTACTCCACATACCCTCTCTGAGTCAGCCATGACTTGTCTCATGTTCTTCCTTCTGCCTGCAAAGGCCTTCTCTGTTGTCCAGGGGAATTTCACTCAACCTTCATGCTCATGGATGTTGGGCCTCGTCTGGGAAGCTACCTGATCACCTTCTCTCCACTGAGGCTCAACTAATCAGCCTATGCTCAGAGCATTATTTTAATTATGATTTTTCATATCAGGAACATAGTACTTACTCATCACATGCTATTACCATTTGTTGTCTATGTGGCACTCCAATTACTTAGGCTTTCTGTGTACTAAATGTCTAGCACCCAACTTAATAACAGTTGTTTGTTTAATCTATAGAGTTTAGCAAAGAAAATTAAAGATGATTACTGTGTTATACACTTACAAAGGTGAGAAGGAGTTAATTTAGTTGGAATGTTTTCATCCAGAGAAGAGAAGGCTAATTTATTAATAACCGTTTCCAGAATCTTCAGTAGAAAAGCCGTGATTTGGAATCTCTCACAAAAACAGCGAACTCTTCATAAATAATATCACTCTCGGGGGCCCAAGATAGTTTCACAGAAAATATGTTAATACACACCCTAAAATTTATTTTCAACCATCCACCAAAACCATGAGAAAGCTCATAGTGGAAAAACAGGTTGTTAGGATGCTGAGGTAACCGAACCTCAGAGTCAAGAAAGAAAAACCAAGCAAAACAAACCAAAAAGAATTAACAGAAAGTAAAAACCATATTTTTACTCCCTTCACCCAAACATCACAAGGCAAGGGCAAAATGTGAATCTTTACTTAAAATTGTCAGCCATTTGTCACTGTTTTAAATATTGGCATTATTTAAAACACCGACGTATTTTTTTTGGCCATGAAGATGAATGTGTAAGTGCTGAAAGACCATGCATATGATTAGCATAATAACTGGAAACAGCGCACAACTGCTTTGGCTTGCCTTGACCTGCCTGACCTTCAGCACTTTAGCTGGAGTTAGAAATGGCTCTGGGTTTTTAGACTTAATATGCAAAGGTTGGTGGAGATGGCATAATTTCTTAAAATCATTGCCCTGGGAGAGTGACAAGGTGTAAATTTCCAGAATGTTTGAAATTTCCGTCCACTCCTTCTGATGTGTTGCAATGCAGAGAACCAAGCTCTAGTTAGGGATTTATCTCAGGCTCCGGAGCCCCAGGCCAATGGAAGCCGTGTGCCTTGTGAAGGTGAAACATACAGTTTCCAGAGCTAAAGAGCCATCCACATCAATTTGCAGCCGGCTAAGTGGCATCAGCGGTGGGAGAGCTATTTACACTCCCTTCCCGGCTGAGAATTATGGTGCTGTAAGCAGGAGGAAGGCGAGGGGAATTGAAGGGGCTGCTCAGAAATATAATGGTCATTTACGGCCAAAGTACCCCCATAACAGTAGGCCCCGAGCTCTCATCTGCAGCCTACTTGAGGAATTTGCAATGAAACACGCACACACGCACACAACACAGCCCCCCTAGAGACCTTCTGTGACATGCCCATTCATATTAAAGCACAGGATGGCATTTGCTTTGCTTATCCAATGGGACAAAGCCAAAGGAACTTCCTGAATTTTTTTCCTCATTTCATAGATGCTGATCGAGAGGTCTCAACCCACTACCGACAACCGACAACTGGACTCTTCCCATCTAACAATCGAAACAAGTGAAGGAGGAAATCTGGAGGAAAATAATTAGACAACATTTATCATACAATTTGTGAAAGTACTGTATTTTGCAGCAATGTAAATTATAGTATTGCATTATCAAGATAATAACTTGTTTTTGTGACAAGAAATCACACCATTATGTGTTGCATCTGTATTATTTTTTAAATTAGGTTTTTTAATTACGGAGATAAATTATGTATGTAAGAATCCCACTTTGAAAATTTTATACAACATGTCATCTAAAATCCCATTAAACATTGGATCTATTCCTTTTATATCAAAATGTTCCCTGGTAGTAAGAGTTAACTCTTTCCTAGGCAACTCAGGTGCCCTCTGGTGCATCCCAGCAGACCCAAATCCATCTCACCTAGGGACAGCCCTGTACACTTACAGGTGCAATGACACCTCTGGGTCCACCCGGCAGCTCTGGCCTTTCCTGGGCTCCCGAATGTGGTCAGGGGTGAGCTTGGTAGCACCAGTTTGTATTGTGCACACCCTGGGGGAGAGCTGTATTTCCCTCCCAGGTAAAATTGCCTAAGACTTACAGAAGTCGTGGGGCTTAAAAAATAAAAAATCCCTAAACTTAAAAACTCATATTCCAAAAAGATATTTGCATACTAATGTTCATAGTAGCATTATTCACAGTGGCCAGGACCTGGAAGCAACCAAAATGTCCTATGATAGATGATTGGCTAAAGAAGCTGTGGTATATATATACAATGGAATATTACTCAGCCATAAGAAGAGATGAAATAATGCCATTTGCAACAACATGGATGGACTTCGAAATAATCATACCAAGTAAAATAAGCCAGACAGAAAAATTTGAAAATCACATGATATAACTTATACACGGGATATAAACCTAAAAGCAACAAATGAACAGGACAGAGACTTGTGGGCATGGATTATAGATTACCAAAGGGTAGGGAGTCAGGGAGAAGGGGGGAGGTAGATGGAAAAAAACTTTAAATCATTTCTTCAACTAAATAATTAATCAATAAAAATATCAAGTCAGCTAATGCAAAAAATAAAATAAAATAAATTCAGTATGAAGTTAAAGTAACCAATATTAATGGTCTAATATGATTCGTCTAATATGATTTGAGGAGCCTATCATTCCTGGTTCAAATCCTGGCAGGAAAAATATCCTCCCTGGGTCTTAGTTTCCTCACTTGCTTTAGAAGGACAGTAATAATTCTTCTGAAGAGTTGGGATTAAATGGAACAATGCTTTTGAACCCCCCCCCCCGCCTGCACCCCCCCTACCCCACTCCCACACCCCCTGAAGGACTTGGTGCATAATTACTGTTTAATGCAGGAGAGTAGTTATTGCTATCATTCTCTTTTCAAAGCAATAATTTGAGACTCATTTCAATCCAAAGCTTCTCTTTGGGTTTCTCTGATTGCCAAATAGTCCATATCAGCATCCCATCATTGTTACTTGATGCTATTTATCAACAAAGGATAGGATTAATATGGCTTCCTCTTTTGAGTCAAGCAAAAGAAAGAGGTAATTTGGGAAAGGTGAAAGCTTAGTGGCCAGTGAGGCATCCTGATCTCTTCTGTCCTTCATGAATTAGTTGCAGGCAAAGGAGATGCCAATTCCATCTGCACGTATGCTTGTTTTGCTTTTCACGTGGGGATTTCTTTACTGTGGAAGAAGGTCGACTGTATTATCCTTAACGAGCAGCCTTATTCTGATCTGAGAGCCAGAGTTAAAATGGAGCCCATGTACCTAGAGGAAAGGCTGGACGTGTCGGGTCAGACTCTGCCACAGAATTACAAAGAGGAGAGGAAAATATGCTGAGTGAAGTGAGAAAACAGTGCTGATCAAGTTATGCCTGAGCAGACTCCCCAATTCCAAAAGAACCATTAAGCTAAGAAGTCAGTTTGCAATTAAGCTAATTTGGTGTTACAGGCTCAAGGAGACGGCATCAAATACGACGTGTCAGTATAAATGATCAAATAAAGATTCGAGTCGATAGTCATGGTACTGTACCGCAAGCTCCCGTGGTTTGATAGGTTTCTGGTTTCTTTCCCCACCCATCTCTTTTGAAGGGCTGCAGCTCGCTGCCACCTGAGTTTGCATGCCCTGGGAGTGAAGGATGGTGTTTATTTTTAAATGGTTTGGGGAGGAAAGATCAAAACAAGAATAATACTTTGTGACTTATGAAAATTACATGAAATTCACATTTCAGTGTTCATAGATTTAGTTTTATTGGAACACAGCCCCTTCCATTTGCTAATGTCTACGACTGCTTTTGCATGATAGCAGCAAAATTAAGTACTTGTGACAGACACTGTATGGCCCACAAAACCTAAAATATTTACTATCTGGAGCTTTACAGAAAGATTGGTGACCCCTGACCCAGAAAAAAATCATGGACTTTACAATCAGGAGCATCAGATCCCATTTCCAGTACCCTCACCTCTCATACTATTATTAGACCTTGAGTACATGAACCTCTCTGAGCCTCCTCAGTGTCCTAATCTGTAGAGTGATCATGATACACCTATGTCACAGGTTTGCTGTGTTTATTAAACCTGAGCTCTAACCCTGGTCCACAGTAGGTTCTTAGGAGTGTCATTAAATACTTTTTCCTTTTGCCCTTTCCTTCTCCAGATGATTTTCTTCTTTCTACTTCCCGAATTAAGCATTCCTTAACTTTCTATGTAATACTCTGCTCCAAAATTTCTCCCTCAAGTTTCTCATCCCTTCTCTCATTTGTAGCTCTTCACTGAGGCAGGTGATTCCCATATCTATATGTCTAGTCCCACTTCTCCAAGTTCTGTACAGAATTTTCCCACTCCAGGATATCTCTGTTTGGATGACTGCTATACTAATGTTTGCCACCCCGCCCTCAAAATTCATGTTACATCCTGATGCCCAGGGTGGTATATTAGGAGGCGGGCCTCTGGGAGGTGATTAGATCAGGAGGGAGAAGTCTTCCTGGTTGAGATTAGTTTCCTTATAAAAGAGACTGCAGAGAGCTCTCTTGTCCTTTCCCCCATTTGAGGACACAGTGAGAAGTCAGCTGTCTGTAAAAAAGGAAGTGAGTTCTCACCAGACATAAATCCGCTGGCTCCCTGATCTTGGACTTCCCAGTCTCCAGAACTATGAGAAATAATTTTCTTTATAAATCACCCAATCTATGGGACAGCAGCCCAAACAAACTAAAATAATGTCCTATGAGCACCAAGACTTGAACATGTGTCAAAGCAAATGAATACTTCTTCCTCCTCTGAAGTGAAATAAACATAAAAAGCCAAGATTTTGTCCTGATGATATCATTATTTACCTGTTACCAAATTCTTATAGTCATTCAGAGTCAAGAATCTTGAAGACAGCCCTCTTTCTCCCTTGTTCTACTTCATATCTACCCTCAGCTTCCTGGTACCACTCTTAATTAACCAGTTCCTGACCAAGCCTGCTCGTCTAGTCTCTCACACCATCCCTAGAATAGTGTGGAAAAGCACAGGTGTAATCATGTGATTCTTGTCCTTGAAAACATTCTAGAGCTCTGCATTGTCTCAAATTAAGTACCAATTCTTTAGCCAGGTATTGAAGGCCCCAAGAATTTCACCCAAGCTACTTTTTCAAACACATCTCCTACTACTCTCTTTCACATGCCACCAAATTTATTTTTTATCTATTTTTTATTTATCTATTTTTTAGGCGAAGCAACCCTCGGTTGGCCTCACAGATTGCAAGGAGCCTGTCAGTTTACAATCTCTTATTTTTTATTTTTTATACCTACAGAACTTGGTCTTCCTAGGTGGTCTCCCATCCAAGTACTAACCAGGCCCATCCCTGTTTAGCTTCCTCACCAAATTTAACGTTGTTTTTTTTTTCAGAATGTGTCTTTCCAGTCCCCAGTGCCTTTTCTTCACTTAAGCTATCCCATTCGTCTAGAATGCTCTTTATTCCAACCTAGCTCAAACCAACCTGTTCTTTAAAATTCTGAGCAAACGCTGCCACTTCAGTGACATTCCCCCAGTTATTTGGAGTCACGAGCAATCTTGCCCTCCTCTGAAGTGTCATCATAAATGATTCACTCCTCTTTGATATTTACTATCTTATTTCTTGGATTATAACCCTATGCCTGCATGTGTTGTATATAGACAGGGGCAGGATATTACAGCAAGTCAGAGTGACTTCAGTCTCATTCCTGTCAACTTCCCAGCTGAATGGCCCTAAGCAAGTTATTTAACATCCTTCACCTTGGTTCCTTTATATGTAAAATGGGGATAATTACGCCCAGCACATAAAATGTTGGTGGGATTAAATGAGGTAATGTGTATAAGGCATTTGGCACAGAATTCGTTATATGACTATTTTTATATTCTACGTTTTTTATTCTATTTTTGTACTATTTCTATTCTACCTTTCTTAAAAGGTAATATATCTTGACTTCGCTGAGTGAATAATCAAGCAACCAAGGGCAGGTGTGGGTTTTACTCATGATGGAACCTTCCCTGAAAATGGCCTTAGAGCAAATACTCAGAAACATTTGTTCTAATGAACTGAAATAACAATGAGATTATAATCAAATCCAAAATGGTGTTTACATGAACTCAAAGTATAGGTTGAAAATAAAATTGAATAGCTGTGGATTATAACATGAAAAATCACTCAAGAGTATTGTGTGAATAAAGGAAAGGATATTAATCCTTCCCGATTTCATGAGCTTACTAACTAAGGAAGATACTAAACAGTAAATTAATGAAATACAATGTGACCTTGGCAAAAAAAAAAATTGACCATTAAATGGATCAAAACAGTTTTTCCTTGATAGGACTGAGAAAAGAGCCACAAATAGGTTGTCGAGCTTCAGATGGTCACATGACACTTGAAAGACCAATACATTTCTCATATCCATTGAGGAACTTGACAGATACTGTAGGCTTTGTCCCTCACTCAGTTCTGGGGTTACAGATGGTACCTTTTCTTGGGTTTATTATACTCTTCCCCTGAAGAAAGTGAGACTGATAGGAGAACTTGACACAGGCTTATTAAGAAGCATTGTTTTTGTTTTTGTTTTTGTTTTTAATTAAAAAGACAGAGAATTATGTATTTACTTCTGGTTACATGAGAGCTTCACATCCAACATTAGCCTGAGTGTCCATCTAAAGACTCATGCATTGGGTATTCCAGGAGCAAAAAATACAATCTAGAGTTCTGAAAATAGATTCAGTTGTGTAATTGTACCTCTCTTGTGGTTGAGCTTGTAAATTAAAATTTACAATTTAGAATTTTCTGATGTTTAGATTCGCATCAAATATTCCATGGTTCAGGTTTTTAACTATTTGCCTACTAATATCCTGCCACGGACTTACTGTGGATAGGTAAAGGCTAAGGAGCCTGGAGAATGTCATCATTACCTGTAGAAACATCTGAAATGGACATGAACTTCCAAGGGAATCTGTGGTTGTTCACACCTCTAATATTTTAGCCTGAAATGACCTTTTAATGTCTAACTAGTGGAAGTAAATGTGCTTTAGTGTAGGGAAGGTGAAGAAGGGGCGCTGTGTTTTGGTACCTGCGTGACCAGAAGTCAGAGTGCCCGGATGGAGAGATGAAGTAAGTGACGCAGCACCAGTCCTGTTAAGTCTCCTGGAAGGTGCTTAGACTGTGTTGGAAAAAACAGCATTATATTCAGGAGTATTCCAAAGCCAATGTCTGCTTGATTAAGAGGGGACGGGGGCGGGGGAGGGGAGAGAATTACTGTTTCTTTACATTTTCTAGGAGGTTTCAGTGGTTTATTATACCAAGTAGCATGCTAAAGGCTAAGAGAAATAGTATGATAATAACAAGTGAGGTTATAAAGCACTGACTAAGCCTGGCTCCACGCTAAATGTTTTATATATAATGACCTTTTAATTCTCATAGCTTCTTATGTAGCTCCACTTTACAAATGAAGAAACAGAGGCTCAGAAAAAGTATTTGCTCAAGGTCACAAAGCTGCTAAGTGGCCAAGTGTAGATTCAAATCCAAATGCAATGGCCATACAATATTACCTTGTATGCAAGTGAATATGTAACATTTATTAAACACTAGGATTATGTTTAATTATGAAATAGAAAGAAAGCACTGCTTTCTAATTAACAAAGCTGCCCATGTCCTAAGATTTTACTGAGTGAAAGGTGACTATGATAAATGAGAAAATTGCTTATATCTGAAGCTCTTTCTTGAGAAATAAAATCACAAATGTGGGGAACTGTTACCAATTTAAGGGACAAAATGTTTTGGAGATTCAGCTTGTTTTTGTATAACTAGAAATATGATAACTTATTCAATTGTTTTGAAATAGAAAATAATACTCTTAAACTTACACTTGACCCAAAGGAAGAAAGAGAAGACAAGTTAGAGAGTAGTCTAAATTGAATTTAAGCAGCATCACGGTGCTTAACAAACTCAAAGTCATCATGCACAGGACTTTCATCCTCATCATGCATCCTCGTGTCTAAAAATACCTGCTGATGATTCTCAGAGCTATTAGAGATGCCTCTTGAAAAAATACTAAGGATGCCTATTAAGAATTCACGTGTTTTAATCAATGCTTACTCCATTAATAAATGAGACTCCTGTTTATCAGAAATGGCCTTATGAGAGTATAGATTCTATCCTATTTCTATCCTAGAGGCTCTGAAAATATGAACACTTCTTCAGTATTTCAAAAGCAGAGAAGCAAACGTTTTAAATGCAGCTAAAGTGATCTCCCTTTCCATGTTCTGTGCAAATAACAATACCTTCATAATTAAAGTACTATTATTACTATTTAATTGTCTGCTTCATTGTTTAATGAATAGGAACTAGTTAATTATGGTGATGGGGAAAGACAAAGGACAGTTTTCTAATGTGGGAGGCAAAGCTCTAGTTTTTACAATGTGGGCTGCAAATTGCTTTATTTATACTTCTGAACATCAGAACCTAGATTCACACATTCTTGTCAAATTATGAATCTCTTTCAACATGATATGAAAATGTGTTTAACATTTTTTTTCTAATTTTGCATATTTAAATGATATCACATTTATCTCCTGATAGATTAAAGTAACTATTCTAGATTCATTCATCATACAATGTCGAGAGTCAAAGGGCCACAGCATCTTTTTAACCACTCCCCAGTAAGGGCACTTTTCAGGTATATGAGGTCAAGGACTCACAAAATCCAGTGAAAGAACAAGGCAGATCTAACGTAAATGAAACTCACCCCGGCCAGCGGTCTACACTGAGGCTTAAACCTCACCTGGTTTTGTAACCCCTAAATAAAATCCGGATTTTGATACAGAATTCTCATTGCCTCTGCCGCCAACATCACAGTTATACTCACATGTTTTCATGCCTGCAGGTTCCGTGTTGAATGACAACTCACACGTGTATAGCACTTTGCAGTTTTCAAAAGCATTTTTACCTCTATCATTTTATTTGATTGTTACTGCCTATGAAGCACACAATGAGGATATTATATACGTCTTACAAATTAGGAAACAGTCAATGAAGTTGAGTGACCTGTCTTGATCTTGTGGCTAGTTAAGTGGTGCAGACGTTTCTCTGAAATCTCTAAAAAGATGGATAATTACATAAAGCAGTTATCAACGTGACATTAACTATTGACAGTAACGTTTTGCCAAAGCAGCAAAGCAGGGAACAAGAGGCCCCTGATCTGATGGAGTGCCTACTTCATGAGCCTAATCATCATTGTGCGAAAAGGTGTTAAGAAATGCTGTGTAGTGATTTACAAAATTCTGCTGAAATTTGCAAACACATCTCAGTGTAAAATTGTTCCCTGACGGACACTCAACCCACAATAAATGAACCTAAACTGAATTTGTTATCAAACTTAACATTTATGTTTAGATACAGAAGGCTACTTTTGGGGATAGGAAATGGGGAGACCAGATGACACTTGTAAAAGATATTTAGGGGAAAAGCAAGAATTTTATTATTCAGGGGAAAAATAAATCCTGTAGGAGAAAGTTATGTTTCTCGACTTTTGTTTCCCTCAATGACATACTAGAAATGTCACTAGTAAATTATAAATACCCAAGCCTGCCACCTTTCCTCCTGTTTTTCTCAAGGCTGCCACCACTGCCAACTCATGGTTTTCACAGTCCCTATACCCAGGCTGAAAGTAACGTAAGTCGTACTCACCAGGTATATCAGAATCTCCTACATGAGTAAATGCCAAAAACGCAGAGAGAGAGAGAGTTTGGAACAAGCCCAACACTATAACATGTACTTATTAAGCTGAACCTTCTTTAATGAGAGAATCTTGTACATCGTCAATGTCAATAATATAAATGTCTTCATTTAGCAACAATCTCACAAAGAAAATATATGAAATTTTTGGTCCTTAATATTGATCTCCACAGGTTTTTCATCTGACTTTTTTTGGACTGATACATACTTGTGCTTAATATTGATTTTAATATGTTTCTTTGCTGCTGAAAAGTTTGGTATTGTGTTTTTATGTGTAATTGTAAGTATTAAACCAGAGGCTTCATATTGATTGTACTCCACTCCTGCCAAATACTATCTGTAGAAAGTATATTTCTATCAATTTTTGTTCCCTCTGCAGTGACCCCATCTTATTAAACAGCAAAAATTCAGAGATGGTGTCTCCAGGAATCCCTCAAGTCTGAGAAGAGCTGTAAACTGGGTTGCATGGCTTTCTTTGGAGTTCTGAGAATTAAAATACAATTTTGATGACTTATTGTCTAATCATGACACTTATAGGAACACCAATTTTAGTGCCATTATCATAACCTTTCTTACATTATATAATTTATTGTATTTTACAAACAGCTTAGGCAAATAAAATGAGTTAACACAGTAGAGAGATATATTAAGCTTCTGAGATGTTGTGGCTTATTTGATATTTCTGTTTAATGACAGTATTATGTAATTATGTAATTGTCTAAAATATATCAATTAAATATAGAAATAAGTAAATAAATAAAAAATGGTTGATATTTCTAATTATAGCTATATCTGAAACATGGTCATATCACTTATTACCAGTTACATTACCAACTCATAGGGATAGTGACTCTGTGAACTTAAGGTTTAGGAGTAGAGACAAAGGTTATCTGTCTTCAATTATTGTAACTACTGTATCTTTATTTCTTTTCCTTGACTATTCTAAAAGTTTTAGTAACCAGCTTAGTGATAAGTGGTCTTCAATAAGCAACAGCCCGTAAAAGTACTCTGGGAATCACAGAGACAAGTAAACTCAGACAAAAGATGGATATTCAGGTGAGGAGCAAGCTTTCAGGGGAGTTCTAAAATCGCAGCAAAAGGGGAAGGCAAGGAAGATAGGTAACATCGAGGATAATCAACAACAGGACCCCACTTGGACAAGACCCAACACAAGGAAAATGAGGGGTACCAGAAAGGATATTGCTAAGTCAAGGACACAGGCATAAGAAAAAAAAAAATTTTAAATACTTTAGTTGCTAAAATTCAGACACAAAGCAACACTTAAGAAGGGACTGGGGAACAAGGGTGTCTGTGAATCTATGCCAGTGGAATACTGACTAGAGCTTCGTATATGCTGACACTTAGGAACGGGGTTGATGCTTGGGTTTGGCAAAGTATAAAACATGCAGTTGAGAGTGGAGTGCCACCAGAGGCTGCAGGAGTAGAAAGGCAAACAAGCAATTAGCAGATCAGGTTAGTACCTGGCTTTATAAAGGTTTTTCTTTACTGATTTTCTATTAGAAGAAAAGCACTGGCTCACTTACTACATGATCCCCAGAAACAAAGTCAAGAGTAATGAAAGCAAGACATTTGGAATAAAAGACATTTAGTCTGCTTTTAGGTTACATTTCCTGGATATATGATTGAGATACTTGCTGCCCAAAAGACATTGTTGTTTTCAAAGGGATGAAACTGAAGATATAGTAGACATGGGTTAGAAAAGTAATAATTAGGGAAGAAGTAGAAGCAGCCTACAGGAAGAAACATCAAGTTAGGAAGCCAAACACAAAAACCTTGCAACAGAAATATTAAAGCGAACACTCACAACATGATCAAGATTTGGCAGAGATGGACCACTAATCAATCAGCAAACTTTCCCTAAATGCTTACTTCATCCAGCATATTGTAAAAATAATTTTAAAAAATATATACAACTATAAAGACATGGTCCCCATCTGTAGAAACTTAGAGTTTAGTTGTAAAGATAGAATATGTATATAAACATTTTTAAAATACATACTCATATAATAGAGCTGGAGGAAGTCTGCTATCAGTGGTAAGAGCAATAAGTAGCAATGGCATTGAAGAGGAAAGACTGGACTGCAATCCAGGGTGATAAAGGAAATTTCCCCAAAGTGTATATATAAGGCAACTAGCCTTTAATATCTTGCTAGATGTTTTTCTATAATATCTTGATAATATCTTGGTACAGATTAATATTGGGAGTGGATAGAAAGAAGAAAAATAAAAGAAGATAGAGTTGAAAATTTTTTGGATAGCATTACAACAACCGTTACAATGACAATAACATTTGAAATTCCACTGTTTTTTGCAAACTCTTAGAACATGGCATATCTAGGGTTTTGATAAGGACCCAATAGTCTCCTTTCCCAATCCTCTTCATTTTCAAGTTGGTCCACTGATCTCCAGAAAGCATTAACCAACCTGAACTGGTTAATAAAATAAAAAATAAAAATCTGGAGCTTAAAATTAACTTAAGATGGCCCAGGACTGATGATGCTCCAAGCATCCTGCAGAAACAAATACAATGGCCATTGGGAGGGATGTACCCTCCAGCCAAGCCTCAAGTAATTTCCATGAATAAAGTCTAATTTAAAAGTTTATTATTAAAAAATTATGACACACACAAAAGACAGAAACACGTAACCAGGAATCAGGAGAAACAACTCAACCGCAGCATTAAATCTGAAGGAACATCAGATATTGTAATTATAAGACACAGAACATAAAACACATATCTAATATGTTTTGAGAACTATAAGACAGGATTTAGAATGTGACAAAAGAAGAGATTATAAACTTAATCGATGACATTTTTAAAATAACCAAATACATTTTGAGTAATAAAAAATAAAATATAAAAGTAAATAATATAATAAAGTGTAAATACAATAACATAAATAAAAATACAACATAAAAATAAAAAAAACAATGAAATGTCTGATATACATAACATGAATATAAAATTTAAAATTAACAAATTATTTAACTCTTATAAATCCTGCTGAAGAGATAATTAGTAAACTGGAAGATAGATCTGAAGGACTCACTGAAGATATTGCAGCATGGACAACCAAGAAGGAAAATAGCAAAGAAAAGTTAAGAGTCATAAAAAATGGGGGTCTAAAACATGTTTACTCAGAGTTACAGAAAAAGAACAAAGAGATAGATTAAAGGCAATATTCAAAAAAAATTGCTGAGAATTTTCTATAATTGATATAAGACATAAAATGTATTATTTGTTAAATGCAATAAATACCAAGTAGGATAAATGAAAAATAAATCCAACCTAGCCACATTATAATAAAAATGCAAGAATACAAAAGACAAAGCGATCTTAGGAGTAATCAGAAAAATGGATTGTATTTAATGACAAATATCCTGTTTCTAAACAGAAACAGTGGAAGCTATAGGCAATAAAACAAAATCTTCAAAATTGAAAACTGTCAACTTAGATTGTGAAACTTCCTGTAAAGATCAAGGTTGAAATAAAAATAACATTAGCAATAAAATAAAAGCATTTATTACAGGTCTTTCTAAATAAAGTAGGAAAATAATTCTAGCAGGAAGAGCTGATACTCAAAAGGATAGTGAGCAAATAGATTGGTAAACATGAATGTGAATTCAAATATATATATATTTATTATATAAAATATGTCAAATTCGTGGAGTTATAAAAACAATATACAGCTATCAAATAGGAAACTAAACAGACAAATAGTGAAGTGGGAGAGTTGATGCATTCTAAGATTCATGTATTATTCTAAGAGATTGGTAAAACTATACTGATCAACTTTATATTTCGTTAGGTTAGATATAGGTTATAAAGAGTAATCATGAAATAACAGAAATTGAAACAAGTGAAGAGTAATAATATGATTGCTTGCAAGAAAATCAGTCACAAAAGAATGAAGGAGAGAACAGAAAAAAAGTCAACTATAAAGCACAAAATAACATTCTAGAAATGAATAAAAATATAGTGCTAATAGTCAATGTAATGGGGGCTTCGTCATTAAACATAAGAAGTATAGGAATAAATGTAGATATAGACATAGCTCTCTAGCTGTATCCTGTTTACAAGATGCATACTTAAAACATTAAGACACAGAAAAGGTGAAAGTATAAGGATGGAAAAACCTATACCAGGCAAATGATAACAAAAGGAAATAATATTTACAATGTTAATATTAAATAAAATATATTTCAAAGCAAAAAAATGCTGTTAAAGATGGAGATAAGATAATTGCTTATCATCAAACACATATATAGCACTCAGTCATGATTCTAAGTTTTGCAAACATTAACTACTTCAATCCTCACAAGAAGATGAAGTGCATTATTATTCCCATTTCACAGATGAGGAAACTGGGACACAGAGAATTCAATAAAAATTCAATTCATCAAGGACAGATAATAACTTTGAACTTTTAGAAAACTAATATAAGGGTTTCAAATTACAGAAAGCAAAAATTAACAAAAGTAGAAGTTGAGAAAGTCACCATCATTGTGAGATTTCGGTATACTTCTCTCTTTGTCATTAAGCTAAAATAAATATAAAAGATTTGAATGATATAAAACACAAATATAACATAAAGGATATTTGTCAAATAGCATATTCAAGCAAGTAG
Organism: Eidolon dupreanum; assembly: GCA_028627145.1. NCBI lineage: Eukaryota > Metazoa > Chordata > Mammalia > Chiroptera > Pteropodidae > Eidolon > Eidolon dupreanum. The sequence continues at coordinate 167,651,944 of CM053502.1, read as the reverse complement.
AGGATATACATTCTTTTTAAGCATACTTTAACCATTTATATAAAGTGATCATAGAGCAAATCTTCACACATTTCAAGAAATTGATATTGTTTAAATTATGTTTTCTATCCACAATACAAGTAGGGTAGAGATGAACAACAAAATGGATAACTAAAAACAAACAAATGTTTGCAAGTACATACCATGTTTTCAAAAAATTCTAATTCACATTTTAAATATATCTGAATTATAATGAAAATGCTACATAGCATACATAGCAAAGCTTGTGGGATGCACATGTCTATCAAATAACCTGTACAAGAGTTTCTTATTGTTTTTGCTCATGATAGACACATCCTGGGAAGAATCAAATACCCATTAATATTAGAATGGAGAAATAATTCGGAATCCTCATGCCAATAAAAAATAATGAGTCTCTGTTACATATAACAAGAATAAATATCACAAATCCTGTTTGGAGTCAAAGAAGCCGGACACAAAAGAGAACACATTGTATCATTTCTTAAGAAAGTAAAGATCAAGCAAAACTAATCCATGGTGATAGAAGTCATTATAAGTAGGAAGTATGGGATGGTATTGACTGGCTTGAGACAAAAGGGGAATTCTGAGTGCTTGAAATGTTTCATACTTTGACACCTGAGGGTAGTCACAGATATATAAACATGTGTAAATTCTAACTGTATACTTAAGACCAGTGCATTATTCACTTTACTATATGTGTTTTTATCCTCAATAAAAAAGAAAAGAAAAACTTGTTGGATGCAACGCAACTAATGGAGTTCTTAGAGAGAAATACACACACACACATAAATATATATATACACATATATATTTATCTTCTAAAACATATTTAGAAATGATAAAAGCTAAAATTTTAATGAGCTAATTATATGACATAAGAGAACAGAAAAAAGTAGAGGACAAAAAGTAAAGTAGAAAAGAAAGAACATTTAAAAAATCAAAGCAAAAATTAATGAACCAGAAAAAGAAAATATAGTAGAGGGAATGAACAAGGTTTTTAAAAATAGTTCTTTCAAAAGTGATAAAACCGACAAAACTCTAGGTAGTATTAACGAGAAAAAAAAATACAGGACAAATTAATATTAGGAACAAAGAATGGGATATAACTATAAATAGACCAGATATTTCAAAGATAAGAAGAGTAGTATCAATAATCAGCTAACATTTATTAAAGATCTGATATGCCTTAGACTTCTTCTAAGTGGGCTTTATATATTTAGTACTTCATTTAATCTTTGTGGCAACTCCTCGAGGTGGGTATTTTATTATGTCCATCTTTTAAAAATAGATTTATGCCAATTCTTTCTAAAATCAAGGCAAAATTAGTAAATTCCTAAAAAGCATAATTTAGCAAAACTGTCTCAAGAAGAAATTAAAAAGCCTGAAAAGTCATATAATGAATAAGTTAAACAGTTAAAATTCATTTACCATACAATGAAGAAACAAGTCATTCTATTTTTAAATAAACTCTTCCACATAATAGGCAAAAATAGAAAACTTCCCAATATATTTTGTTATTAAATACCAAAACAACCATACAATATGAGAATAAAAGTGAAAGGCTGAAGTTACTTATAAATACAGCTGCAAGGATGCTAAACAAAATATATGCAAAGGAGTATAAAGAGATAATTCAGCATACCCAAACTGAATTTATATCAGGAATGAAGGATTGAGTTATGATTAGCAAATCTATTGATTAATGTGATTCACCACATTAACAGATTAAAGGGGAAAAAACATATAATCATTTAAATAAATGTAGGAAAAGCATATCGCTTATATCACTAATCCTGCTAAAACCAATGAAAGACAGATATTGTCCTCATTTTATCAATAAGTAAATCAATAATAACTAAAGTAAAAATAGCCAACTTTATAAATTGCTTGTTTTGTGCTAAGTAATTTGAAAGATTTTTTAACCCCCATGACAATCCTAAAAGCTATGCACTATTATGATCTGTATTTTACAGTCCCATTATTTTTGTAGTCAGTTTTCACAAGCTTCAGTTTGAAGCTGTATTTTTCTTGCACAATGATGAAGAATAATTCAAATCACTTAATTAAAATAGTTTGCTTTAGTTATATTTAATACAGAGTAACTAACACCAAGATTTGTTATTATTAGCTGTAAGTCCAATTTAAAGCTGTTCCTAATTATGAAGAAAAGTATTTGTCACATGTGTGTAGTGTCTTACATTTAAAAGATAGAGGGTTTTGCTATTCTTCTTATACTTAAAGAATTATCTCACAGTAGGTTGTTGATTTTTTTTCACAAAACAAGAAAAGAAGGTACTTTGAATTATGCACAAATATATGCATGAATTTCATCTCTCAACACTTGTATCCTATTATAATCTTTCAGATCATAAAGTGAATGTTTTCAAATGCAGAGTATAAAAGTATTTTACATAGATTATTACTTCGACAATGATATATTAATATGAATTACAAAGGATAAGTGATAAAACCAATATTCATAAAGCTTTAGAATATAAGATATTGAGAAATTTATCATTTGAAATTTAAGATTCTATTTTAAAGCAAAACCATAAGAACATTTCATATCCATAAAAAGTAATATGAACCAAGAAACAATGACTATACTCTATTTTTAGAAATCTAACTCAAATAGGTATTTCCACGTGTGATAATGTTCCCATGTTACCGAGGAACCTTGATATTTTAAACAATTCTTTTAAGTGTTCCAGAGCTCACTTTTTAAAATAAAAGCAAAACTGCAACCTTTCTGAAATTGTTTCCTTTGAGCGTGCGTGTGTGCATGTGTGTGTGTGTGTATAGGCACATATATTCTCCAAAGTGGTGACTAATCTTAATGCATCTACTCTGCCTTCTGTGGCTGGTGAATGCTTTTATGTTTTTCTTGCTCTTGGGATGCTCCCAAGCTTTCAAAACCTTACTCAGGTGATGTGAAGAATTTATACAAAAAAAAAAAAAAAAAAAGAATATATATATATATATATATATATATATATATATATATATATCCTTTCATTGCTCCCCTTGTAATGTGCAACACAGAACATCACTTAGGATTTAAGAGCCCATAAAATAGAAAGCTTGCTTAACCCCTTGACTGCTTGGTGCACGCAAATTACAGCACCCTGTGAGACTGGAATTTTATGAGTGTTGAAAGCTAGGTGTTTTAAGCCATAGTAGCACATATTCATTCTGCTATGGAATCCAGGTCAAAGGCAGCAACAGACTTTCTTCACTCTACTTTGTCTTTGAAACTGTTCATGGAATTTCCAATGGTGAAAATCAAAATGCCTGCAAGCAATAATTTAATTAATTCATAACAAGAAATACTAAGTATATATTTTGTTTCATGGAACAAAATAAAGATGTATACATTTCCAAAGAAATATCAGAAATAGTGGCATATTTCTTCTTAAAAATGGCATGAGTGGAGTATAACATGTGGAACTTAAAAAAGGAACAGAGATCAATACTATTGTATGCATAGTATTATGATTCTAATAAGGCATCATTTGCTGGAAGGGGACTCAGATATGGATAAGCCAGGAATATCAACATTTTAAGACAAAGCAAGATGTTCTCAGAGGGAAGGGGACATTGAAATTGGGCAACTGTAAGCAGGAACCCTAAGAAGGGTGAAGCTGGGTACGAGCAGCCCCCATAACTGGGTCTCCCAGAACTAACCTGGGAATGCTTTGGCTTCCTCTCTGAACTTATCAATTTGATTATACAAGGACTTGCATAATCTGAATTTGTTTTGTTATTATTTAATTTAGTTATTTCAGCTTGAAAAAAATCATTGCTCTACTCTGCACAAAATGTAGTGCTGGGTGGTTTTTTTTTTGTGTGATAAATAAGAAACAGTGATTACTCCCAAGAAATCTCAACATTCTGATAGGAGGGATATGAAAACTACAGAAGCACTTATAATGTAAGGCAAAACTGAAACATAAGATAGATATAGTCATAGTTGCAGTTGAATAGTGATCATTTATGGACTATGAAACACTCCAGCATATATCGTTTTATTTGTGCTTTACAATTCTGCACAGTAAATTCGGCATCAGAAAAAACTCAGAGGGGCTGAGTGATTTTTCCGAGGTCACACGGTTTGTAGCTGCAGAGCTGGAACTAAATACCATTCTTCTGATTTCAAGTCCAGTTTTTATTCCATTACACCAAATGGCCAACTATGACATACTTGGCACTCCACTCTCCCCTCGCCAGAGCTGTGGCAAAACTGTAGAATGGAAGACGGAGAGAGGAAGCTGGAGGGGAAAAAGATAGAAGAACATAGATTTGGGAAAGATGAATAAAGAAATTTGAGTGCAGAGCAGGAAGTGAGTTACTCCCCATAAGCCTCACGCACCAAAGTCCTATGGCCCCTCAAATGCATTTTTATGTCCTCCTTGAAAAATTCTCCCTCATGCCTGAGATTTTGAAAATTTTAGATGAAGCACTTTTTGGTTAAAGTTGTTACATGTCTTAGACTATCTGAAGGTTTGATGATTCTCTCATCGCATCTCATCTCTATCAGTTCGGACACCGACTTCTCTATCTTCCAGAGTTTATGTTCTGCTCTGGAATTAAGTTGCTAAGGGAGCCATATAAACTCAGGCTGTTAAGAATCCATATCTCTATTTAGAAATTAGAAATCTTCATAATCTAAATTCCAATGTTTTCAAAAGAAATGATCAATTGTTAAAAAAAAAGTTTTGATAGTCATGCCTTGTTTATAAGATCAGAAGATTAATTACATGAAGTAATTGATGGTTATAAAAATCAAAGAGTAGTTTACTTTTATAAGCATTTATTTAATAAGCCCATGACTAAAATTAGAAATGGTACAATATGATATTAATGCTTGTAATTTTTAAAGATAACAATAAATAAAACATTGAAACCTCATTCTAATTCTTAAACAATTTAGTGAAGGAAATGCACATGCCCCAATTTGTATTAGATAGATAACAACTTGTTGTGAAAATTGGAATCCATATTATAGAAAGCAAATTAAATTCTGAGTGATGAATTCTCTTTCTGGAAAGATTTTTGTTTTAGGATACCACATAGCACATGGTAAAGGCAGTTTTAGAATGATGCTTTTCAATAGGTACGTCTGGCCATGATCTCCAGTCTAAGAGCCATCTTTAGAAATGATGTGTCATTTCTTGGAAGTCTTTTTTATTTTCTTTATCTTATAAAACAGAAAAGAAGAAAAATTTCTTTAGTTCCTGGATCACCTTTTAATGAGAAGTAGCTAACATCTGACTAGAATCAATACGTCAGTCAGAGAGCTCAAGAAGAGCTTCGCTAGCCTCCACGGTTCCACTTCATGAATTCGAAGAACAGGTCTTTGAAAGTCACGTCAGTGGCTATGAGTTTACTGCCTGGGTCAGCATTTTGACTTCTAGGTCAGCATTCTGACTTCCGGGTCACCATGCAACGACGTCACTTCCCCATGCCTTGCAGCAGTCACTACTACCGAGAAGGCAAACACTGCTGGAATGATCGTGCCGGACAGTGCCGGACAGTGCTGGACAGTGCTGGACAGGCACATTCACTCAGCGGGTAGAGTGTTTGAAACCAGAAGCCTGTTGCTATGGTGTGCTCTTACAGATTGCATTGTCCTGGCTAAGGCTTACTTTCTTTTTGCAAATAGTCAGTCACTGCGCATGCTCTAAACTTGACAGCTGAGCTAGAACATGTGACGACAAAGCCTTCCTTTGTCCTTGTGAACAGAAGAGCAGAGGAATTTTCTTCCATGTATTTTCCTGTTACTCTTGTTCAGCGAAAGTGGATGCCGAGCCACTGCTGGAACACGATGGAACACTGTCCCACTAGACTGAAAATTGAACTAAAATGTATTTGGAAAGACAATTTTTTGTCCCCTCCTATCTGAGTTATGGGAAATCTTGCAATGAAATTTGCATTTTTCTGTCTTTTCAGGAATTACGTCTGGACTCAATACAAAATCTAGGGCAAGTCTGAACAATGATGTTATCAGACCGAGAATGAATGTGTCCCCGAATGAACAAATAAATTACCTAGAGCAAACTCATCAATCAATATCAAGAAGAAAAAAAAAGGATGAGTTAGAAAATAAGTTTCCTAATATGATTGTATGAATTGGCCTGAAAGTAAAATCCTACAAATCAAAGGAACATTATAAGAAAAAACTAAGTTTTAATTATTATTACTTTTAATTTTGCATCAAAGAAAAATAAATCTATCCATATTCTTTAAGATTCTGCCAATGTAACTAATATCCTAAGCCTTTTGACATTACATCAAAAACACACACACACAAAAGAGAAAACAGTAAAGGCATCTGAGAATTCATCAGGCAGATTTATAAAAAGAAAATCGGAATAAATGACTTTTGAAATTTATGAAACGTTTGACACCCTGTATTTGAAAGCTTGATTGGAAGCTTGCTGTATGTGCTGGCGTTCTTCAAGTTGTACAGGTTATTTTCTGGATGGATGGCTTGCAGAAGAGAATATGCATGTATTTTTACCTTTTCATGTTTGACTTGATTACTAATGTTCTTATAGTGAGACACTGTTACAGACCAGAGACGTCTAAGTGCATCAGGTACAAATGTAGGTTTGCTGAGGGTGTGACAGAGTAATACAGAATCCAGATTGGTCATACGCCACATCCTAAGTGACTGTATTATGCTGAATCTGAATGTCATTTTGCTCTTAGGCTGTTAATGGTCAGCTGTCATTTCAGTGACAAAGAAAAACATGAGGGAAAAAGAAAGTAACTAATTAAAATGTCAATACCATTCTTTTTATGAATTTGTTACATATAACATAGCAGAATATATGAGGCATATCCGACTCAACATCAAGATACTGTGTCAATACTCTTTGGAAAGCACACCAAAGAAGGAGGCATTGTTTTGGTGATTTACCTTTGACCTCATTTAGCCAATTTTCATTGGCTTGACAAGACTCTCACATCAAAACTGTCCAGAGAGTATTAACAGTATGTCTACTGCCTCTGCAGTCTTAAAATTTAGATTGTCAGGTATCAAAAGGGTCTAGGTGGTCCCTGCTGTTCTATACGGCACATTTTCCCACTCCACTCATTCAAAATGTCTAATTAGCAGCCACACTTATTTTTCATTGCCTTTAGCTCCTCAATCAAGGATTTCTGCTGAAGGAACCCTGCTGTTGGTGCTAGAATTTTTTTAAAAATCATGAAACTCATATTCATGTAATCAGCCTATAAACACCACCCCTTCATCACCAAGAAGAAAAGTATGATTATTCCTTTTTCACAAGCACTACTAAGATATCTGTATGTTACTTTCTCCTTTTATGTCTAAACTTGGTAATTCTTATATCAGGATGAACACGGGAAAGCATAGAAGAAAGAAAATCATGGAAGATCTTAAGGGTCAAGTGAATTTTCTATAAAGCATAGAAAAATAGGTAAATATTCATCTTGTTGTCAAGGACATTTTTAGTCTGTAAAAATTTAAAATATGTACAAAACAAATCACCTGAGAGACTAACAACTTTGAATAAAGCCAACCAAATTATATCTGTTAGATATTTAATTGGTTATTTCAGCTAGCAAATTTTTAAATTAGGTGAGATAGACTTATTCATTTAACAATAGTTATTGGGGTCTAATGTGCTAGTCACTTTTTTAGGTAGTGGGGATAAAAGAGCAAGCAGATGACCCTTGCATCTAGAAGTGTGTGGAAGACACAGATAAGAAACAGGCAATTGAAAAATGTATGTGAAAAGCACATAGCATTTTGGGAGATATAGGAGAGCCATAAATGTTAAGAGCACAGAGATTTACTAATAGAATTGACATCTAACCTGTGCCCTAAATGATAAGTAAAATTTAGTAAGGCAGAGGAGTACTTCTGGAATGGTGGAGTACAGATCTCTGAAAGCCCACTCCTCCATTAAAGGAACAGGAATACTTGCAAAAATAGTCAAGAGTTACTTTTTCAGAACTCCAGAAATCAGCCAAGGGCTTGAAACAATCTAAGGATGATTATTCAAAAATCAACAAATAAATAAACAGTTGAATCTTGGTAAGAAAAACAGGTGTGGCATTTTGACTTGGCCCATCCCCGACCCCCTCTCCATAGCTCTGGGGTTGCCTTGAACACCAACAGCCTCATAACCACTATAGCTGTGAAAAACAGCAGCCTTATGGCCACTGAGTGGGGTAGAATGGGTTTGCAGCTCAGAGCACACTCGTGTAAGCATTTGTAGAAAATAGTCAGCAATAGCTATTTGATATTATGGCTGCTGGAGGCAGCGATTCCAGCCCAAATTAACAAACTGGGACTGAGATGTTCATAGAGGGCTTTTAAAACTTCCAGTATATTCCTAGAATTCTAGAAGGGCAGGCATATGTGCAAGATTGAGCATATGCCAAGGAAAGATTTGAGAAGGTTCTGATTTCTCATCTCTGACTGACCATGAGGCTTTGTGCAAGCAGAAAGTGAGAGCTAAGGTGGAGTTGTCAGCTGCCTGCAACACAAATGCAGAGCCCCTCTGCAAAGTGTGGGAAGCTTACTGGTTCTGCTCATTGGCTGATCGCTAGGCTAACCAAACAGATATCAGTGGCCATAAATGACAAAGAATACAGATATTACAGAATTAATCTAGGAAAGTCACTAAACAAAGAAACAGTCACAAAGCAAACAAACAAATAACCAAAAAACACCTCATGAAGTAGAGAGATAGAGAGGGCATAGAGAGAGATCAAATTTCTAGTCTTGCCATATTATGTTAATTCAAATATTCAGTTTTTTATCAAAAAATATAATATGTGCAAAGAAAGAGGAAAGTATAACACATAATTGAAAAAAAGAGCAGTCAATATAAAATGTCCCTGAGGAATTCCAGATGTTGGATTTACTATATGAAGACTTTAAACCAGTTATTAAAAATATGGTTATAGGATTAAAGAAATCTATATTTTGAAAAATTAAAGGAAAGTATGAGAATTCTGTCTCATCAATTAGGAGATATTATTAAACAAATAGAAAATATAACCAAGTAGAAATTCTGGATTTGAAGATGATAACTGAAAAAATACACTAAAGGTGTTAACAGCAGATTTGAAACAGAAGAAAAACTTAGCTAATTTGACTATATTTCAATTGAGATTATACTGTCTCAGGAACAGAAAGGAAAAAGGGAATGAAGAAAAATAAACAGAGCCTCGGAGACTTCTGAGACAATATGAAACATGTCATCATATGCATAATGAGAGCTCCGTAACAAGAGGTTAATATGAGAGAAAGAATATTTAAACAAATAAAGGCAAATAACTTTCCAAGTTTGATGAAAAACTTTAATCTGGGCCTCTGAAAAAGCTCAATACTACTCAAAGTCAGATAAACTCAAAGATATCTGTACTTATACGTTATAGTCATATTGTCAAAAGACGAAATCTTGAAAGTAGCAAGAGAAAACGATCCGTCACATACAAGAGACTCCTCATCAAAATAATGGTGGCCAGATGGCAGTGAGAAATATTCAAAGTGCTGACTGTTAACCAAGCAAATCTATTTTTCAAAAATGAAAGAGAAATTAAATTAGTCTCAAGTAAACAAAAACTGAGAGAATTCATTACAAGCTGATTGTACTACAAGAAATATTAAAGAGTCCTTTGAGCTGAAATTAAAATAAAAGAAAGAAGAAAAATAAAAGGAAAACACTAGACAGAAATAAGAATCCATATGAAGAAATAAAGAATACCAATAAAATAATTACATGGGTGAATGTAAAGACAGTAAAAATGTATTTTTATTTGAACCTCTTTTAATCTACCTGATTTAAAAGATAACTGGATAAAATAGTAATGCCAAATCCTGTTGGTGGGTACACGATGTGTAAGAATGTAATCTATATGACAATAGGGAAGAGGGAGAGGGAACAGAGGTATAAAGCTACAAACTTTCTGTACATTATTAAAACACAGCTTGTAACCATCCAAATTAGATTGTTCTAAATTAAGGAGTTAATTGTGGTCTCCTTAATAACAACTTAACTGAAGACAACATAGTAAAAGAAAAGGAGATTAAAATGGTACACAAGAAACAAATTATGACAAATAGAGAAAGCAGTAATAGACATATATCTATCTGAATGTTTTTCAACCACATTGGAATAAAATTAGAAATAGATACCAAAGCAAAATACAAGAAATAGACAAATAGGAGAAAATTAACCAACACATGTTTCTGAGTGAGAATCAAGAACCTCTAAGATGGAGCCATGATTCAGAGGATTATTTCCAAACCTTGAAACCTCATGTAGTTTGCCCACCTGGATTTCTAAATTGCCTGGGAATGATGACTTCCATTTCCCTTCCATTTTCTCCTTTATTGAACCAGAGTGTATATAACTATTATCCTATGCATGTTCCAGTATTGTATTTGGGGAGCAGATATCTTTTTTCTTTGGTTTCAGAGGTCCACAGATTGAGAGGTGTGCCCCAGAATGGATTGCACCCCAAGCCTCTCTTCTACTGAACTTAGAAGATTAAAATGATGAGATCTGGGACTTTTAAATCAATGATAGATGAGATTTTGGATGTGAGTTGATGCCGTAATGGGTTGACTTTCAGGGACCTTGGAGTAAAGTTAATTCACTTTCTATTTGGGATGTGTGTGAATTTTTGGAGGCGGAGTGGGGGATGATGGTAGGCAAAATAATGACCCCACAAACTTTTCCATTCAGCAATCCTCATAACCTATGAACATGTTATCTTACATGCAAAGGGACTTTGTAGATGTGATTAAGGATATGGTATATGTCATGTTTGCATCTCCTAGTAAATTGAGTTTCTATATAGCCAATATGTACTGCATGTGTAAGCCAATTTTATGAGGCTTAGAGGATAATTTTGCTAATAATTGCTAGTAAGTTGAGGTCCCTAGTTTTTACATATTGACTTTTATGTTTTTAAACTAATTTCTATAATTTATTTGAAGCTGAATTCTTGATCAGAACACAGCTAACAATCAACTGCTGGACTTGGGAGTGTTTAGATGGTTATTCTTTTGCTAAATGTGATATTCTATGATATTCTATATACTGACTCAATCAACAGAGAACTGTAGCTGGAAATCCAGTCTCCATATTGTTGCCTGTAACTTTAAAAAGTTTAAAGTTTTATAGCATACCTTTTTTAAAAATAAAGGTAGATAAACAGATATCTATTATTAGAGGGGTCACTTGGTCCCAGCAAATTGGAATTATGGGTTGTGTAAATAGAATAAACATTGTTTAACCACAGAGTAAAGAGAAAGGTCTTTACCAATTATGAATGGGATGTGTGTCCCTACGATTTCTCTTCTGAAAGCCACACTATCAAGTACTTGGAAGGATTTGAGATCTGATCCTATTTTCAGGCTAACAAGTTATCCTGCCACAGTTTCACAGATGCTGGTGAAAGACAAAATCTCCTGGGTCATAGTAAAGGACTTTATTCGTCACAGCAGTGGCTGTAGCCGAAATGTCAGTCTTTGCATCACTGAGCCCTGATTCCTACAGGGTGAGGTGGAGAAGTCCAGTTGATACCTGCACACACTGTGGGTTGCATCACAGAAGAACCCAGAGCTTAGGGATTTCAAACCTTTTCTAATAGACGATAAGCATGCTTGCCCTTTTTTCCTAGAGAAATATTCTCTCCATCTTTCAAGGCTGTAAATAAATCAGCCTTGCTCTGGAGAGAGACAATAGCTCTATTTTATGAGACAGCTCCCTAAGCAAAGAGGATAATCCAAAACAAAAGCAGTGTCTCGTGACATGCTGCTCATGATACACAGGTCAGGAGAAACACATGAAGAATTGCTTCCCAGCATGCAGTGAGGGAAACTTTGTCTCTGACTTTACATTTACTGTTTTCACCCTAATATCTGGGTATAGAATTTTCCTATAACATCTATCGTTGTATGGTTTATATTTACTTATAAAATAGTTTAATACCAGTAAGTTCTGACTTCTTCTGAGCCTTGTTTTAAATACACAATTGTAGGTCACAGTATTTCAAGCATGGAGTAGCAAAGTCAGGGGTCATTGTGACTAAAGGTGACTCCCTCAGGGTCTACTTTAAATGTTCCCTCATATGGAGATAATCAAATAAGGATTATGTCTTAATGCATTGCATTATTCCCTCAGTTAGAACTGTAAGAGACCAACCTCTTCTGTTTCTCTGAGGGGGTCATAAAACAGTATAAAGATGTCATTATAAATGTATTTGAGTTTATCATTCCTCCTTAGATGAAGATATCTTCCCTGGGAACATAGCTAATCAGAAAATTATCATTTCCCCACTGTATTAGTTTTTGTGGCTGCTGTTGCTAATTATCGCAAACCTGGTGGTTTAAAACAGCAGAAATTTATTCTTTTATTGTTTTTATTGTTGGAAGATGAAAGTCAAAGCAGTTTCACTGAGCTGAAATCCTGGTGTTGACAGGGCCATGCTCCCTCTGGTGTCTTTAGGGGAAGAATCCATTGTCTCAGCTTCTGGTGGCATTCCTTGGATTGTGGCCACATCGTCAGAGTAGGCCGTTTGTCAATGGGTCCTTCACAGAACCACGCCTGATATTTCAGTTTAAAAGAATCTTCCATTTCTTGTTCTATGCATGCTTAGTGGTTATCAAATTTGAAGCAGACAATTACATAACCAAATAAATCTTGATATGGAGTTGTCAACAAAATACATAGGAGAATTTCCCAGAATAGATTTCAAAAATTAATTAATTAATTGGCAAATAGAGGATAAATAATAGCAGTACCAAGAGTGCTTGTGAGAGGACAACCTACAAAGCCAGCTCTTTCTTAGAGTGCTCTAAGACCCTCACTGAAACTCTGCTGCATCTCACATAGAATAGAAACACAGGAAAAACCTCAAGATCTATTCTTGTATTCATCAGTCCTTCAGGATCATTTTACATCATCAGCAGTTTGGGCTCTTGAAGCTATTAAGCAAGGTTAGCTTTCCTAAGAATTTCAGTAAAGCTGCTCTCTGACGGTGAGGCTAGTTAGGTCAGAGTTTCATACAGCTTTGCTGTAAGGACCCAGCAAGAGATCAGAGAGCTGGTGAGAAAACTCTCTTGGACTCCTCTGAGAAGCTTCCAACTTCATAGTCTGTGAACATCACTAAAAGCCACCAAGCTACTGACAGGGGCCAACCACAGTAAAAAGTGTCAGAAGTGGGGTAGTATCTTGCTCTCCAGGTCTATACCAACTCTACCCTGTCCTCTCACAGAGTCAGGGATGGGCAGCACAGCCTCATGGTTGCTTTGAAAGCTCCCTCCTATGACAGTGGGGGCACAATGCCATTCCACCTCTGCTCTATACCAGTAAATAAGGCTCTTCCTTGCTGAAATCCTTCAACAATGACATCTATATGCTTTTGGCCTGGCAGACAAGATCCTAAGAGTCTTGTCCCTTCTAACCTTACGATCAATTTTTTTCCTACCTTCACCCCCTAAACCTGCATCTACTGCTCACAGATACAGTCTTCCTGGCACCACACTGAACCCTCTGGGGCATGGCTAACATCAGCTTATCCTGCAAACCCAGTTTCCCTCATCCCTTTGCAGGCTGAGTAGACTGTGCACTAAACGTCTTCATTGGTGTCATTCGCTTACCCTGTACTGTGAACAGTACCCCCTAGAGGTGGGCAGAGTATCACTTTTGCACACTGAATCTTGCAGGAGTTTCACTTGAGGGGTCTCCAGTTTCCTGTTAGTTATCTTCTCTCTTGCCCTAGTCTTCACCTTCACTGGTTTATCTTCCTCTCTCAACTGTGAGTCTCTCGAGTACAAAAATTATGCATGATTCTAGCATATAGTAAACATTCAATAAGCCTTTGATAAATGGATGGATGGATGGATGGATGGATGGATGGATAAATAGGTCAATAGGTGACTGAAGCAATCAATCAATCACCAGGCTTTTAAACAGGTACTTCCACATGCTGAGAACTGAGCCCTCGAAATACTTAAATTTTGTCAAAATATAGGGCAAGAACCTAATAATAAACCTGAAGAAAGCATGTCATAATATAACACTGTGCCCCTGGAAGCTATGCTGAGCTAACTGTCTTCACTGGCAAGGAGAACAGGAACACTGTTGCTGGATTCCACTCCTGCCAATAATTAACAGAGTTGGCTTTCTAGCAACTGGCAACATTGAGAACTGGATAAACAAGCCCACTATGTCCTTCAAGAATCTGGCAAAGAGAGTGTTACTGAAAACTTCAAGCTCAAGAAAGAGCTACCGTCTGTCTGGTGGTTATGTCCTGTCTTCGTTGTGGCATCGACGCAGGTCTGTAGGGCACGTCACACTTGGCTCCATCATCAGAGGCTTTAAGCTGCTTAATATGATGCTCTCGGCAGGCTGCAAGCCCTTTGTTCTTGGACTCCCACCATCTAGCATATTTGGAATGTGGTCTTTGCAGGGTACTTGTGTGGATGGATGTCAGGATGGTTGATAGCTGCTATGCAGTTAGTACCTATCACACTGTCAGCTGCTTACTAAAGACAGGGTGACAACATGACCTGTGAGAATTCCCTGATGGCAGCATCCCTAGAAAGAGGCTCCCTTTCCAAACAAAGCCTTC
>CM053502.1:167561540-167636798 GCA_028627145.1 Eidolon dupreanum | reverse complement strand
GATATAAAATAATATAAACCTCGTAGAAAGGAATTTAGCCTTATATCAAACAAAATTACATATGCACATGTTCTTTGGTCTAGCAACCCTACTCTAAGAGATGGTCCTCGAAGATACATTTGCAAAATATTAAAAGATTTTACACAAGGCTACTCATTAAAAAAATTACTATAATAGAAGAAAAGAGATTGAAATATCCATCCATGGGAGACTAGATAAATAAAACTATTGCGTATAAACACAAAGTAATGTGGCAGAGGTGTTTGCAAAATTGAGGAGCATCTCCATGTGCTACTATAGAGTGACCTCTAGGATATTTTAAGAAAAAGAACAAGGCGCTGAAAAGTGAGGATAGTATGTTATCATTTACCTAAGAATGTTAGAGGGCATTTTAAAAATAGAAAGATAATTTAAAGTCCATATATATAGACGGAAGAAGGACTTTAGATTTCTCTCAATATTCTTTGTTTTGAAGATCTAAACTTGGACCCATGTAGATATTTTAAACAATTATAAAACAAATATTAAGTTTAAAAGGAATTCTGAAAAACTGAAAGCATTAATTGTAGATAGTATGATTATAAATGGAAAAGTCTCCAAATAGCCTATATAATAGAATCAGTAAGAGAGCTGGGTAAGTTTGCCAAATATAAAATCAATAGACATGAATGACAAACAAAAAGGGACATCTAAAAAGTTATAAAATTTATAGTAACAACAAAATAACATAAGCCACCTAGGAATAAATCTAACCAAGAGATGTATAAAAACTTTATGCAGAAAATAGAAAATACGAAGAAAACATAAACAAATGGAGAGAAATACATTGTTCATGGATAGGAAGAGTTATTATAAGGAGCCCATTTTTTCCTGAATTGAGCTAAAGACTAAAGCAATTCTAGTTAAAATTCTTATAGGTTTTGGAGTTTATCGCTTTTTTTTTTTTTGAAAATTTATATGATTTATAAATTTATCTGGAAAAGTCAAAAAGGCTAAGCCAAGGCAATTTGTCCTACCAGATAGCAAGACTAACCATTTACAAGGTTAAAAGGTAAAGTATGTGGAACTGGGGGAGGCGTGGACCAAAAGACCACAGGAGCAGAGCACAGCACTGAGAAGTAGATAAATACACATGGAATGGCAAAATATGCCAGAAAAATGTGTCAGAAGTAAAGATGAGTGGAGAGCCTACTTCATAAATTACGCTGGAGCAAAGTTTCATCACACAGAAAATTTTTAAATGGATTCTTTCCTCAATCCATATACAAAAACAAAATTCTGGGTGAATGAAACACTTAATGTGAATCTCAAACTATATATAATATTTTCCAAAGAAGATATAAGAAGATACATTTACAACCTTGGAACAGAGAAAGATTCTTTAAGCCAACACAAACAGCAAAGATGGAGACACTCATCTTTACTAAAAATTAAGATTTTTCGGTTTAGAGAGGGCACATAAAAACAATAACAACAAAAAAAAAACACATAAAGTAAAAAGACAGGCCATAAACTGGAAGAAGATACTTTCACAATATGTAACAATCAAACAATTATTACTTCAAATATATAAAGATCTTATATGAATCAGTAAGATCTTTTTATAAGAATGTAACAATGTAAATATTCCAAATGTGTGTCCATGATAACAACATGAAGCAATGAAGTGAATGAAGCACAGCTTCAAGTATTAGCATGATAAACCTTTTAAAAAGTTGTACAAAAAATAAATAATGGCCCACAGTACAGTACCTACAGTATTCTCATGAATATAAAGCACAAACAACATAGGCAAAACTTAACAATGGTATTTAAGGTGTGAATATTTTGAAGTCATAAAAACGCAAGGAAAAATTTTTACAAATTTGAAGTTAATGGTTACTTTTGGGGTACGGAGAAAGGATAGTGACAAGGAAGGAACACAAATGAGTCTTTAGGTGCTGGTCATTTTCTATTTCTTAAGGTCGAGTTTAGGACTCATGGGTATTGATCATATTATTTTTTTTTAACCTGCATATAGATGTATGTTTATGCTGCTTTTCACTATAACATACACCATTAAAACCATTTGTAATATACACAACAAATTTTTAATATCTTTTTCATAGTGAACCATACAAAGTGTTGGAAAAAACTCTAAATTGCCATTAGAAAAATGTAAAAATAATCTTTACTATTCTAAAGTGCAAATTAGAACAAATAAAGTGGTTGCATTTCTCATCTACTGAATTAAAGTTCTGTAATTTTTTTTTTTTAACAAAGCAGCCTGTAGTTGTCAAGGGAATTATGTAATACTTTTACTCAGTATTCATGGGAAAATAAATTGTACAAACTTTCCAAAAGTAATATATTTTTATGGTTATATTCATTTACTTCTTGGATTGTATTCATTTGTATAAGAATGTTTATTGTAACATTACTTATAACATTATAAGAATAAAATATTGGAAACAATGTAAAAGTCCAAAAATACAGAGAGAATTATTGTCCACTAAAATTTTCTGTAATTTCTTTTTCTATAAGAGCAGGTATTATTTTTATATTTAAAAAAAATAATTTACTGAATTTTAAAGTTTTCTGAGTGATTCCAGTGTGCAAATGGATTTCAAAAGTGCGATAAGGAACAACATGAGTGTGTTTCAGGCCATCTCAAGTAGCCCACAGGCTGGGTGTAAGGATGAGACTAGTTGCGAACATGTAGATGTTGGATACCATATACCCCAAGAGAGGCATCTGTGGAAATCATGGAAAGAGAGAAAGCTCCTCTCTGGTTAAGGAGGCTGAAAAAGGGTTGGAAAGTCTCTGTTTTGTACATATTTAAGCATGTATCTTTGGTAACTGGAAAAGTACATGCTTTAACACATTCTCCATTGTATATGTGTGTGCATGCGTGTGTCTTTTCATTTAGAAGGGAATGAGCTTTCTTGGAAAAAGTAAATAATGATATTCAAGAGTTTCCTTTCTATTATTTATGGGTCTCATTTCTTACATCTAGATTACTTAATTTAAAATTAATCCTTCAATCAGATGCCTGTATTTTTTTTAATTGGTAACCAAAACAAATCCTTTTTTCCTTGAAAAAACTTGAGTGTTCTACTTTGACAGCCATAGGAGATTGCTACTTAAAGTTAAAAATACTATATGTACTGTTTTTGGATATTAACTATAAAATTCCTGTATTAATTAAATTTGCTAATCAGTCTTGGTGGCTCTGAGAAATCTAACATTTTCAGAATTTATATTACAGGGAAAAAGCAACTCCGAGGTGACAAATATCCTTAGGTTCAAAACAGAATCACCCTCTTGTAACTGATGAAAGAGAAGGCATGCTTGTTTTTATGAATGCAATGGAATAATAAATAAATGGAAGATGTCCACATAGTAACATTTGCTACCCAAACAAACGCTGATATACATCAGCGTATCGGTTATCTGCTGGAAGGCTGGTCCACAGCCAATTTTCATCCAGTGAGCATTTAGCAATCGACTGTGCTGAACACATCATGCTAGACCCTGAGGGAGGAGAAGGAGTTTGGGTCAGATGTTTTGGGCCTGGGGGTGGGGAAGGTCAGTTTCTTAGAGGAGGACTTGTGTGCAAATGATTTATTAAGGAAATGCTCCCATAAACACACATACGTACACACAAGAGTAAGAGGATGGGGGACAGCTCACAGAAGGGGCAAGTATGCATCTCAAGCAGTCTCAGAGCAGGGTCAGTGCTGCTTCATCCCTTACATGGGCTCCAGAATGTGAAAAATTGTTTGAATCTGTGGCAGGAGAGCTGTCAGTCACCCCCAAGGGAGTTAAAGTCCTTGGCACGTCTTCTGTCTCTCTTTTGGGAAAAGCTACTGGAGTAGGAAGAGCCTTCACAGGGTGTTCTTGGAGGCAGAGATACAGGCGGAGGTCCAGCAAGATCCACCCCAAAAAAGCATAGGGGACAGGAGAGGGAGTGGACAGACTGGGACACACCTTTCAACCTCGCATTGATTACAGTCACCAGGCACCATGAGAAAGAGGAGGCAGCAGCGAAGGCTGAAGAGGATCCCAGCTTGGGCAGAAAACCGAGTTTCTGCTCTGGTCCCTTAGCTACCAACTGTGCTTCTTCCTGACACCTTTTTCCTCTTCTGCACAACAAGGATCAAACCTCCCTTGTCTCTTTCGGGTCTTTCCTCAAATATCACTCCCCTGAAGGGTCTCCCCAACCACGTAGCAAAGAGCTGTGCAAAACTGAATCTAACATCTGGTCATTGAAGACTGGATTAGACCTGAAATTGAGAAACTGTGGACATAATAACTACATCTTAGGATGTAATCTACCCACATTTCCCTTCTGAGAATGTAGACCAGTCTCCAGGTCAATTAAGAAATTAGGTCTCTCGTGCCACCTTTTCTTTGCTCCTTTGTTTACAGTGAAATCTTGTTCTTCGTGAATTTGGATCCAAAATTGTCTAAACACAGTAAATGGGTAACTATTAAACTTCTGCAGAAAAAAAACATTTGTACCTTAAGTAGGAAATGTGATGACGCCTTTTAAATTAAGGAAACGTAAATTTAGTGTAACCAGGCATATTGAATATCAATTTTAAGTATATTGTATGTATAACACATACACTATTAAGGTATATGAGGAGTCTATGACTCCGAATGATAGGTATTACAGAAATGTAAAGAATATCTACATGAATTTTTCTATTACAAAGTTATTTAATGATGGCGATAACTAGTGGTACTTGAATATCTGCACGATGCCCATTTGGATAGCACCTTACAAAAGGCCTTTCTTATTATTTAATCCTCAGTACAGCCCTGAAGGTGATTATTAACATGAGGAAACCAAAGTTTAGGACATTGAAGTCAAGCGCCAAAGGTTGGACAGCTAAAAACCAAATTGTCAAACCCCCAACCTGGGCTTCTCTGATCGTGTCCTACTGCCGTGTATAGAAGTTACTTTTACATATCTATTCATCTTCTAGCAGCTTTATTAATGGTTCATAGCTTAAAATGTGGATGGCAAAGCTCAGAGCAAAGTTTAGGAAGCAGTAATTATCCTTGTCCCATACTATGTTGTAAGAGGGAATACTTTATTTCATCTTTCATCTTTGACCATCTGCCTCAACCTTGTTCAGTGGACCAGGTATTGGTTATTTCCAGCCACACAGATTTTGTTGTTCTACAAACTCCTAATTTGCAGTCATAAATTGACAATGGTTTTAATATTAACTTGTAGATTTGGGCCATGCTGTTATCAGTTTTTTGTTTTTGACTTTTACACACAATCATCTAATCTCAGCCTGAGGCATATATACCCTGTTGGGGTATTTTTATCGAATAGTGCATCATCTTACCTTTTAAGAAAATGTATGCAGCATTTAATTTTTTTTCAAGATGTCCTTAAGGTTGCTCTACATTCAGTGTGAAATCTTTATAAAAGTCCATTAATTTTTACATTTTCAGACAGTAGAGTTTGCTAGCTAATCTACTAATGGAATTGGATGCAGAAAAAAAGAAAAAAGTTTGAAAGTCTTCTTCAATTTTAGAGCAGTATTCTGTAACAGGTTCAAGTAGGCGTAGGATTTTTTTCAATTCTGTTGACATCAATAGTTAGTCATACTTTCTTAGACTGTTATATTTTCTAACTTTTTACTTTAAACCAAATCAAATGGAGTTTCATTTTCTTGTGTATTTACTGCCATAATCATGAGGTTGCCACATTCATGTGGAGTTTAGACTTATATACCCTTGAGTATGTCTCAAGAGTCAAAATTATATTTTGAAATAATTTAATTGATAAATGATATCTTTCACTGAAAGGGAATAAATAGTGACTCTTGCCTACAACCAGAATGTCACACTTATTTGCCAAATCTATGTCCTAATTCCAAATGTTCATTTCAGAAATGAAACATCACACAAGACAAATAAGGCCACTGTGGTCTGGGAGTCAGTTGGCTTTGTTTATTTCAACAGCTATGAACCAGTGACATTGGACTTTTCACCTTACCTTTTCAAATGTTCATCTACTAGCAAAAGTAGGCTTAGTTTGAAATCTGGTAATCTTTGTAAAGAATTTGAGTATTGTTAATTTATTCATTCTTTCACTCATTGGACCTTGGTTGCCTGTGCCAGGCAGCCGACATGCATTGGATAAAAGCTAACTTCATGGATCTAATACTCTATTTGATGACATCAGTGGGATTCTTCTGAGAGACATCAAAGACTGAAGTTAGAATGTAGACCACCTTGTCAGTTACTAACAGATTTTTCATGTGTATGAAAATAAAATTTCTAAAGAAACAGGAAATTTGGAATAGGTTTATTGTTGATTATTCATTAATACTTTGAGTGTATTATGTGTTGTCTTGACTATAGAAAAATATAGTCTCCTGGCTATATTCAGTGATGTCTGACCTAAACTCAGTTCTCAATGGGCAATAGATACTTCCTTGATATCTACCACCCTATGCTAACTAGGCATTTATGAGCTATTAATTTTGTGTCCAATTATTTTGGCATATTTGTCATAGGACATTATAGAAAGTATAACATGACTGTATTGCCTCACAATAGAGTTTGAAGTCAAAAATCTCATTCAAACATATAGCATAGACCCCATTCATATAAGGGGGGGTAAAAATTTGATTAAATACATTCCCAGAAACCATCTCTGAGATAACACCTGACACAAGACAGTGTTTACAATCACAGAATTCCCTAGTCACTTTCCTAGATTTAGCTGAGATCTCTCTTATAGTTCACTTGTGTTCACAGGAGAGTTAACCTGAATTTACAATTTCCTGGATGTCTTCTACACCAGGGAAAACCTGAGAGTGTTAGAGGTCAAGGCTTACCAGTACAATCGGGGCTCATTAGAGCTATATGAAAAATGTTGGCTTGCACAAGAATCTTCACTCAGATCTAATTCTAATCTATATGTTTAACAGCTGGTGAATCCAGACTGTATGAGTCTCTTTTTCCCAGTACAGGAAAAATCAGCCTCTTGCCATGCAAATGTAAGTTGTTGGTAGTACTACAAGAGGATTACAGGGAGGAAAGAGTTCTACTCAACAAAAGTGTTCCTAGAGTGACTCTTCTCCCTGTAAGGTATAGACAGCAGGGGGACAGACCTCATTCCCTTGGGTGATCCCATTCAAGATTTAGAAAGATGATGTAGTCAGTAGGGTAGAGCAGGGAATCCCATTCTATTTATTAATATGCTAATTTAAAACAATACATTGTTTGGGAAATAAAAATAGATAATCAATCTCTTCAAAAAAGTGTTAGCACTTAGTAAAATGACACCATATTTCAATGTTGTTGAAATCATTTAATTTACATTGACTCAGGCACCATATTTTCAGTGCAACATAGGTAAGAATGGCATCCTTACCAATCTTCTATCAAAGTATACATTTCTGGATTAATTGCTCCAAGAAGTCCCACCTCCACTCCACTTTATTGTATCCGAGCATTAGAAGGGAATACAATGCCAATCTACACACCATTTCAATTCATGTAAAATTCTCATTTTATCCAGAACAAAGTGAGTAAATACCAATGGGACCTATTTTTCTCTTTTCCATAGTACATTATACAGTGCCTAAGAGCCTTATTCTGAGTATAAATGGGCAGAATCTTCCCCTATACATTTCAAAGTCATTTAATTCTTTCTCTAAGAAGATCATATTCTCGTGGATGAAAAGAGAGTTTGTCATCTTTTACATTATTTATCTGGAAATAATTTAACTGTGGAATTTCTGATGAGATCATCACAATATTTTTGCTTATGACTGTGCAGGGTTGTATAAAAAAAAAATGACACAACACAAGCTTTCAATCCAATAATCATTACAAAAATTCCTTCCAAAGGCTTTTAGAGATGGCGCTTTTCCAGATTAGTAGGATATGCTTTCGTGATAAGGGAGTTAATCAAAGAAGTAGAGAATTTGAACTCTCTAATATTATCTCAGTGGTACAAATCTTAGTGACAAGTAGTCCCAGCGACTCTTTATGTGTAAGTCATCAAAATGATGATTCAGATGAAGCCAGGTGCAGGCTTTCACTCTACAGGCATATAAGTTGCTGTCTTTGGGACAATAGGAAAGGTCTCTGGGGCAGGACAATCTTACTATGCCCTTGGAGAGCTCTGGAATGTTAACAAGATTACTATTGTCCTCTTTTCAATGAATGTTCTGGTCTTTTGTATGTAGGGGCCAGAAAATCCCATGACATTTTATGAAGGTTGCCAGGTGTGTGTATGTGTGTTTGTGTTCACTCACTGTTGACTTTATTCAGGCAGAGAACTGCAGTGATCTGTAAAAGCTACTGACATATATTGAAATTTAGGAGAGCTATATCACAAGAATGAATTTTACTGTATGTGAAATTTAAAAATAAATTAAATTTAAAAATCAGGAGAACTGATTTGACATTTGAATAAAAATTGCCATCCCCTTTCAAAGCATTTTCCAAAGTCTGTTTGCTGTTGATTTTACACACGTGGCTTCTCACCATCAGTGTCTGATTATTGAGCTTTTATTAATTAGGTTGTGACACTTTCTTCCATTCTCTCTCTTTGACTCCTCATTCCACGTAACTGCTTATGCACTGTATTTTTTCTTAAAATATTCTCCCTTGCACATTGCCTGCTCTACATCCTCATTCACTGTGTCTTATTTGCACTGTATAGATCCCAAAACACTTCTCTGGAAGAAAAAAAAAATCTATATCACAAATATTACAGTGTTGTTTGCTAAAGGTGGGGAAATTAAAATTAAGTAAACTTTTCTACAATAGAGAAAACTATAGTTCTTTGAAATTTTAGTTTTGGATTAACATTTGTGTTTGAATTTTCATAAGGTCAGCAATGAGTTCATTTCAACCCTATATTTCAGCCTGTCTGCTGCCCTACGTAGAACACGAGGTTAGAATGCAATATAACATGATTGATATCTGAAATCTTTAAACACTAGAACTTTCTCTACTGATTATGGACCTTGAGCACCAAATGGCGTTAAGACTCTACTTCATGCACTATACTACGTTAGGTATGATGTGAGTTCATATACCACAGGAAAGGTGAACTTTTGGCCCTCTGGGGATGGTCATCCAAAGAGAATACTAGGTTAACGGGTAAATATTTTCCATAAATATTCATAAAATGACTTTCTAAAGGACTCTATAGTAGAATTTTAAAACTTTTATGTGAGTAATTTTTTTTAAAAAAAGGCCGATATATGGAAGAAGGGGTGTGTGCGTGTGTGTGTGTGTGTGAATGAGCTTAGATTGTTGGGGACTCGACTTCTCTTCATTTCATAGTTAATTGTGCTACAGTTACTTGAGCACACTTTTAGTTTCATAATTTTGTAGTCGTGCTATAGTGGAGTAACTTTGCATGAAAAAAATCAATAAAGCCTTAGTCAACAGAGTAAAATATAGGGATTTTACTTTAAATTGGAAGAAAGGAGCATGAAAGCAATTTATAAAATTCCTTTGAAGCACAGAAGCTCAGGTACTTCTGGTGCATCTCAGAGGCAATGAACCATGTTATCTCAAAAATATCAAAATTCTGTCTTCTCATCTCCAAATTCTCCCATTAAGCCACCTTACTTTCTGTAGGAACTTAGTCCTTTGGAGTTTGGCTTTCGAGATTTGATGTCTAAGGTCATATGTATGGTACACATAAAAGTCAATCTCTAGCCACCTTAGACAATAAGAGATATTGCTATTGTGCTATGAATATTCAGTGTTACTTTCTCTGTCATGGGTTGGCCACTGTGTTCCCCACTTAGCTATTGCTCTAACCACTCAAGCCAGAAAGCTTCAGATGAGGTGACCAATTCCAACCTTCCCAGATACATGTTAGTTATCTTAGCTCTCTAATTAGGTGCCGGTAGTTCTGGAGTCAAATATATGCTGGCAAGCATGTCTTGTCATCCTTCCCTGATTTAGACACTGCAGTAGCCTTGTAGCCACCTTATTTGAAATGGTTTCATCTGGTGTCACTCCACATTTCCTCCTGTACTGGCACGCTTTATTGTCCTCTTTCTCTCACCTGATAGTTACATGGTAATAACAATAACATGTGTGGCAACGACAACAATAAAATACTTGGGAATAAATATAACAAAAGATGAATAAGACCTTTATGGTAAAAGTTATGAAACTTTCTAGAAAGTCACAATAAAAAACATAAGTAAAGAGAAAAATGTGGAAAGAATCAATATTGTAAAATTCTGCCAATATTACAAATTAAATGATTTCCAATCAAAGCTCTAAAAATATTTTTCATGAAAATTGATAAAATGATCTTAAAATCCATATGAAAGAACAAAATTCTTAGAATATCCAGGACAGTTTTCAAGAGCATCAATGGAGAATTTGCTATACTATATGTCAAGAAATTTGGGTGAAAATTTAAATTACAACACTAAAGCCTGGTGAGAATGTAAGACAATGGGAATTGCTGGTGGAAGTGTAAACCTGTAAAATGTTTTTGAAAAAAATTTAGCAATATTGAGTACAGTTTAATTTAGAAATATTGTATCACCGAGCAATTTTGTTTGAAAGTAGCTTAGAGACTGTCTGTATATCTGCATAAGAAAACATACAAAAGGATATTCATTGACATACAATTTATAAAACCAAATTTAAAAATAACCTGCCTGGTAGTATAAAAAATTAATGGCTTACTCATAATGAGTAATATATAGCAGTTTAAATGAACAAAGTAGTTCCATGAATATAAATATATAATAAATCTAAAAATTTTTATATTAAGTGAAAAAACTGTGCATAATGATGTTTATTTTATGACAATATTTTAGAAATTTAAAACACAAAACAATGGTACATATTGACTGCAGATACATAAAATTATTAAAAATACATAGAACAATATGTTCTACACTCCTGAGCAAGAGAAAGGTGAGAATAACAAGAGAGTTTTGGCTTTATTTATTGTTTCATTTCTTTAAAAAATTAAAAATTAAATTAAGAAAATATAACAAAATTCTGATGTCTTAGTATTTAAACTTTGCTGTAAACATGTATATGATCATATCATTTTTAACATTTTTATATGTGTAAACATTTCAAAAGTTTAAAAAATATTTTGATATAATAAAAAGAAGATAGCGAAATTATTTATTGAGATAAAATGACAATGAATGTCTTACATTTCAGAATCCACGGGATATTGACTAAGCAGTATTCAGAGAAAAATGAAGTCTTAATGCATACTACATTGACTTAAAATTAAGTTGATTGATTATAAATGAAATAAACATTCAAGTTGGAAGGAAAAACAATAACTTAAGATCAAAGGAATTAAATCATAGTAAAAGAAAAAAGATTACATGGAAAGGCAAAGAACAGTAGACTTTACCAACAAACTAAAAGTTTGATTTGAAAACTTTAAAGAACAATACACCAAACTTTGGCAAATATAATCAGGATAGAAAAGATAAATCCCTGAGTTTTTAAAAAGAAGAAAATATAACCACAATGGAAGTGAGAAAGGAGATACAACGAAGGATTTGGGGGAGATGTTTTTTTCAAATTAAAATTCAATAAACAACTTTATAAAAATAAGATGTAAAATAATAAATTGAGTCAAGAGAAAGTTAATTCCCACATTCCAAGGCATAGAAACATGTGCAATATCTTCAATTTATTCTCCAGACCCTATAGAGAACAACCCTATTACCAAAACTCAACAAAGTTAGTGTTCACATATATACATTCACAAGTATAAAAGCCATTCTCACTTGGCTTTATAAAATACGAAAGTCAAAATCCTAAACAAAATACATCCAGCAGTGTATTGAAAGAATCTTACATCATAGCCACTACAATTTATCTCGGGACACACACAAGTGTATAGATCATTTGTCCACTGGTTCTCAGATACGTTCCTACCCTTTCCTGTCCTGCTCTGCACCCTGACCACCCCTTTCAGCTCTTCCAACGCATTTATAACTAGTTCCTTATTTAATTCTTACTTTTGAATCAGCAGGCACGGTATCCATTTTCCTGACTCTACCTTGATCGATACAAAAAGAATGAGTTAATCAGGTAATCTCTACTAATTTATTTTATTTGCTAACTGACTATAGGGATGAGTCATGATGATCATGATAGAAGCTGAAAGAATATTTGACAAAACTTAACATTTCCTTACGATGAAATAAAAATAAAACACAACTCAAAAATGAGATCTAGAGAAGGGAAAGGAAAATAAAAGTGTAAATATTTTTAAGATGGTACGAGAGCCTTCTGCAGTAATAAGAATTTATACTCTCTCAGTAATGAATGAGACATCTGATTCCTAACAGTCTCAGTGGTAGAATATGTTATCAAACTTAGATACTTGAATTACTCTAATAGAGAAAAGAAGAACACTTTAGTGTAGTTTGATTTGTATTTCCTCATTAAGGTTGAGACTGACAAATTGTCATCTAGAGATAAAGCTTTTTGTAAATTGTCTGCTTCTATATATTTTCCTTTTTTCTATTAATTCATGACAGTTTTTTATATATGTTCTTTGTCTGTTGTATAATTTGAAAATATATTTACCCTGTTGCCATTAATTTGTCTTTTGATTTTACTTATATTCTTTTTAACCGCAGACATCTTTTATTTTTATGCAAGTTTACCAGTCTTTTCTGTTAATAGCTTCTGAATTTTGAGGGATGTTTAGAAAGATTTTCTCACTCTGTTTTCAAGGAATTTTTTTCACATTTTTGTCTAAAATTTTCAGTTTTATTTTTCACATTTTTTATTTGAAAACATATCCTAGTGAAAAATCATGCTTCTGCTTTGGGTTCAATTTCATTTATTTCCCCAGATGACCTCTCAGTGGTCATAACATCGTATGCTGCAGAATCTATCGGTACCCACTGATTTGTAGTGACATTTTGTCTTATTTCCTATGTATTCAGTGCCTATTTCTAGACTATTCTATTCTTCTTTTTAGTTTACATTACTTAGTTACTGAGACATTATAATACGTTTATGATTTTGTACTGCTGCTCGGGTCTAGGATCGAGGCAAAATCTCACAATTTCCCCTTATAATCTGCTTGTCTGAAAGTTTCTTTGCTCTTCAGAGATTAAAGTTTTGGCTGTATCCCAGTGTTGACCATTCTGGTCGTCTTTCCCTTGACATGGGTGTGTTTTTAAACAAGCAAATAAATACACGCACACTTTTATTTCTGAAAATCTTTTCTTTTCTGAATTTTTAGTCATTCCATTCCATTGTTCTTGCTTTTCCTGTTTAGACTCCAATTATGTATTAAGTTGCCCTCCTTTGCCTTATATTTAGAACTTTTCCCCCAATCTTTCTGTAATTTTTATTTTTCTTTTGATTGCTATTCTCAGTCTAGCCTTTAGGTCTCTATCTCCAGCTACTACAATGTATGCTCCCCTTTGGGCTCCTTACTTTTTCACATCTGTATTTCAACTGGTTATTTTTATTCTATTGTTTTTTTTCCTAAGTTCTGCCAGGTCACGTTTCAACTCTATTTTCTTACCATCTTTTCTTTCAGTTATTTTGTTTCTGCTTTATGGTGTTTTGTGGATTTTTTTTTTCAGTCCCTTTAATAATTTTTTTTAATGGCAAAATCTCAGTATTTTACTCCGGCTCATGGCAATATTTTTCAGCGAGAGTTTCTCAGGGGTATGTTGTGATGTCCTTTCCCACCTGCTTCACTGCAGTATTTGTGAATCCATGCTATAACAACTCCTTTTTATAAATCTCAGCCCCGCTTTATGCTAATGTTTTCTTAGATCTGCCATCTCGTTATACTTTGAACTTTCTCCCCCACGTACCTTCTGCTCCATCTCCTTGTGATTTTTTCCAGCTTGTGCAGCTTTCGTTATATGCAAATGATATTGGCTTATTCTTTTAGACCGATGCCTCCTCTTGCTTATAGGAAATATATTTTTCCTGTTTTTTTTTTTTTTTTTGAGGTCTGTCACCATTGGATAACCTGACATTTTATTTTCTCCAACTTGATTTTAGAAGTATTTTGCTCCTATGATTTCTGTGCTAATTTTGGTTATTTTTTGATAACCTTTATGCATTTTAATGTATTAGGGCATAATATAATATAGTATAATAGAATGTAATATTCTATCTCCTAATTTTGGTGAAGATGAATACTATAGAAGTATTATTATTATTGTTGCTTGCTGCCATTATTAATCTTTTGCTTTTGTAAAACACTCATGATAGAAATGGGTGTGTTAAGCTCTTGTATCCACATAGGAGGTAGTCAGGACTCTGGGGCCTGGTTTGAATTCACCAAGTTACTAATTTTCTCTCTGCCCCAGCACCTTCCTCTGTGAAATGACGATAACAATATTATGGTCTCACTGAGGCTTAGGACATTACCACTTGTAGATAACATAATCCACTATAGCTAGTTTAAGCAGAAATGGATCAGTTGGTCACAATTGTCAATCTCCTGTACTAATCTTATATATCCACCATATGCCTTGGTCTCATGGCAGGCAGTGTATACTTTCCTACCCCCATGATTTTGGTTTTAGTCATTTGACTTGCTTTGGCAAATAAGAACTTAGTGACATGACAGAATCAGAGGCTTAGAATGTCCTTGTACATATAGGATTTCTCTGTTTGGCTTCTGCCATTTCTCTGAGAACATGAAGCGGGTGGCCAAGTTTCTTTTCACCTGAGTTTCAAGGTGAAGCCTACCCAAACCAGATATATAGCAGGGCACTTGCCTAGCCAACTTGCAGATCTTCAGAGTCCTCCAGCTGACTAAGGGAAAGAAAGAAAATATGAATTTCTATGATTTTAGCTTCTTAGCCACAAAGATTACATATGCATTATCAGGACTCAAGATAGATAATTTAGCATACTTCTTCCATTGCTAAATTTTATGATAAAATTTGAAGACCTATAATCTATTAAAAGAATGTTCATTTTTTAAGAGTCAGATTCATGATGGATTTGGATTAATTTAGAAACTATTGTCGATTAGTTCTAATTCATGTTTAGAGATAAGATAAATCCATTTTTATAATTCTGGAGACTCAAAAATGAAATATATGATAAATCAAAGAAAATTCTCTAAGATAAAATGTGAAAGTTGAGGATGAAATCACCCCAAAAGTATCTGAGGTCTTTGTTCATTCTCTCATCACCACAAAAAAAAAGGGGCGAGGGAGCAATGTTTGTGAAGAAATTGACAATGCGAAGCAATGACTAACTTATATAGATTTGCCTGATGACCACTTGCCTGACTTGTCAAGTATGCCCCTATCTCAATCTTTCAGAGATTAGAAAAGTATACATAAAATACATTTTGTATCCTACACTGATGTAGTAGAACTAGTCAGACGAATAAAAATGTAATATAAAAGTATAAAATATATAAGTATGCAATAAACTGCCAAATTGTATGGCATGCATTGTTTAGAAAATGGCAGCTTTTCCTTAAGGAAACCATAAAGTAGATTGTGAATCTAAAATTTCAGAATTGTAACCACACTGATCTCCAATGTACTGTACTCATATGTCTATAAAAGATAGACAAAGTTTGTTTACGTACACAGTGCAGGAAGTCCCCTGACACCCACACGGACATTGTTAATTATCAGTGTCATCGGCTGGGAATAAAAAAGAACAATGAATGTGTTTTACAAAGAATCGAAATAGGAAAGCATGCTCGAATTTTAGAAAGATCACTACAGCGTGAATATAGATACCTTGGCTATATCTTATTTTGAAAGAATAGTGATCAGCCATAATTCTTAGTCTCTACAAAGTTAGAGCTGCCTTGCAGCATTTTTATTTCATGTAGCAAAAAAGCTTAGAAGTGCTAGCTGAGTTAGAATCGGATCCTGTCATCACACGGCAACACGAAACCTAATTGTCATCGGATAGAAGTCTCACATTTGGAACAATGGTGGGTACAAGACAATGTGGAGAGTATAATGCACTTCCTATAAAGAGCACAGCCTCCTACTCTGTCAGCATGTGGGGCTACACTAAAGGTTATGTTTGCTCTCTGTTGTCCTTAACCACTGACATTTTAAAACGTCTAAATGCACTGTGCCTTGGGACTCCTTTGTAAAGGGGGCTTTATAACTATAAACGGTTGTTGGTACAACCTCTATTTGACTTCTGACGATCACCTCCGGTTCCAAGTAGAACAAGTTTTGCTGCCTTTGCAGAGTCCTTAGCAGTCGTCACATTTCCTCGGGGAGTCCATATTCCATCTGGCAAGACCATCATTGTAATTTGTCAAAGTAGGAATTGTGTCACAAGAGCACGTGTTCTAAAAAAAAAGGGTAAGTATTGTCTGCCTGCCTTCTTTGGCATATGCACATTCAAAAGCCCTCAGTAAACGAATGATCAGCTGGACACCGATAATGGTTTCGACTAAGGCTGAGTGTATTCTGTTATACTGTAGGAGGACCCATTAGGATGGAAAATAGATGAGGCTTTTGCTATGCAATAGACATGTTCTGTGAAGTAACATTAGTGCAAATGCGTGAGGACTGTCTTAACTCAGGTTGGAAATCTGTGTTGATGAAACAAGGGTCAAGGAACCTGATTTGCATCGTTAATTTGAACCTTTTTTTTTTGTAATAACCACCATAAAGGAACAGCCAAATAACAGCAACTCAGTCTGCTGAAGTAAACTCTGCCTTGTGCATTCCTATGTAAGTTGATAGAATCCAGCAAGTTGACATGTTTGCAAAGAAATTAGGTTGTTCATCTCTTTTTGGGGTTGAGTATTTTCAATGACTACCTCAGGAAGTCCCAGGTAGCAACCCTCTGCCACTAACATCACTGTGCTGCCGACGTCAGTGACGGATGAGCCCAGATGTTACTACTGGCTCCGCCACTTACAGAAACTCAGGGCCTTGGCAAGCTCTGAATTCTGTCTTAGGCTGCTTCGCTCATCTGTAGAATGCTATCTGTCTCATAAGACTGCAACGTACCATCAACATCTAGCACTTAGTATGTTTTCAATAAATGTTAGCAATTGTTAGATCTATGGACATCCCTTAAAAGAATTGGAGGTCTTTTGTAATGTAAACTAAAAATACAATGAAAATAAAAGAATTCATATCTTATAAGGCAGAGGAGGAAATAACAATCCCAGAAATAGAGTGAAAAAAGGTTATTTCTGCCAGCAAGGGCCAAGAGAAGTTGGATAGGTAATTCCATCCTGCACCTCTGTGATAAGACAGGGCCCTTGTCTCAGCCTCATAGCTGCCTAATGTCCCTGCCACCCCCTCCCCAGCTGGCTGTTGCTACTCCCATTCCAGTAGCTAGGGCAGTTTCACAGTGCCTTGCCATTAAACCCTCTGTAGCTCTCAGAAGGTAAATTAATGATCCATTTGGTTTTCCTTAGAGTATTTGAAAGAAAAACAATACGTCTTTGAGTGAAGGAAAAGATGTTAATCCTTTCCTTTGCATATATAACCTTAAAAAAAGGAAAACAGTAATTCTTTCAGGAAAATTTCAATATGATTCTCAGAGTAGGGTCTAACATTCTAATTATAGAGAATCCTCAGTCTCTTTTTATACGACTTCTCAAAACTTGCAGAGTCCACAGCTCCGTTTCCAGCTTGTTCTTGCCTTTTAAGCCTTTGAGTGAAGTTCTACAACTGCTGAGCTGGAGATCATAACTCCCCTCCAAGATGACAAACAGGTCTAGTCTAACTGTGGAAAAGACTTCTCTCTGTAGGCGCTGAATAGGGGGGAGGGGCTTACAGATGCCCCATGGAATCTAGAAGTAACCTTACTGCCGCGATTCTGCTAAATGATCACTTTCTGTATTGCACACAACTCTATCCACAGTGGAGAGCCAGTTCTGTCACTGAACATTCGCTTATATAATACCACACAAAGATGATAGATTAAATTAAATCATGATGGAGGATAACATCAAGAGTGTACTTCATGAGACTGTCCTATCATGTTCAGGAAACATATGATAGACCACAACAAATGATTAAATTGTAAGTCTAGAAATAATATATTTCTTATCTTTTTTTCCATAGCAGCCCATTTGGGCTGCCATAACAAAATATTATAGAATGGTGACTTAAACAACAGAAAACTGTGTCCTCACAGTTCTAGAGGCCGGGAAGTCTACGATCAAGGTGCCAGTTGATTTGGTTCCTGGTGAGTACCTGCCTCCTGGCTGGCTTGCAGATGGCCACCTTTTCTCTGTGTCCTCTCATGTTTGGGGAAGGTGGGGAGAGGAAAGAGGGAGAGAGAGAGGAAGAGAGCAAGCTTCTGATGTCTCTTCTTGTAAGTACTCTAATCTTATTGGATCAGGGCTCCACCTATGACTTTTTTTTAAACCTTAATTAATTCCTTTTAGACCTTATCTACAGATATAGCTATACTGGGAGTTAAAGCTTCGATGTATTATTCTCAGGGTGACACAATTGAGTCCAGAGCACTTGCCTAACCCAAAATACAAAATGACCCCATTGGGTCTAATCCCCTTTTATGGTAGGGAAGTAAGCTAGCTAAACTATGAGCTGACCCAGCCAGTTAATCAGCTATCACAAGAGAAGGAGAATCGAGAGCTAGGAGTCCCTCACCTGAAGTTAAAGTACCAGCCAGTCAATATTAGATGGGACTCAAATTGAAATATCTGGCTTAAGGTGTTTATCACACCTGAAGAAATCCAGGAACACTGGAAATATACATTTCCAATCTAGTCCAAGTCTCCCGAAAGAAGTAGAAAGTGGAGGAGAGATCATGTGCAGGGAACATACAGATCTAACAGATAATACACAAAGTGATTCCAGTGAATTCCAGTACCAGGCATTATCCTCAGCAAGAATTACACACATTTCTTTACATTAGGGCAGCTTAAAGGCACCAGATGCACACGGGCAAATAGATTGCCATTATTTTCATTGTTAAAATAAACTCCAGTACCAAAAGGTAATTCTAGGGAGCCATCCTTAAAACATCTTAGGTAAATAAGATCATGTGCATTCAAAGCAGAAGAAACCCGACTTCTCTGTTTGAGCGGACAGTATATTTATGATGTGAAGCACTTTACCCTTCATGTAATTGGTGCAAAATCTGAACTGCATTAAATGTAAATAAAGACCTTAAATGATAACAGTTAAAGCAATAACAAAGCATATTTATTCTGGTGAAATAAAATTGCCATAACATCAACTACATTTTGATAATATAACATTTAACTTTCATCAAATTAGGAGAATCCCAAGACAGGGACTAATTTCTAAGAAAAATAAAAATTATAAAAATGAAACATTTCCCATCCTTTCAATTCCTCCTTTGCCATTTAATTGTTCAGTAAATGTGTATTTGTGGAAATAATTAAATCGCTTTCAACATTTCTATATAGTACGCTTCTTCCTCATTCATCTTTTTCCCTCAGGTATTCCGTATCCATTTCTAAGGTTGTTCTTTTTCATACAAGTATCAGTGAAGAACTTTTATACTAAGACCCTGCCTAAAATTGGTCAGTGCTATCTATGAAAGTTAAAACTGCCACCTTTAGCGATTAATCAAACTTGCTTTAAATGGGATTAATTCGGGTGGTACATGAAAAAATTGTCAAGATGCAAGTCCTTCTTCTTGTATGTCCCCAGGTCTTTTTTTTCCCTTGCTGAATTGAAAATGAAACTGAGCTATAATCTTGTGTGGCAGAGACTGGATCCTTCCTTTGATAAACATCTAAAATGCTAATGGCTGTGGGCAGCATTTCTGAAAGAGCAAGCACACGATTTGACAGAAATCTGGAGGGTAAAAAAATGAAGAAGTTTCTGACTTAAAAGAACTCTTTTTGTTCACATTAGGTATTGTTTCCTGGAGAAAAAATTTTTTTTTTTTTTTTTTACTCCACAGAAAAACAGAAGAAAATTCTACTACATCAAAATGCGGAAGCATGAAAAACTGATGAGCTTTCAGATTGTCCTTTTTTGCATGCAAATCATATCAGAAGTTCTCATTAGCATAAATGCATGAGCAACTCTAAATGCTTTTAATTTCCAATCTCAGCCAGCAGAGGAGTAATTTGTCACTGTCAGGGTGAAAATCTAAAAAGAAAAAAAGAGAGAGAGAGAAGGACTCCATGCTAAATTGGAATCATATAAATTTTTGATTTGCTAATTGACTGATGCTGCAGTTCAATCAGCTGCCTTGAAGGTGTAAATAATTCAATGTACAGTCAGAAATAAAAGCATAATGTGCCTCCACCAAAAGTATATTAGTATTCAGTGCAGGAGGACATACCTGACCATGTCTTTTTCACAGATACCCCCGTTAGACAAATTATAAGTCTTCTGAAAGCCATTGCACTCATACAAACCAATAAAAAACACCTCTCATAGACCCTTAGCTTTGCAAGGAAGAGACATTAGGACTGAAGAAATAGAACTCAGCAATCTTTTAACTGTGAGCATCCCAGCAGGTTGCAACCAAGGTTTCACCAGGCCCCTCGATTGGTACCTCGCTGATACAATCATAAAGGGAAAAGAAAGTGCCAAATAAAACTCTCATCTCTACTCCTGCTAACTTTCAATCTTTGCTTTCCTTTAATCAACTGTTTTAAATGTCATATGCTAAATGTTTTTATTGCAAAAATATCTCATTAGTGTGGGCATGATATGGATATTTTAAAAGCGGTGGTTTATTTTTATCATGTAGTTCTATAATATTAATATCCTTACCTTGAAATGTTTTAATTCACATCATCCAAAAGTTAGTTTATAAATATTTTAGGGAATACTGCTCCATTCAAAGTCGAAAGGAATAAATATGACTAAAGTTGCAACTTATTAGAACTCTACTTCATTTGGTAATCTGTATTTTGTTTAGTAATAACCTGAAAACAGGAAGATCGAGGAAATATACTATAACCATCCTCAAGCGCTCTCAATACAAAAGTGAACCTGAGGCTAAATTGAAAATGCTAGTGCCTCTTGAGAATTGAAAGTAGAAATTAACTTTAGACTAATCACTCTGATGAGAAATTACATGTGCAAACATTCAAGTAAATTCATTTGAACTATTTTTCAGTTTCACGATCCAGACATTAGCCTTAATTAATTTATGGACTTGAAGATCTACAATGGATAAAACAAATTATTGGAAAACTGACCAGTATATACAAAACTGATATCTGTGAACTTAATTCAGCAATTAACGTATATCACTAAAAAAAATAAATAAATCAATAAAGATGGCCAGTCTTCTAACTCCATTTATCACTCAGCCTCAGGCTAGACTCTGACCCAAATGTTGCCTCTAAGAGGTCATTTTTCATCAATCTTTCTAAGCTTTCTTAGTTCGGTTTGGAAATTCCAAGAGGAATAACCAGATATCACATAATGCTGATACAATGTCTCATGTAATAAGTGCTATAGGCTGTTTAGTTTTTAGATATACTTCCACATTATTGCCCTTTCCTGATTCCTTGTTTTTGCCTCTGAGAAGACAGGATAAGGAGAACAAAACCTTGTAATTCTTAGATTTTGAATGTTAAGGGTCAGGTCTCAAGAACCTGAGCATCAAAATCTTTAGCCCTTTACATCATAAAATTTTTTTAGAAAATGAACTTGAATAAATACACAATCAATCAATTTGGTCGGCCCGCAGACCAAATGGCATCACAAGAAGCCTAGAAAAGAAGAGATAACCAGAGGAAAAGCAAAGCAAGAGATGAATTCTAAAGATACAAATGGACACTGGCTGGACCAGATATAAAAATAGAACTTTGACCCATAACCTACAACAACCTGCTCAGGAAATCAACCTCTTATCTACAAGAAACCACCCGGGAAATGAGCCTGCTTATAAATCAGACTTATAGGAAGCCATATTGCTATCTTTTATAACAATCCAGGAAGCTAAACAAAAATGTCTATAATATTGGTTGAAAATGGCCAGGAGTTGATTCCTAACTGACAGCTTTCCTAACTGTCGTACTAGCTTCCAACTTACAACCAACTAGGGAAAACCAAATACACACCCCTGACCGATAGTGTGGATGCCTGTCACTAGTCAGCTGCCTCTGGCTCCTCTGTGCCCACAGTCACCGTTGGGACACACCTGGAGTCTCCCTTCTCTCCACAAAAAGCTCTCCCACCCTCTGCCTGCCTTCGAGTCTCTGCCAAATGCAAGTGACAGCAGCTAACTCACACTATACTAAGTTCAGAATAAATAGCCTTTGCGTTTCTCCTTTGCTTGATCTTTACTGATTTCCACTAAAGGAAGCCCAGGTTCCCAAGGGGAAGCCCCGGCCTCTGGGAGGGGTGCATGTGAACTTCTCGGTCAAGTTACAGAATCCGAGAGCACGGAGGACCTCTGCCTCCTCTCCTACCGGCTCCCAGAGGTGAGAAGCGTCACCGAGTCTGCCCAGGATGTGGGGAGACCGAAAAACATCAAGAACAAGCATTTATCAAGCACATTGTAAGGCCCTGAAAGATTAATTTCCACCTCGACCCTCGGTGACCTTAGCCCCACTCCGTCTCTTGATAAAATCCGAACCGCCCAGCCAACAGCTGCTAGTCCAAAAGAACAGCAACTCGGCCCACCACCAACTGGTCTTATGGCTAGCTGAACACTTTGCTAAAGTTCTAGAAAAATGTTGCCCTTCTTCCCCAGGGCAGAACACTTCCAAAACAGCACCTCCTCTTGCCGCGGCATTTTGAATGAAGGCTCTGCTTCACAGTGAGCCGATGGATTTTCTAGCACACTACATCTCATACGCATGACCATTCTTGAAAGTGGGTGTTATGGTTATCCCCATTTTAAAGCCGGGGAAACTGTGGCGTGAAACTCTCACTGGGCAGTCATTTCTAGACGCACGGTATGCAGAGAAATACGTTAGATGTGATACGAGGGCGGCGTCTTAATCTCATCACCTTTGACATTTCAGGTGAATAATTCTTTGTCGTGAGGGGGCCAAGAACTAGAAAGGAGAAGAGAATTAGCATTGCCTTTTTCTATCCTTTAAAAATTTTATTTTGGCTTTGCTTTTTAAAACAAGCGTTTATTAAGTTTATAATTTGAAAAGCATCAAGGAAGGAAACTTTCAAGAGAAAAGAAAGATCACATGTGTTTTCTCAGCAGCCACACCGCATTCCTGGTTTGTACTGAGCTCATGATTAATTAAATGTTATAAGCCTACTTTTACATAAATCGTTTTGTCTCCTCCAAGCTGTACTCATAAAATTGATTTTTCAAGCAAAATTCAGAGCTTTATCTTTAATCTGTGATAAATTTCACATTCTTTGTTTTGGTGTATCATTGCAAACTGGCAATTTTTTAATTTTGACTCATTTAGCTTACAAGCTATCTCTCCCAGTTATTTATCATCTGCAGGTTTGGTCACTGCATTCAAATGCTAAAATAATGCTGCTGAAGACAGAAGAAGCAGGAGCCCTGTGTTCACTGAAAATCTCCTGCCTGGAAGAGTAATACATTTATTAACATTATTCTAAATTGTTCCACCAGCCTACTGTCTCTGTGCCTAACCATATTACCTGGGGGGTCACTAGCACCTTGTGACTGGTACCCCCTGGAACTGGGCACATTTTTGACCATAGGGGCTGGCCTTGATCACCCAGCTCACAATCTTCTAAGCATATCCCACCGGAATCAATAGTGTTATATGGTGATTCCATCCAGGGAGAAAAAAATTCTGAACCTAGAAACATCCTTCCTAGAACCAAACACGGGAGGATGAGGAGATGCTCAATCTTAGGGACGACCTTTATTAACCAGAGCCACATGTTAAACCGGCCTCTCCTTTTCACTTTGTAAGTGTCTGGTACAGAGTATTGAATTGAATCTTCAAGGGTGAGTAAAACGGTTAAGATTCGGAAAGGCAGGAACAATTATTCTGCATGACTCTAATTCTGAAAATCGAGTTTTCATCATCTTTTGTCTTCTGGAACCACATCCGACACTATGGTTTCTCAATGATCACCAGCAGTGGGAACGTAGTCACATAGGCAGATTCCTTTAGGAAACTGTGATGTATTTTTTGGCCCTTGATCCTTCTACCAGCAGCAGGCTGCTCCATTCCCACCCTTTGCTTGCTTTGTCACCTTGTTAAACTCTCCTCATTTTTTAGGACCCTGAGAAGTCTGTTACCACACATCCTCCCTTCTTCACAGCAGGTTAGGTCCCTATTGAATCATATACATGGCCATAACATGGTACATAGAACACTAGCTGTCTGAAGTATCCCTTTGAATTCCATTTGCTTATTTCCTCTAAAGGATGAAGCCCTTGGATGCAAGAACGGAGAATGGCCATTCTCTCTCTCTAGCTTAGCCCAGTGTCTGGCACGTGGTAGATGCTCGGAAAATATCTGATGAATGGATGAATGAACAAATAGATGAAGCAACTTTCATACATTTAAAACAGGTGCTTTATGACATCTTCAATTTCTTGGGCTTTGATTTCTTTCAAAATATTTGCTCTAAAATATCTTTCCCTTTGGAACACGATTTTCCTTGATGGAACAGCAGAATGGAAGCTGAAGAGCTGTGCTTTCCCTCCGTCATCTGTCAGCATCGTACCATCTGCTCCAGGCAGAGGGCCTCTGGGCTTCTTTCTTGCTCCAAACATAGCTTTCAAGGGGCTTTTTGTTGTCTGGAGTTTTTTGCAAGCCTCGGCTCATTCTGGGCATTAAATCCCCCTCCCCCAAGAAATCATTTTTATAAATTTGAACCGTTCATCATTATTCAGGTTCAATTTCTTCATATCCCATATGTATCCTTTTCAAACATGAGGTCATCAGACAGCTCCTAAGCAGTCACATAGTCACACAAAGTGGTTTGGACACTCCCCTTTTCATCAGGATCCTTTGCAATTGTAGTGTTAGAATTTTGTTTCTAGAAAATCTGAGCTTTATTTTCTTATATACGGTCTTTCGCTGTAAAATAACCACATTTTTAATAAATATTTAAAATTACTTTCCTAAAATCTGTAACCAATGTTGTTGCTCTTGGCTATTAATTTTTTCTCCCAAAGTTTATAGCATTTCTAGCTACCCAGCCTGTTTTTTCCCATTTGTGCAATTGAAGAATTATATGTGAAGTCAGGGAGAAATAAGTCATATTCTACCTTGACTACTTAAAAAGTGTTTTACTGAGCAATTTCTTGCTCTTTGAGAGCCTCAATTTCTCTGTCTATAAAAGGGAGATAACAATTATACCTATTCAAATGGCAGCTCCTCTTACACAACTAGCTTCTATTACACTACAGTGGTTTTTCACAGGTGTTTTCTACCAGGGCCATTTTGTTTCCTAGGGGACATTTGACAATGTCTGGAGACATTTTTGATTTTCACAACTCGGGGGAGTTGCTACAGACATCTAGTGGATGGAGGCCAGGGATGCCACTAAACATCCGGCAACAAAGAACCATCCATCCAATATGTCAACAGTACCAAGGCTGAGAAGCTCTGAAGATGAGAGTCCTGCCGATTGGAATCACTACTGCATCCTTGGCACCTAGCACAGCACCTGACACACTGTGGGTATGCGATAAATATGGAGTGAATATTAATGCTAAACAAAGGACTGCAAGCCGCTTGAATTCAAATCTCAGGAGGAGGTCTACGAATGCTTAAAAAAAGATTGTAGATGGAAGCATACATTCATCAACCACCAATCAGTACCCGGTGTGTAGGAAAGTCTTTCCAAAATAGGAAAGAAGAGAAATAACTAGGTAATTTCAAATATATTTATCCAGTCATGTACCATAAACGTTTAATAATCAGCTCTCGGGCTGGTGGGGTGGCAAGGGTGAAGAAGTCCTGATTTACATTGTCTTCCAAGTTCTGTGGTGTACATACTTCCATCACGGCTGTTTTCAAGCTACCAGTGGATGTCACTGACCTGGGAAATGGGAAAGTCACAGTCAGGTCGTGTGAGCAAGTTCAAGTCAGTTCCAACACATGGCTGCATGTGTCCTGAGCATTCCCTCAGTCCTCTGTCAGCATCGCGCCCTCACTTTCTCTCTGTGATTTACGTCATACCTTCAGATGCCTTCGTTGCTCGCCTGGGTCCTCTGTGAGTTGAATATTAAAGGAACCAATCATTGTCCCTGAACTACAAGTTTCTTGTGGGCATAAGAATTCCATAATGTTTTTTTCCACTCTGAGTTAGAAGAAAAATATGCATTTGTTTTGAGTCCTTTGATGTCCAATGTCCAAAAAAGTTTTTCAACCAATGAGAACATCTTTAAACCATGACTTTAAGCCATGTTAAACCTGTAAAAGTCAATCATTAAAAATATGAGTATAATGATGGATTAAATAATAAATAAGTGCCCTAAGAGGACCAACGCAATTCATAAAACTCTTCCGTTTAATTTCTGTGGTGAGTAGTTCAAGCTCAGACAATGAGAGAATTTGATTTTTATTTTTTTGGTGGGAGAGAAAATTAAGGGGAAATGTGAAGTCGTGCCTTGATAAATGACAGATAAACATCCCCTCGTCTTTCATACACACACCATACACCTATTCAAATAAAACCTGGATTATCTAATACCATGAGAAATCAGTTAAATAAATTTTGTTAAAATAAAGGTTAATTCATAGGATTATTTTGCTCGAGTATCTCTAAACTTCTTAAAAGCTTTTAAGTTTTAGAGCTAAACTAATATTGGGAACTTTCAAGTTTATTTCTCTTCTTGATTTTACTTGACCTTAGGAAATAGAATACAACCAATATAACATGGATGTGGTGATTTTCACCATGTAAACTTAGTAGAATGCCCAGAAATCCCTTCTCTCTATTGTTTAGGAGTGAGGAGAGATTTGTATGCAATGCGACAGTCAGGAGATAAGCAGTAGCCAGTACGTTCTGAAGGCTGACACAGAGCACCGGGCACAGCTGGAGTTTACACACATAGCCACTGGTTTTCTGGTTCACCCCATCGGCAGGATTCAGAAGTTGTGCCCACAGATCCTTGAACTGCTGCATCTCCTCTTAACTTCTCTAGTCTGGGGCCAAATACATGTGCTGATCTTTTGCAAAAAGCACCAGCTTCTTCTGTAGGTTACATTTGCTGTTCAGGTCAAAAGTGGTGAGAAGCAGGCATAGGTTCTGGTTTGTCTTCGCAGGTTCCAAAGTGTCCTCAAAGGTCAGCCTTGTCCTTCCTTACTTCTATGTCACATCTAGCTCTATTTAATTCCTGACTACTGTCCCTGCTGACCTGTAGCAAACTCAGGTCCTGCACCCCACACAGAAGCAACAGTCTTTCATAGACTTTGCCAACAGTTTCTTACTCCTTATCATTTGATTCTGTCTTCCTGATTGAACCCTAACTGATATAATGGATTTATATTATGACATTATAAGTGTTATTTTCCTTTAATACAAAGCAATATGTATTTGTTGGTGCTGGGCCCAAACCCCTTTGCTCTATGCCAGAGCTAATACATCTTATTGGCCTTTTCCACTATCCCTCCCTCACCTCCCCACAACCGCATAGAACTTTTTTGGGTCACCTTTCAAAGTATTTGCTTTCAGGATTGAATTCTTCTTTCAGGGGATGCTTTTGGTGAAACTCAAACTAATAGAAACTTCATATTCAATACGAGTCTCACATTCTACTTTCAAACAGAGAGCGTTCCCTCGTGAAATGCAAAAATGTAATAGCCTTCTTATACTATCTCAAGGTCCTCATTTTTATAGCTCCTTGTAGAAAATTTAAGACAAGTTTCCCAACATTTTCCAAAGAAGAACTAATTTTTATTTCTTTGAAGGCCCAGAGTCCATATATTTCCCTCTTTTGCTGACTCTGGAGTCATAAGCAATGAAGGCAAAGGCACCATACCTTCTTCCGAGTGTGGAATGACCAAATTACAACTATTAGCTGTATGCCAGGCCTCAATTAGGTAGTGAAAGTTACCTGGAAGATGAAGCAACAAATGCCCGGATCTCATGCTACATCGTAACTGAATTTATGGAAAGGTTAAATAGACAAAATCAGCCTGAATTTCTACCTTCCCTATAATATACCCTATACAATGCTCTTATACATACACTTATTAACTTTTCTTACCCTTTTTTACAAAAAAAAAAAAGAAAGAAAGAAAGAAAGTCACCATGTATCACAGAAACTTACACTGAGTTTCCAAGTAGCTGAGTTCTTATTATTCCAAATATATACCAAAAATCAGAATTATTTTACCGAGGTCTTTCAAATATAAAATATTACTAGGAAAACTACCACCGTACAAAAGTCAAGGTGGCAAGATACAGGCTTAAACTATTCTCTTATTCTTTATTATCTTCCTGCTCTTTCTTTTTGAGCCAATGAAAATCTTCACAATTTTCTTAAGCCACTAAACAGCGACTGAAAGAGAAGCAGCCACAATGGTAGCTGATGATCCAAAATATGTATGTGACAGGGCTGCTAGCCCAGTACCACAGAATCCACTGTTCTGGA
Organism: Eidolon dupreanum; assembly: GCA_028627145.1. Classification (NCBI taxonomy): domain Eukaryota; kingdom Metazoa; phylum Chordata; class Mammalia; order Chiroptera; family Pteropodidae; genus Eidolon; species Eidolon dupreanum. The sequence goes on along the minus strand of CM053502.1, from coordinate 167,608,349 downwards.
GGTCACATAACATCTTGGCCCAAATAAAATAAATTCTACAGAGAGCTAACATTGAACTATGGATGAAAGACTGAAGCCATCATTTAATAACCCACTACACATCCCAAACTATTTTTATGTAAGGAGGAGGGAGACATTTTTTTTTTTTTTTTTGTATTCACATTTCAGCAGAGTCCATAGCGAATTTGTATTGGAAAGCAGAAATTGATAATAAGAAATGTCAATACGCTTATTTATTATGCTTTTTTTAATGGTAATTGTAAAAGTTTGGTTCTGCTTCCCAAGAGAGAGATTCCAATATTCCTTAAGCAAATTTCCCTGTGTGTGAATAACTCAGCAGTAAAACTCAGAAAAGATAAATTTTCATCAGTGGAGAAATATGTGCAGTATTAGTTATCTATGAAAATTAGAGTAAGTAAACATGGGTTAAATCTAAATGTGTTTAGATTAAATGAACTGATCATTTTTTTCTTTAGATAACTAAAACAGTTGTTTCACACCCCTCTGACTTCTTTTTAATAATGGCTATTACATCCTTCCCTTCCATGAAATACAATTGTACTTTCTATCCACAGTAATAGGAATAATATATATGTTATAATGAGTCTGGGTTTAAGTGCATCACTGGGAAATCATTTGAATGTAGAAAAAGAGAGCTTTGCATTATAAGAGAAATTCAGCTTTATTGTATTAGATTGTGTCAGATTCTCTATTTTGCAAGAGCCTTAGAGTCTTAATTCGATAGCCTATTATCATCATGCACATCAAAAATATTTTTCTTAATTTGGAGGGCGACATTTGTTTTGCAAAACAAAAAAAAGAGGTCTAATACAACTAGAATGAATTTTACATAGAGGAATTATTTTGGGGATACCCCCTGTAATTGCAACAGTTTTAATTTATAATATCCATTTATTATTTCCACTGTTTTGTTTTCTGATGAGTTTTATGCTCTGCAGAAATTCAGTGCAATGAGGCAGGTCTAGTATTATTTTTTGTTGTACTGTGTAACATCCAATCTTTTTTATTTATCTAAGCTATTGTTTTAGATGATTCTTAGTTTTTCTTCAATACTGTGGCTCACTCTTGCAGAAATATATGCAAATTTTCTATTTTGTGAAAAATGGAAAGCAAAATCATGCATTATGCCGTTCTTGCAAAAAAAAAAAAAAATCATTAGCTCTTGCCAAAAGCAAAGCAGTTGATCTCTTGCCATGCTATTGTATATATTACTGATTTTCTATCAAGCATTGTTCTATGATAAACAAATGGTCCTTCAATGATGCCAAAAGTCAGACAATTCTTTGATAACTCAGCAAGACTACCTTTAACTACTCCCCAAAAGGGTCTTTTCAAGGAAACCACATCCATGGCTTTTTCAGAAATGCCAGGGATATAAGCATACCTCAGGCAGATTTTATTATAATATTAATTAAATGATCCTCTCATTCATTTATTAATTATAGAATCATGGAATGACAGGGTTGAAAGGACCTTGAGAGATCAACAGTCAGCACCTACATCCTGTGTAGGGACCACATATAAACTATTCCAAACCCACAGAAAACTATCTTATTTTTCAAATTTTAGCAAGGAACCTATGTTTACAACCTCCTTTCATAATCCAGTCCAGGAATAAATGTACTTAGCATGAGAAAATCCATTCAGTACACCTTTTAGTTGCCATTTCCAGAGTAGCCTGAACGCACACCTGGAGGCCTTCCCCCAGGGAGCCAGCATTGCTTCTTTTTCCTAAGGAACTCGTCCCAGTTCAGGCCAAATGTGCCCACTGCTTCTGACATATAAGTAGCACCTTCTTATTCTAGCTTTCCGGTTTTCACTGTTTATTCTAAATTCTCTTAAAATGTCTCACATTTTCCTTTATTTCTAAAACTTATACTTGGGAAATGTAAAAATATGAACGATGCAGAATGAAAAATAACCTCTGACAAAACCCACTCTAGGCTAAATTATTCAGGAAAAAACAAACAAACTTGTTTTAATGGCCCATTCTGCCCACCATGAAGAACAGGAGAGAGTAGCTCTCTCCTGTCCTATTTCAGAAGAAAAGAGAGAAAATGAGAAAGGAAAAAAAAAAAGGTTTAAATTTAAAATGGCCATGAAATTAAGTTATTTTAATATCTAAAATTTACATATTCAAGAAGGTCAGAAAACCCTCCAGAAAGGAAAATGCAAAAGAAACTCATGCCTTTTCATGTGATAGTTCAAACTGCAAAACACCAAAGGTAAGAAGAAAAACGTGAAAGTGGTCAGAAGAAGAAGATAAAAAATATGCAGTACATATAGTGGAATCACAATGCAAATAATCACAGATTTGTCATTAGAAACCATGGAGGCCAGAGACAGTGAAATGATATATTTAAAGTACTAAAATTTAAAAAAAAGCTGTCAATGTACAATTCTATGCCAAGTGAAAATATCCTTAGGAATGAAGGTGAAATTAAAAAATTTTAAGACAAGAAACACCAACAAAATATGTCACCAGCAGACCTTCACTATAAAAAATGTTTAATACATGTCTTCAAGCTAAAAAGAAATGTATCCAGAGAAAAATCTGGATCTTCAGGAACAAATGAAAAGCACTGGAAATGGTAAAGACCTGGGTAACTATTTTTTTCTCAGGTTCCATAAATCTGACTCTAAATAAAAATTATAACATTGTTTCATCAGGTTTTCAATGTATGCAATTGTAATATATATAACAACACATGTATGGTAAAATAGGTGTTAAAGAGAGCTATATGATTTCACGTTCTCCATTTTTACATAAAATGGTACAATATTAACTCTAGTCTGGGGAAGATTAGGGATATTTATTGTTGTCCTCAGGTGGGAAAAAAATTAAAAAGTGCAATAAGATATAGCTACAATGACAATGGGGTATAGCAGTATATAAATTAAAATAGAATTCTAAAGGTATTTTAATAACCTGAAAAAAAAAAAGGCAGGAAAGGAAAGAGGATACAAACAAACAAACAAACCAGGGGGAAAACAAAACAAAACAAAAATAATGAAATGGATGACGTAAATCCAAGCATATAATTACATTAAATATTAATAATAAATAACCTAATTCAAAGTTAGAAATTAGCACAGTGGATCAAAAAGCAAAACTACCAAAGAATGCTGCCTATAAGAGATGCATTTTAAATAGGAAAACACAGAGTGATTGAAAGAAAATGGATAGACCATGATACAAATATTAAACAAATGAAAATTGGAGGGACAGTATACACAGTCTATAAAATAGACTTTAAGACAAAGAGAATTACCAGATTTAAAGACAGACATTCAATAATTGTAAGTAGAACCATTCTTCAGGATGACACAATAATCATAAATATGTATGTACCTAACAAAGAATCAATATAAGATAGGGGGAAATAACAGAATTAAAGGAAAATTTAGGCGATTCTACAATCAAATAAGAGATTTTAACACCTCTTTTGCAACAATTGATGGACTGTTTGGAAAAGAAACAGTAAAGATTTAAACAACCATAACAATCACATCGATCTAATTGACATTTATAGATACTACATCCAACAACTGTTGACTATGATCTTTTCAAGTGAACATAGTATTTTTACCAAGATTGGCCATAATATAATTCTCAATAAATTTTAAAGGATTGAGATGATGTGGTGGATATTCTCTGGACACAATGAAATTAAATTAGAAATCAATAAGAATAGGATACCTAGGAAAACCTCAAATATTTGGAAAGCAAAAACCATGCTCTTAAAAAAAATTCATGGGTTGAAGAAGAAATCACAAATGAAATTTTAATAGATATGTTAAGCTGATGACAAAATACAGCATATCAAAATATGTGGGATGCAACTAAAGCAATATTTATTTAAAAACTTACTGCTTTAAATGTTTATAATTAGAAAAGAAAAAAGACCTAAAGCAGTGACCTAAGACTCTAAAAAATAGTTTAAAAAAAAGAACAAAAGTCAAAAAAAGTAGAAAGAATAAAACAATAAAATTAGAAGCAGTACAATAAAAAAGTCAAGAGAGAAAATGAACAAAGAAAAAGCTGGTTTCTAAAAAGATCAACAAAATTGATAAAACCTTGGACTGATTAAGAAAAGTAGAGAACAAAAAATACTAATATCAGGAATAAAAAGGAATTATCAATTCAAATCTTAGAAACAGTAAAAGATCAAAATTTTTAACATCAACAAATTTGAAAACTTAGATGAAATGGATGAATGCCTTGAAAAATACTATTTATAAAAAAAGAGAAAATATGAATATTCTTATATCAATTATTAAATGTGTTATAAAAAATATTCAACAAAAGAAAAAACAGGCAAAAAATAGTTTTACTGGTGAATCCTATCAAATATTCAGGTAAAAATAATACCAATCTTAATAATTCTCAAAAAATGCGTTATGGCCTAAAAAATTATTTAAAAGAGGAGCAAAGTTGGAGAACTTACTCAATATGATAAAGAAGTTTTTTATAAAGCAACACTAAAGACAGCTAGGGATCAGTAAACAGATAATAAAGATAGAGATAATAAAATACAATAGAAAATGCAGAAGTATATCCATATTTAGTCAGTTAATTTTTGGTAAAAGTACTAATTGATATAGGGAGGAGTTCAGATAACTAAATGCTAAATAAAATTATATTCCGAGACTGCAGTTTTATCATCAGCCCTGCAGCCAGACCACCAGGAAAATGCAGAACAGAGAAACATGTTTCTGTTGGGATTGCTAACGGACCATTTCCCCACACCTCAAAGGCAATACAGAATCTTTAAGTAGCGCCCCACACAAAGTAAAATTGCTCATTCCCTATGGCTAAAATCATAGGGACCCTATGGATCAAAGGCTGGGAACTGCCAGCAGACCTCTCACACTACACATTTGTACCTTTTCACGCTACATACTCTTATTCTTTCTCACTGTATGTCCATAACAAAGGAAAATGGGTAAACAAAGTCTTTACACTGTAACTCACAGGAACTAAGAATGATATATAAACTGGATTCTCCATCACACCAGACTTTCTTTCTTGTCTTGGCTTTTCGTCTTTGTTTTCTCTTGTCTTTGCTTTTTTCCCTTTTCTAATAACTGTCCTTTTGACTCTACCCAATGTGTGTGTTTGAATTCTTTCTTGAGTCCAGCAGAGAACTCTCTTGGTGCAAGACTTGAGTTCCCCCACCTTGGGGAAATCTGCCCTGTCCTGCACCAATACCAAGGCAATTCAACTGAGAAAGGAGTCTTAATTGGATAGTGTCAGAAGAACTGAATAATCCATATTTTAAAAATGAACATTGACCCTTGTTTCCTACAATGCACACAAATCAATTCAAAACAGATTGCAGACTTATATGTAAAGCCTAATAGTATGAAACTTCCACAAGGAACGTGGAAGAAGACCTCTGTGACCTCAAGATACGTAAAACCTTCCTAGGCTGCAAAATTCATAATCCCTGAAAAAATTTTGAAAAATTAGACTTCGTCAAAATTCAAAGCTTTTGATCTTTACATGAATGACACTATTGAGAAAATAAAAAGACAAGTCACAGTCTTGGGAAAATAATATTTAGAAGACGTGTAAAAAAATAAAGGACTTATATTTAGAACACTATATGTAAAGAGTACATATATTCAACAGTAAGTCAAACCCTCCGTTAAAACAGATTTGGAAAAGAAGACACTTCATCAAAGACAACACAGGAATGTCCCCTCAAACACACACACACACACACACACACACACACGAAAAGATTTAAATTAAATCTTTTTCATCAGAAAAATTTAAATTAAAGTCAAAATGTGAAACCACCATAGTCCCATTCTGTGCCTAAAACTAAAAAAAAAAAAAAGTGATGCGAAGCGAAGGCAGGCATAAAAACGAACTGGAACTCATACAATTTAAATATGTACAATTTATTGTGTGTGAAGTATCCTTCAATTAAATTGGATAACACCTGTAATCTACCTTGTCCTAGATGAAAAATAATAGAGTACAGCCAGGATTACAAAAAATATATACTAAAGAGTCTAAAAAAAATCGAAATAAAGTATTGTAAATGGGAGATATTTATTCTACCTTTCTCAGCTATGCAAACAAAATAAAGCCACATGGCTAAAATATTTTCATTAATGGTTAACTGTTTTGGCTCAGCTTTTACTCAGAAGGTCCATTGAGTTTCTGTTTCCAATAGAAACACTGCAATAGTGACTCATTCTGCAATCAGAATCCTCAAAGTGAGTGTAGTAAAGGCTAACAAACTTGGCATTATTCTCCTGCAGGAAAAAGAAATCTCTGACAAAAACAGCATTTCTGTTTAGTGTACAGATGTTAACTTTATTAAACTGAAAACATTCTCCTCCCTCTTCACATTTTGTGGGCGATACTTCAGCTCTAATAAATGACCTATTTTATACTTGCAACCAGACAATTAAATATACTGAAATAAAAAAAAAAACTAATAAAATAAAAATTACAATGGTGAATGCCAGCTCCCTTTGGGTTTTTTAAAATAATTTTTGAATTTTTCTTTTTGCCTTACAGATATACAGAATAATTTATATTAACAAAATACATTTATATGAAATGTTATAACTTGTATTAATGAAGACAATGGGTCTCCTGAGAAAACAGTGGCCAAGGTTCAAGCAACTTGAAATTTATTTTAATTTGTTTTGTTCTGGAAAAGGCAGAAAAAAGATTTTCTTATTTCCATATCAGTTGAGATTCAGTATTCACTGGTCAGATAAACAAATCACTTTATATTGATATGCTAATTAAGTCCTTAGTGCCTATTACTCACACCTACTGTGGTATATAAATCTTGTTAATGAAGAGGGTGGAAAAAACTTAAAGACTGAGAACAAACTAACAAAAATATTGTGACAGTGAGTGTGACATGGTAGTACATATCCTTGTGGATCTGAGGCTGTTAGCTGATTTCCTACCTCTAAAGTCATCTGCTAACAATCACTGTGGACCTCCCCGAAATGGTTTCGAGATGTTTTGATCTGACTTTGTAATTCGAGTAAATGCTGCGTTATGAGAACGGTGAATTAAGTCGCAGCAACAGGCAGTGAGAATAGGTGCCGATATGCCAGCCTGAGGTGGCATGCAGACACGGAGAAAACGAAATAGGAAAGGGGCCTACAGCCTCTAAATCTGAGCATCTCTACGCAGACATAAGAGGAATGTGGAAGTAAAGAAATCAAAAAAACCAGCCCTATGGATTCAGCCTCAAGCCTGCCCTAACCAGCCTGAGAAGATAATCCTCAACTCCATCCTAGCGCAGCAGCGATTCAGAGCCAAGACTAGGGCATTTACGGAAAACGCGTTCTCTAACGTGCTCCAGAGCTGAAGTTTCTTTAGCTGGAACGATAAGTTTTTATTCCGCAGTTAGAGTTTTAATGCACGTGGCAGAGACCGCTGTTCATGCTCCAATGTCTGATTTTCTTCATCTTCTCTTGTAATGGAGTCCCAGTTTTGTAGCCGGGAGCCTTCCTTGCAGACAAGGCGTGGCCATTTCACTACGTTCTGGACAGCAGGATGGATGTGAAGTGGTGTGTGTGATTTACATTAGGGATCCCCAACCCCCGAGCTGCAGACTGGTACCAGTTCTTGGCCTGTTAGGAACCCAGAGGCACAGCAGGAGGTGAGCGGCCAGCCAGAAAGCCAAGCTTCCTCTGTATCCGCCACCGCTCCCCAGCGCCAGCATCCCCGCCTCAGCTCCACCTCAGATCATCAGTCACCAGATTCTCATAGGATCACCTGTCCCTGGTGCCACAAAGGTTGGGGACTGCTGACAGGAAGGTCCTAAAAGAGAGAAGTATGTCCTCCCCTTTCTTCTTTCCTGCTGTCTGGAATGCATGTGTGATCGCCTGATCTGGAACAGTTGTCTTGCACAGGACGCACTTTTGGAAACGGCCTCAGAACTACACAAGCGGAACCTGGGTACCTGAGGCTTTGACGGAGCAGAGCCACTGAAGCAGCCCTGCGTGCCCACACCTGGCCTTCACAGCAAAAAAGAAACAAACTCTGACGTCTTTAAGTGGTTTTTTATTTGGGGTATTACTCTTACTTGTAACCAAATCTAATTCTGAATAACAAAAAGCCTAGAAGTGCAGTTACCCGAATGGGTTCATAGACTGGCAGGAATAAGTTTTGGAAAAGGACAGAGAAAATATTTGTGCTCTTTGGGGTGTGACAGGACAGGAGAAGAAAGCCAATGGACACTTTAGGGGGAAGTGGAAATGACAAGGAGAGAAAAGGAGGAGTGTGAAAGGCAGAAATTCTAAAGACAAATGCCTGGGCTCTGAGTATTTGAGACAAGGAGTAGCTCTGAGCAAATGTGCCCCTCAGGGTCCTTTAAGTATCTTCTTTCTCATTAGGCTGTTTTCAGGCTATTGTTAATGAGATTGCACTCATTCAATTTAGTTCCAGGTAGACTTTAGGTATAAATAACTGTGGGCTATTGTAAATGATGTGAGTACATTTGTGTACCTTGTGGAGGTGACAGGGAGCTACAGCTACAGATTCTGCAGTCAGACTGGCAGGGTTGAATCGTGACTCTGCCATGCACCTCTATATGATCTTAACCTCTCTGATCTTGTTTCCTCACTATAAATGAGGTTAATAATAGTAGCAACTATTAACAACTAAATAAGACTAATAGCTGTTATATGTAAAGTGCTTTAGAAGTGTCTGGTATAAAGTGTTTTAAAATGTCTCAACATTATTTGATGGTAATTACATTGAATTACCAGGACATAACTGAATTGCAAGGGAAAAATTAAGCTCATAAAAGCCTATTTTTCTATCTTTGATCAAATACAACTTTCCTCCCTTCCACCCCTAACCCTTCCAACCCCCCTCCCCCGCCCCACAACTGTGTGGATATAGAGGATTCAGCAAAAGACACAAGGTCCTGGGTGGAGATTAGTGAAGCCATAGGGATGGGTGAAGCCATTGGATAGGAAGAATTTGGACTTCCGAATAACTGTGTGGAGGGCTGTCTGCTAATTCAAGTTATTGGCATCTATACGAGCAAGAAACAGCTTCTCCTTGTGTTTATGCACTGAGTTTTGGAGGCTTGTTTATTATATCATCTGATATTACTGAGCCTAATTAATTGTATTAGCTAACTACGGTTGCTGTAACAAAGTACCACACACTGAGTGGCTTATAAGAGAAATATATTTCCTTAACAGTTCTGGAAGCTAGAAGTTGGGGATCAAGGTGCTGAGCCTGCTCCCTCTGAAGAACCTAGCTAGGGAAGGATGTGTTCCAGGAATGTCCCCCAGCTTATAGTAGTTCCTTGGCTTGTGGCAGCAGAATTTCAATCTTCGCATGCACTTCTAGCTTCACGATGCCATGAAAAGATTGTGTGTACTTTTGCATCCAAAGTTTTATAAAGACATCAGTCGTATTCAATTATGGCCCATCCTAATGACTTCATTTTAACGTAATTACTTCTATAAAGACCCTATCTCCAAATAAAGTTACATTCTGAGGTACTAGAGGTTAGAGCTCCAATCTACTTTTCCTAGGGGGACAGAATTCCACCCATAATACAATATAAGTAGCTAACTTTGCATTCTCACCTGCACCTAACTGCAAATCAGCAGAATGTGAGATGCCAGAAATAAAATCTATCATAGTCTTTTCTGATTAATGTTAAACTAGAGAAAAACTTTCAATCTTGAACTAGTTGCTCTCCTACCAAAGTCATTATTCAGCTGTATTTACTCTGCATGTTAATATATAGCCATAGTTTTCTCATCACTATACAAAAATACATAATCCTATAAGCCTTCGGTGAGATGGACCTAGTTTTTATTGGCCACTTTCAGTCAAAGCTTTATGAATAAGGCTCTGACAAGTAGTTCAGGAAGTATTTTTATAACAATAATTAAGATTGCCTTTTATATCTGTTCCAGGAAAAGCCCGACAACTAGAAATTTCTATATAAAAATAATAACAAAGATATATAGTTTTAATAAAATCGCTTCATGTCATAAGAAAAAAACAAATATTTATGTGGACAAAATATGAACAGCATAGTTTATTAAAATCAATGAAGCCAAAATTTTAAATGGCACCGGACAACCCATGTATCCATGCCATGTGTCATATTCAATACACATAGTAAGGAAAAAAGAACATCTTTGGAAAATAGGTACATGTGTTTGTTCGCTTATTCTCACTTCCTCCCACCATTAACTTTCCAGCCAACTTTCTTCCCCAGGGGACTGCTTTTCTTGCAATCTATTCATAGTTTTGTGATAATTCATTGTTTAAAATGTTCACATTTGAAACATTCAATACACCCTAGACAGCTTTCCTTTGTCTTTATCTTAGCATACAATGAAGATCAAAATAGCTCAGATAACTGCTTTACCTATCCAGGAACCAAAGAAGAGGCAGACAGACAACTTAGACCGGTAATTCACTTTAGAAAAGACCAAGGGAAGGATATTCAGGCCCGAGGCTGGCTATTGCATGGATCCATCACATTTGAAGTCTAATAACTTTTTCAGAAGCACAATAAAAGAATAGCACATCATTTTTATTTGAATAAAGTCTACTTCCACACAATATAGAATTACCAAACTACTTCAAAGGCCATTCACTGAATACCCCAAGGATAGTTTTAAGTTAAAATTTTGAGAAAGGCTCAAATCAATAGTTCATAAAGAAAAGCAAAAAGAATTTTATTTACATTGAGAAATATGTTTAAGAAAAGGAAAAATACAATCATCTCACTCATTTCTAGAAAGAAGGTCAGAGTACCACACAGCACCACAGGACTGGAACTTTCTGGATTTAGATCTTGAGGAGATTAAGGAAATCTTCCACTTGTTCCACAAACTTCTTAAGAGTAAATTAAGTTTTAATGTATTAGGCAACTGCAAACCGACTTTATTTTATTGCACTTCACCATATTGTGCTTCATAGATGTAATTGTATAAGTTGAAGGCAAGACTCTTCACCAGCAAAAAGATCATGGCTCACTTTATTGCAGTAGCCAGAACCGAACCTGTAATATCTCAGAGGTTTGCCTGTACTGCTGAGTGTCTCCCATGATCAAAGATCTGGGTTAGTTACCGCAATGGTCACTCCACTTTGGGTTGGAGGATCGCAATGAGCACTGTGATTGAGGGCATCACCAGCATTAGAGCAGAGTGAGTCGAGTGTGATGAGAGGAAATGTGGGAGGTGGCGATGGCTGTGGGATGCCCCCCTTTTTGAGCACGGTGACTCTTTATATCATCTTTTCTACAGGATATTTTAGTTGCTAGAATTGATGAAAGAAGAAAGTTTGAGAGTGAACCCAGAATAGTCCTAATATAAATAACAACATGAGGTTAAAAAAAAAATCAATTGAAATTATTTCAAGGCCATCAGTTCTGGGCAAAGGAGAAAACATTTTACAAGCTCAACTGATACAGGTTGATTTGTTATAACTAAGGCAGCTGAGTGAGATAAAAATGAAAATTGTTCAGGTATTCCCTATCATTTTCCATAAAACACAAGTAAGGACTGAAAAAGCAAAATTCTTAACACGTAATATTGCTTTTATTTATAAGAGCTATCCATTACTTTCTCTCTGTATAGTGCCTCCATTCCTTCCACATAAAGTCGTGCTCACCTTTTCTATTCTGGAAATCTATTCTCTCTGCAAGGAGCGTCGCGTGGTGTTCACACAATCTTTCACTGTGTTTATCACCACAATTGTCAAATGAGACAGCTGTGCTTGCTTTTTTTTTCACTTGCTCCTCCCCTAACTCTTCCTTATCCTTTGTAATCAAACCTTTACTACCACTGTCCTCTCAGTAGCCACAAAGATGGATCCATTCCCAGCAGCCTTTTCTCAGGGCATCTCCTTGACTTCTTTTCAGCATTTTGTTATAGCTCTACTCCTCTTAATTCATACTTCCTTTCCCTTTCCTTTCTCGCTTTTAAAATTCCTGAATCTCTGATCATTTTTTCTCACCCTCTTTCACTGATCTATCTTCATCCTCTTATTCTCATAACATATTTCTTCCCAGGTATGTATGTATGTATGTATGTATGTATGTATGTATGTATGTATTTATGTATGTATGTTATTTTTCCAGTCTCTCTTAGATGACAACAAGCTTCTTTGATTTTAAATCTCTGGGTTCTATTACTGAAATTCTTCATTACAATCCCATCTCCACCTAGATATTTTACCGATCCTCCAACTTGATAGAGAAGCGACCATATCTCATTGAAATTCTGCCTTGCCAATATTTTGGTTTCATCTTGGATCCCAATAGATAATTTTTCTTTTCCTCAAGCAATAGATGCCAGATTTGGCTCACCACCATTTTCCCAGATAGACACTTTGCCATTTCAAGCTCAGCTACCTCAGACAACTTGCTTTACTCATCGCGTAATTCAGCAGATATCTATACAGTGTTTACCATGTACCAGGCATTGCAGGCATTGGAGCTACAATGTTAAGGATACCAGGAATGGTCCTTTTTGTCCTTTCTTTGTGATTATCATATTAAAATTTGGAAGGAGTTTAAAATGAATAAAAACTTGTCACTGTGATGTACACAATAACCGATACGTATGTGGTGCTGTTAGAATACCTAGAAGATTGACCTGATCCAGGAAGTCAGAGAGGGCATCCCTGAGAAAAGGCAACTGAAGAAAAAGTAGGTCACTAGGTGATTGCTGAAGAAAGGCAGAGTCCAGGCAGGCTGGCTGGCTTTCCAAACTCCACTAAACTTAACTCTGATTGAGAGAACAATTACTTCTTTAATAGAATTTACGGTAAGAATATTCAGACCTTCCCTCATTTCTTCTTTCAGTTCACTGAATCCTTACAACCAATAGGTTATTGTGATGGTTAGTGTCATATGTCAACTTGACTGGACCATAGAGCACCCAGATATTTAGTCAAATATTATTCTGGTGCTTCTGTAAGGGTGTTTTTGGATGAGATAAACATTTAAATCAATAAACTGAGTAAAGCTGATTGCCCTCCCCCTAGTGTGGGTGTGCTTCATCAGTTAGTTAAAGGACTGAATAGAACAAAAGGCTGACTGACCCTATTTGAGTAAGAGAATTCTTCCAGACAGGCTTCAGACTGGGGCATCAGATGTTCCCTGACTTCTGATTTGAACTGAAACATGAGCTCTCCCTGTGAGTTTATGAGCTCCAACCTCCTGACCTTTGAACTAGAACTACATCATCAGTTCTGGTTCTCGGGTCTTCAGACTCACACTGGGGCTTGCTTGCATCATCAGCTCTCCTGGGTTCCCAGCTTACCAACTCACACCGCAGATCTTGGAATTTGCCAGCCTTCGTAATTATGTGAGCCAATTCCTTAGAATAAATCACATGAGCCAATTCTTTATATATGTGTGGTTCTGCTTCTACAGAGGACCCTATTTAATACGGTTATAAAGATTTCTAATGAAATTTTCTAATGCAACTTCTCATTCTGTTTTTATGTCAACCTACCGTGTAAAGAATAAGAAAAGTGAATCACTGTACCAGCTCACACTGAGTACACTTTTAGGAAGCATTCCTGCTTGTGTTTGGGAAAACACTTTGATAAATTTCTAAAGGTAGAAACTGAGACCTGTAGGAAAATACCAAGACATCAAGTCATTATGGGTAAACTCTTTTACATGAAAAAAAAAATCATTTTTGCTCCTGGGAGGGAATGGTGGGGAAGAAGCAGAGAAAGGAAGAAGAGAGAGGAATCAATGATATGAGGAAAGGGAGGCTGGGCACTTCAAGAAATGAAGAGACTGGAAGACGCTGGTCTAGGAACCAGAAAGATTTTAAGAACCAGCTGCTCAAGGCTCAGTACTGTTTACCTGATTCCATGGCAGAGGCTAAGGTATTTCCTCCTCTTCCCCAGACAACCCATTTTGTTCCTGTGTCTGCTAAGCACTGCATTTCATGGGCCACTCCAAAGACTCAGGCAGAATATGTTGATTAGTCTAAACTGATCATTGTAATTATATTCCTTTGTTCCTAAATAGTTTAGGCATGGTGTGTGTCAGAACCATGGTGTCAGAAAAAGTAGTTAATGCTCTTAAAGATACACTTAGCACAGGACCTCCCCTTTCTTGCCTAAACACAGTTTGAACTTTGACAGACCCAACTTGAAAAATTCAGCAGTCCTGACCTACCCTACCAGAAGATTTCTTAGGTAAGAAAGGAATTTCTTTCTGTCTTTCATTTTCATCCAGGTTTCCTGTTATTTTCAGCCAAAGGCAACAGAACTGAAAGAGAATTACGTGTCAGTAAACTGATGAAAGAAATGTGTAAGAACTGGTGAAAATAAACTAGCTTAATATATTCTAGACTGAAAATTTTATGACTCATAAAACAATTTTTCAAGCTATTTTCCCTTGTTATCTATCAGGCCATAATTTGTTAATCTATTTAAATATCCATTAGATAATAAAACTGCAAGATACTTATTATGTATTTTTTTAATGTCTCTGCAGAGTAAATAATGAATGGTATAAAAGTCATTTTACAATGGCAACTTTGTAATATTCTGTATATTGCTCACTAACAAAGCATGCAAGGACATGAAATTAGTCTTGACTCGTTTTACTCCTAAAATTGAAAATTCTGGGAAGTATTCAAAGTATTCTGATTTGGTCACTCTATACCTCTAAATAACACTGATTATTTTTAAAATTAGAAACAGAGTATTCTATTAGCAATGTATATTTCCAAGTTATGTTGGGTCTTATAAGGTTATAATAATTAGAAAGATAATAACATCATTGTGTTCTAGATCCTGAGCTAAATATTCTGCCTACACTATTTCATTTCAACTTCACACTTTCCAGGTTTTCAGATGAGAACCCAAGATTTAGGTCTAGAGTAACCAGTTCCAGGTCTGGAAAATATAACCCAGATCTTTCTGTGTCAAAAGTTATGAGTTATTAAAACAGTTATCAAATTAATTTTTAAAGTCTCATAAAACTAATGTAACTAGAAATTTCTTCCTAATTGTTTTGTAAGAGAATTGTAAGATTTTTTTTTCATTTATTTTAGGAAAAAAAAAGAATTAAGAAAAACACATATAATCTGGTCTCTCAACATTTTTATTAAATTGATTTGTTTGTGGAATAAATGTAGAACAAAGATATTTCAAAAGTTTATTTAATATTATATTTAAGATAGAAAAATACTACTAAACTAAGAGGTTAGTTTGTTATATTTAGTGTTTATAGTTATAAAACACTATCTAGTTCCTTTGCATATCAGAGAATTCCATAATATTCAAATTCGATGTTTGTCTGCAGAAACTCACTTAGGTATTTGGTCCACCATCCATTCAAAATAGCTTTTCAACATTTTCTTTGAAATGTCTGAAGACTCAACTGAAATTCTCAAAAACTCAGAGAATATTTATGCGGAAAGAATACTAAAAAAAAGAAAAGAAAAGAAAAGAAAAGAAAAGAAAAGAAAAGAAAAGAAAAGAAAAGAAAAGAAAAGAAAAAAAAAGAAAAGAAAAGAAAAGAAAAAAGAAAAGAAAAGCATTTCTCAGTTGTTGTGTGAATTCTTACGAAGACATATTAATGTATGCTGTTTAATGAATAGCAAACCTATTGTCTCCACTGAGATTTTCTCTAATTATAAATTTGATATGACAAAACCAAACTCTATATGAACATATTTATTGCAAAGTCTGGAGCTCTTACATAGATGGGTCCTGAACTATTTGTATTGATAAAATGTAAATGTAAAAGTATAAAGTATAAATGGTCTCTTCTTTGCTATAATAGCAAAACCTATCCTGTTCTTCTGATTCAAAATAATTTCCATGCTCAATGCATAGTATTCAAAATTAAAATTAAGTGGTTCCTAATTCTTATGTTTAATGCTTTTAATAAAAGGAGCAGTGCAATTTTAGCAGAAACAGAAAAACCGACATAGGTGTAGAACTGTCAAAAAATAAAGAGCAATTATACTAGTTTGATACTAGTTGCATTTAGTAAGTGCATGTTCATTATTAGAGATCACTATTTCTTTATCTAGGTTCTCACAATTACTCCTCTTAGTTACTTTGAATGTAAAATCTTGCCCGCATATAAGCATCGACTGAAAAAATTACAAGAAACAACAAAATATAATGTACAAATTCACAAAAATAAATTTGAAAATACAAAGAAAATAGAAAAACTGATGATATCAAAGCAATTGATGAGAGACTAGAACACTAACACACGTATATTTTGAAAAATGTCTGGGACTACATGCTTTCATCTCTTTTCCCTCACGGAAACTCAATAAAATGACAGTTAAAGTCATAAAAAGCTATAAAACTACAAGAACCAAGAGAACAAGAGAATACACAACAGTAAATAAAACTACCATTTGGAAGATGAAAAGCAGATGACTTAATAAAATATAGGATTCTATAACCTAAGAGATTACAGAATAGAATATCAATGAGAAGTATGCCGATATACCCCCACAGAAACCAAGAAAAGCTCAGAAGTGCAGAAGAACCAGGAACTGTATAAGGTAAAATGATACCTGTCTATTAAAACAAGGACATTAGTTAAAAGTATATATATGAAATAGTTAGACAACCCCCTCTAAGTATCTTCTCATCCTGAATAACCAGGCATTGCTCCTTGCCCTTCCACCCCCTCCATGTACATGGGAACAGAGGAAACTAAAATTCAATTCAATGGAGAAATAAAATCTGAAGATAACGGACGCCTATGTACCAACCACAGCAAAGTCTAGGGGCGAGGAATGGAGACTAAAATAGGAGGACTATAACATTCTTAATATGAGACAGTAGAAACTTATTCCCTATCTCCCACAACTGCTCCATGAAATTAGACAATAAGAAAGAGCACTTGGAAATTAAATATATAATGAAAATAAATGTTCGATAGTAGTACAAAAAATAAAGTTTTGAAAAACTGTCATAAAGGAAAACAAAAAGGCATGTTTTTTCAATAGGATAGAAAAGCTGAAATTAGAAGATCAGACTAAGGAGTCCAAAATTTGATGTGTAGAAGTTCTAAAATTAAACAGTTGAGAAAATTCAGGGAAAGAAAGTTTTAAAGAAATACAAGAAAGTTTCCCAGGACCTCAAGATTGAAAGAAACAAATAAATAAGAAGCCTATATTAAGCCACATGATAATAAAACTGTGTAACACTGAAGGAAAAAGCAAATATTTTTAACATTTTCAGAGAGAGAAACAGACACACAGCAAATCAAGAATTTAAAAATTTGCACAAGAATGTTCATAGCATCTTCATTCATAAAAACAAAGAAACTAGATACAGTACAAATGTCTATTATGTCCATCAACATTAGTAATAAATCCAGCAAATAAAAAATTGAACTACAGCTACATACAACAACACAGATAGATCTCAGACACATAGTGTTAAGAATGAGACAAATACAGAAGATTTTACACTATAGGATCTGATTTCAAGCAAAAGTCTGAATGGCCTTGGGTTTAGGGGTCAAGAATGATTTACTGTGAAAGGACATAGGAAGCCTTCTCTGGGTGGCAGGAAATGTTCTGTATAAACTTGATCTCAATAGGTAACTCCATATGTAAAAATTCATGCAGTTATACATATAAGGTTAGTGTACTTCATGTAGCATATATCTCCATTAACTTTGTTTTAAAAAATAAACAAAAACTAAGAATGTTGAACTTCTCAACAGCATCACTGAAAACAAGATAGACTAATATATTTAAAATCCTGGAGGTAAGCAATTTTCAATTTAGAATTCTATACCCATCGAACAATTACTAGAAAAGATGAAAAGCCTCAAATATTATTTCCTATGTGCCCTTGCTTAGAAAAATTTGGAAGAATGTGCTTCACAAACATTAAATACTGAAGCAAAAATGAGAAAGACTTAGGGTCAGAAAAACAAGATCAACATAGGAGGGAGTTAAGGGGTTTTCCAGAATGATAGAAAATTTGAGTGTCAGAATGACAGCTACATAACAGGTCTAGGCTATGATACAGTCCTGGTGGGAATGGGAGGATAGGAGAAGTAGCCAGAGAAAGGGCATTGAAGAGATAATTTTTTCTGATGTATTGCTCATGGAGCTTTGGAGAATAATTGGTAAATAGAAAACTAAGCCAAAAAATTTTTTGTTTCAATGAGGTGATCATATCTCCTTTCTCCCCTCACAAGAAAAAAAAAAAAAACTTGAAAAGAAAAGGGAAAAATAAATTACTATATTACCTGGATCTGGAGTGGTATATATTTAAAGAGTCATAATACAAACACTGAACATTGATTTAAGTGAAAAAAGATATAGCTGTTTGGTAGACTGAGCAATGAGAATATGAGGGGAGATATGAGAGTTAATTCAACATCTACCTATTGATTACTGGAACTCAATAGGTAGTAACTAAATTAATGAGTTAAAGTGGCAGTTTAAGCATAATATTTTGAAATAGTAAGAAACAGAAAAAATGAAAATAGTTGCCTCAGGAAATGTGCTTAAATAATTGTAGAGAAGAATTGCTGTTTTTGGTTATTGGCTTTTTAGTATTGTTTAACTCTTAAATTATATCAATATAATGGTTATAAAATAAAATAAAAGATGAAAGCGTTAAACTAATGTTCTGAAAGAAGTAATGAGTTTTACTAGATGGTTTTATGAGTAATGTATAACTTATTTGAACAAAGCTTTCTTTTGTTATTCGAGCTATTTTAACTATTATTTCAACTGTTATTTGAGCAATGTCAAATACAGTAAGCTTTTTAATTGATCCTGATACCAAAACCTCCAAAAGAAAATTATAGAAAATTTCAGTCATAAATATAGATACAAATTTGAAATAAAATATTAGCAAATTAACTCCAGAATTATATAGCAATAATGCACTATAACTAAGAAGGATTTATTCCAGGATGACTCAACACCAGCATTTGATGTTGTTTACTGCATTTAAAACTTTAAAGAAAAACTAATATGATTATAACCACATGAAGAGAATGTGTTTGATAAAATTCATCAGTGCATCCTTAATAAAAAACAAAATAGTGTTAAACTAAAATGATAAAACAGGAATGCTAGATAGCAAAATCTAAGGAATATAGTTTTAAAAGCATTTATTAGAAATACAAAACAAATTTAAACAAGATAATTAAACTTTTAAGAATCCAGGAAAGCCCCCAAAATGGTTAGTTTTGACTTTGAAATCCAGTAAATATATAAATTTAATTTGAAAGTATCATTACAAACTCATGATGAATTTATGTTTTAAAAAAGTTTTATAGATCTTTCCACTGAAAAGCCTAGAAATAATAATTAACTCATTTGCCAAGAGCATCCCTCAAACCAAAGCTGTAATCTCTAAATTTATTTTCTACTGAAAAGGAGTAAGTTTCCTTATACAAATAGCTGATTTTAGGTCGAGAGCAGGAAAAGTACAAGATGAGTGATCCTTGTCTACTAAAAAGAAGAAAGCAATCAAAGGCCGCAAGGGTCACATCCGAAGACCTCGCACTCTAATTTGGACAAGCTCCTCCTGGCTAAAGGAGGGCCAATTAGAGCACCAACAATAATAAAAACTATGCTCAATTGATACACATCAATTATGTTTAAATCTATAGACATAATATTATGTTTTAAAACTCTTTACATTCACACACTCGTTATTTTGAAACTGGTAAAAGAGAAAGCGCCAAATATTTATCCTATCTTTTCTGTAGGATCTAACCTCAGGGCATTCACATGGGATCACCAGTCATATCACCAGCTGGTAACATCATATAGAGAGAAGAGACAGCACCAATGGAAGAAAGCACCACTCTGAAACTGGCTTGTCAAAATGAAAAATCAAAAAATGTAAAACTGAGTCTGATCCAGCTCCTAGATCTTACTACAGTTTACAGGCTATAAAAGTGAGAAATATTAAAGTAAAAATATAATTAGCAAAATCCAAAATGTAAGAAACCTTGCAGTACAAATCACGTAGGTAGTTTAATGGATAAATTACAGAGAAAGAGAAGAGAGAGAACCTATGGATTAAAGATTTAAGATACATATCAAGCAATCGCAATGATGAATTTCTTTGGATCCTAATTCAAACTGAATGTGTGTGTGTGTGCATGCACATGATGTGAGATAATCTGAAAACATAAACACTATTAATATTATACTTACAATAATAAATTTTTATCAATATTTAGGTGTAGTAGTCTTGTTGCTAGATATTTTTAATGTAAAAATTATTATTTAGATATATACTAAAATATTTATAATATTTATATTTGAAATTATATGATATCCAAAATTTACTTCAAATAATCTAGGGTGTCGGGTAAGGGGGACATGGGTTGAAGTATGAATGAAACAAGACAGTCAATGCTGATAATTGTTGAAGCTGGATGATGGATACTATTATCTCTACATTTGTATATGTTTGAAAATTTTCCTCAGTAAAAAGTTACATAAAATTGCTTTTTGGAAAAACTGGAAAGCGCAATGAAAATAAAATATTTTTCAAAATACAAAAAAAAAAAAAAAAAAAAAACATTAGGAGTGAGAAGAGTAACTATATAAGGGAGAATTTTTAAGCTCGAAGAAAAAATGTGTATTAATAAAATGCAAACAAGTTAAATTAACAAGTTTTTCAAAATTGGCTTAAGAATAAAACCTTGAGTACACCATCTCTATTGAATGAATTAAAACCATAGATGAAGCTATATGAAACTATAAGGCATAACGAGTTTGTTTTTTTTTTTTTTTTGGTAGAATTCTACCAAATTTTTAAGGGACAAAAACTTCTTGTCTTTTACAATGTTTTCTGAATCAAAGAAAAATATGAACATCTTCCCAAATTGGTAAGTTTCTTATCATAATTGTTCTACATTATAAAACATTAGGAGTCTAGTTAAATCAAAAAAAAGGCTGAGGTGCCCAGTCATTGCTACTATTCAGCAGTCTATTAAAGTTTCTACAAGAAAAACAAACTAAAGGCAAAAATATCAGAAGGGAAGAACAAATGCCATGGTTTGACAAATATGAAAATTTTATAAAATCAACTGTCAAACAATTAGAATAAAGAGTTCAGAAATGCAGATAACTAAAAACTCTCACAGCCAAATAAGCATCTTCTCACCGATGGGGTAAAATTGGAGAGGTAAGGGAGAAATAACAACTTACAACACTTGAGATTGAATTGTTTCATTGAGTATATGTCTCTTACTAATGTAAAAAATGGAATTTTTAATTTAAAAATAAAGCATTTGGTGATGTCAAAAATAAAAAACTAAGGAGTCCAAAGTAGAAGAAAAAAAATGTGACTTGATGAAAAGATTATTGCTATATAGTTATGACATGTACTTCTATCTCTTTTTGAAAATGAGCTGAATTTAACCATTTCTTTTTCTCTTCTCCTCTTCTCTATTCTCCTTCTACCTTAGGCTGAGCAAAGAGCTGATGTTGCCTATGTTATAACCAAAGACACTTGATAATTAGCTTTCCCCTTTGTTTTCCATACATAGTAATCTTCAAACTCTCTCACCAAGGTGTCCAGTAGCTAGGTGTCCCCAAGAGACAATTAGGTTCTAGGATTTTGCAACAATGACAAAATATCATTTATTTAAAATTCACTCAAATTTTATATAATTTAACTTATATCTATTTTAATATAATTACATGAACTACTCAAAGAATGTTCCCCCCAAAACTGTTATATAAAGAACAACAGAGAAAATGTGCCATACTAATCTTGTAGCTTCCTGCACCCAGTTTGCAATCCCCAGGGTCTGGGAACCCTGCTTTATTTCCAGAGTTAAACCTTTATCGACCAGTATATATTGTTTTCTTCCAAAGCTTTTCCCTTTCCTTATCTCTTCTTTCTATTTTTTTTAATTGGTCCTAAATAAATGTTTGCTGGTTTTAATTTAGCAGAATTTCTTTTCCTTGCTTTTAGTGTTCCCAACAGCCCAATTATCCCAGCCTGTAAAAAACTGAAAAGGTATATTTAGCATGATTTTTACCACTATTTAGTTTTTTTGGTGTTTTCTTATTTGTTTGTTTGTTTTATAGAAACAACTTTATCTACAGCTAATTAAATGGTAAGCCAAAGCCAGAACCCAAATCTCCTAACTTCCAGTCTAGTGCTCTTTGTACAACACCAAATTGCTTCCAAAATAATTTTAAATGGTAAGGAGAAAGCATAACATAGTAGAAAGAGCAATTAGCTTGACCATCTCTGGATAACTCGAGCAAAAGGAGATTATTAAAAGGATATTAAGAGCTCATGGAATTGTCAGCAAGAATGGGTTGCCCAGCTTGAGAACAAGAGAGGGGAAGGGTGCCCCAGGGTACTGAGGGTAAGAATTCCAGGTCAGCTCCTTCTAGATCATCAACCTACAATAGGTCTTTGCCTGAATGAACACATGTGCCAACCAGTTTCAGTCATCTTCCAGAGAGAGTGCATAGCTGGTCTGGGAGCATCACATCGAGGATGGTCACCTGGTATAAGATCTTAACCCAGAGCATCCAGCGGGGATGAGGCAGCTCCCCATAAAGAAATGAAAGTGCTGTTAACAAGATAAAGATTAAAATATTCTGTGAGGCAAAAAAAAAAAAAAATCCACTTCACCCGCCCCATCTATCTCACCAACTTACTCTGATGAGAGAATTAGGAGAATTAGGTCATGTATGTAAAAATGCTTTGTAAACTATGACAAGCTCTACCAAGGCATTATGCTCGTTACTTCTTCAAGGTAGCATTTTAACAACTCCATTTAATACCTTGTCTTTAAAGGTGAAAATTTCAGACAAGCTAATGAAAGAAATGTCTTCCTATGAAGAGGCTACTCCAGTTGACACTTCTCAGATCATACCACATAAATATTTGAACCCACGATCATTTTACTGCTGAGGTAAATTCTGAATACCACCACGGGAAGGGTCATTGCAGAAAGAGTGCATTATAAATAATGTTCTACAAGTAAGACTTCCATCAAACTAAGGTCTGATCCTTTTTAGTTTACAGATGTCTTTCTAAATGGACTGAAAACTGACGTAAATTACAAGGCAGATATTGTTCTATAATGAAGTGTATTAAAATAGAGTGTGTTTTAGTTATTTATAAACATCACGAGTTTCAGAATGGTGCCTTGGAGGGCTCATCATAAAATGAGTTAATATTTCCCCTACAGAAAGGGAAGAGCAAAACAACCTTTGTCTGTTTTTGATATGTGTTTTAGTCTTCTATTGCCACTGTAACAAATTACAACAAATTTTGTAGTTTATTACATCAAGTTCCAAAGTTCTGGTTGGCGTGACTGGTTTTTTTACACCAGGTTTCACAAGGCCAAAATCAGGGTGTCAACTGGCTAGATTCTTATTAGAATGCTCTAGAAAGAATCTGCTTCCACATTGATTTATGTGGTAGGCAGAATCCAGTTCCTTGGGGTTGTAGGACTGAAGTTCCTGCTTCCTTGCTGGCTATCTGCTGGGAGTCACTCTTAGCTCCCAGAAGCCTCCTTTAGCCCTTGGACATAAACCTCAATATTTCAGAAGCAGAAATTATATATAAAAATCCTTCTCATGCTTGGAATCTCTTTGGTACTCTTTTGCCTGATCTCTCTGGATTACTCTCTCTTCTGCCTTCCTCTTCTACTTTTTAAGTCTCATGAGACTACCTTGGACCCATCTGGAGAATTCAGGATCTTATATCTTAAGATCAGCTAATCAGTAACCTTAATATAATCTGCAAAATGCATTTGCAACAGCACAGATTTAGTGTTTAAACAGCAAGGAATGGGAATCTGGGGTAGTGGTGGTGGGGGGGAGCATCTTCAGAATTCTATCCATGTCTTTAGGTAGTGACCAGAACTTTAAAAATTAGAGTGAAAAAGCCATTAAATTTCTACAGAGCATCGCAAGTAAGTAAATCTGGATGTTTATTTAATAAATCATAATCAGAATTGACCCATAATTGTTTATAATTTTCAAAGGCCATCATGAGGAAATTATCATAATTTAAAGTTCATAGTTGTGTCAAAATTGGTATGACCAGTAATGAAAAAGTTCCAAGTATCTCTTTATATTTCTTATATGTAAGATACTCCTTAAAGATTTCAAATGAACATATTTAACCATAACTAATACCTATTTCTTTGATACTAGCTTATCTCCAAGTTTTCTTTCCATTAGGTTTTATAAGATGTAGTTTCCAAGGATTTCAGTATATTCAAAATCTTAGTTATACAAATTCAGTTATAGTTGCAACCCAGTCCTAAACAATCAGCACAGAGGACAGAATCTAGACTCCTCATTTTTCCCACATGGAATCCTCAATACAGTTACAAACACTCAGATTAATCACTAAATCAGCAGACATTGACTGATGACCCACAGAGCGAACAGTACCATTTCCATGCATTTTGGATCACATAGTACATAGAAATAGAGAAATTGTTTCTGCCATAAAAAATATAGAAGGCAAGAACATATATGATCAATATGAATAGTGTATTCAAATACATATCATGACTTAAAGATGAGTTAAGAAAGGTGTTGGGGGACATTACTGTAGGTGGCAAAAGAAAAATGTTTACTAGGAAGAATTTTCTTTGAGTAGATAAGTCCACAAATGATTCTGAGATGGATGAATCCTACCACTGCTGATCTAAGGCTGCTTTTTATATGTTGAGGGCGTATTGAGAAGAGGAGAACCAAGGAGTGAAAGATAGCCACAGCTGATTTACAACTCTGCGAGAGCTGGCAGGAGAAGAAGCCTGTGTGATGGAAAACTTTCAAGGCTATTATTAGAAGATTGAGTTTGATTCAGAAGACAGTGGGATTCTCTGACAGAATTGAGAAAAACAGAGATATAATCAAGGCAGCAGGCCAGAAATAGAGATTAATCGCACAGAGCAAAATAACTTCAAAAAACTGGACTCTGAAAGCAGCAAGGAAGAAGATAGAAAAATCTAGTTACAATTTGCCAGTGGTCAAGGGATTCAACTGTGGTGATGGTGGCAAATGATTTGATGGTTCTAAGTGGAAAGAGTGAAAGCAGATGGGCTCAGGAAGGTAGAGATGTGAGAAAAATATCATGATTATCTTGTGATTTCAGGGATGTTTATTTTGTCAAATGTTCAATAACTCTTACTAACTCTGAGATAAATTGCATTTGTTCATTCAACAGGTCTAGCATATCAAACGCCTTAGCACTATATTCTTCCTATATATGATCCATATTTTCATGTTAAAAAACAAAACAAAACAAAACAAAAAAACACTTCCCAGGTGTAATTCACACTTTTCATATCTAATTCACAGGGAATCAGATAAATGTTCTTAAAATATGTGACT
Source organism: Eidolon dupreanum (assembly GCA_028627145.1). Taxonomy (NCBI): domain Eukaryota; kingdom Metazoa; phylum Chordata; class Mammalia; order Chiroptera; family Pteropodidae; genus Eidolon; species Eidolon dupreanum. The sequence continues at coordinate 167,582,981 of CM053502.1, read as the reverse complement.
GCTAAACTGAGACTGAAGGATGTATAGGAGTTACTGCCTCAGAGTAATGATGTAATCAGATCTGGGGTTCAGAATAATCCTCCAGGCTATTCTGGACAGAAACGAGAAAGCCTAGATGGGTAGTTGAATGACCTATTAAGTATAATCAAGAAAAAGTGTGGTGATGACTTGAACTATGGCAGCAGCAGAGAAAATGGGGAGAGAAGATTGAATTGAGAGATGATCAGGGGGAAGAAGAAATTAAATAGAACTTGATAATTGGCTGAAAATGGAGAAATAGTGAGGAAAAGGGAACCATCAAGAATGAGCCTCAGGTTTCTGGATTTAATTGCTGAGGTCAGTTTTGTTAGAGAGAAAGCTTAGAGACAAAATAATGAGTTTTAGAAATGTTGAATTTGCGATGCCTGTGAGACATGCAAGGGGGAGCTGTCTCAGTTGGCTATATAGTGGGCTTTGGCTCTATGAAGATGGAATTCCAGAGAGAGGCTCAGAGTCTTGGGCATAGAGATCGTGATTGATGCCATCGAGCATCCACACCCACGATGAGCAAAAAGAGATGAGAATCCAGACAGAATCTTGAGGGACTAGTATCTAAATATGCTACCTCTGCTCTCGACAAATGGAGCAACAGAAAAGAGAACTGGTATCTCAGAGCAGGAGACACTGTCTACCTCAGATATTTTTTTGGGGATTCTTGGTCCACGAAGCCAGGATTAGTTAACGCATTCATTCAACACATACTGTTGTTCCGGACACCATACGAGACCCTATGGAACATGTTCAAAACCCCTAAACTGAAGATGAACCTCCAGAGTGTTGCCTTCAAGATCCATTTTAGGTTAATCTCACAGTAAATCCCAAATCTAAAGTTGTATTTGGGACGAATATTTTTAAAAGCCAGTCTGAATAATAAGGTGCCTCCATCGTGGGTGTTGCAATGTACTTGAGGTATATTTTGTAGCTAATTTATCAGAAGGTTGTCTTGTTTATGTTTATCAATCTGTGGGAAGGGTGTTCTTTGTGGCTGAGGGAACTGATGGGCAATATCATCTCCTAAAAATGTCTAGGCCACTTCAGTTCCTTTGTATTCTGTGGCGTTGAGCTCTGGGTCTCAGCCAAGTCTTTCGCCAGGAATTTTCCTTTTGAGAACATTTGAACCCTAAGCATAGGCACCCTACAGTCTACCTGGGAGTAGTTGGATTATCACTATTTTTGAGGAGAAATATGAGTTAACCTCTTTATAATTCAATGCCAATTTATTACCCACACGTTTAGTATGACAGGCATATGGCTATTGTTTCCCTCATGGTATGCATAATGTCTTTACAAAACACATACACATACAAAACCTCACAGTTACCCGTTAATACTATCTCTATTTTACAGATGAGAAAATTGAAACTCTAGAAAAGTTATTGCTAAGGCCACCCAGCTAGCATATGGCACAATGACAGCCTGATCCTAGATATTTAGATCTCAAATCCATTATTTTTCTAACTAAACAAATATCTTAGGCACCCAACATATGGCACCCAACAATTTCATTCTCCACAGTAACTGTATTATTCTAATTTTGGGTATAGATTTTTTCCTCTTTCTTTTATGTGTTGCTAATCCTTCTTCTTGGCCTTTTTATTAATCTTTAATGTGGTTTAATTATGTTTGCTTTAAATCACTTTTTGAAAAAGGCGGGGTATCATAAATAAGTTAATAAATACTCAGACACATAAATAGATTATAAATCTGAGACTTGCTGATTACCCTGGCAATAACAAAATTTAAATCATATTTAGGTGACAAAGAAAGAAAGCAAAAATATAGATATGAAACAGATTTTAACACATTTTCAGTAAGGCACTTATTCATTTCTGCTAATGAAAACAATTCCCTAATTTAAATGAATCCTAATCAAGAAAATAGATCCTACTGCTTTTACTTATAACCCCAAGCCCAGAGGATATGTCTCTCTATATTCAGAAACAATTAGTGAAGTTATTTGAAGAGTCTAGTGAATCTGTAATTTCAAAAGAGAAGAAGGGAAGAAGCTGTGAAGGCAGAAGCAAGGTAGGAAATTGATCAAAATATCAGCACCAAGACACTACCTATCAATGAAACAAACTATTTACTCATCCAAAATCACTCTTCTTACCTATGATATATATCTAGCTATATGTCCTTTCTCATTTCTTATTTTCACTATTTAAAATTCAACCACTTACAGAATATCAGTATTAGTTAATACTTCTTTTTGTATTTCTGGGATTCATTCACTCAACAAATATTGATTGAAACCTACTATATAATAGGTACCATCCTAATAACTAGTAGCAAAAAAATAATTAAAAATAACAGACACATTTGAAGATGACGTTTCACAATTAGTAAAAATTATTTAAACTGATTTGTTTTTTCTTTGCTGGCATACACACGAAATTGTTTTCACTGAAGAATAAGACTACATTACATGTATGGATAAGGAGGAAAATCGGTGGTTTGGGAACGTGATTGTTTCACCCTGATAAAACTGGGCTAGTTATTAATGTATTGCCTCTTAGCTCAAAATTCAATCTTCACCCTATCTGCACTGTGATGATGGACTAGACTCTAAACGTTTCTCCTTTACAGTGAACATGACATTGAACTTATAGAAAGCACTGAAGTAATAATGAATCTCTATCCTTGTGTGCCATGTTTATTGTTGGTGTTATTATTATTGTTGTTATTACTGTTATTGTTATTATTGTTGTTGTTGCTTCTACAGTGTTGTGGGTTGCAATAATACCTTCTCCAATAAGAACTGAAACCCAGCCTGAAGAAGGGAACATCCCTTTCCAAGTTTGTCCTTTCTTAGGTGTCCTCCTTTAGTCCTTTTATATATTTTTATAGTTCTCTATATTTTATAGTTCTCATCACACCTTATAAGTACTCTCCTATTATAGTTTAATAATACTTTCTATTACATTTCCACTCTTTAAATTAATGTGTGGTTTCTGTCTCCTGACTGGATCCATACTGATACAAAGAACTTTTGAGACAAGACACCAAAAGAATAGCCAATGGTAAAAGAAAATCAACAGATGTCAACAAAACCCATTACCAATTAAAATTGTTTACACAGAGCTAAAACCAAACCCAGCAAATAAAAAGAAAACTCAATTCCCTTTCTTCTCCCCATTTATGTTGCCCTCTCCCATCTGGCCCCAGGATTTTAGACCCTAAGCTAGAGATTAACAAGCCTTGGGAGCTAACCCCATTTTGGTATAACATTTACTTTACAAAACTACCCCAAGTTCCATACAATCTTACAACTTATAAATATATTTTTAAGGGGGAAAAGACATTAAAATGTGGATATTCCCCATTCCCATTACCACATTTTGAAACTGAATTTACATATTCAAGTCTAAGAAGTCAAAGGAAATTAAAATGGACAAGATAGTGTGGGCCAGAAGAAGGAAATTGGTTTTTGCCTTGTGTCAAAAGTATTGAATCCTGATTCCACTGCTTACCAGCTGGTAATTTTGAGTGCATTAATCCCTGTAAATCTCAATTTCCTCAACTGTAAATGGGAAGAATAATATTTATTTTATAGTTTTGCAGACGCACTTATGTATTATCAAGTACGTGAAGCACATCACACACAGTAGGTACTTCTCAATAAACGTTATTTGCCTTTCCCCCTTAATCTTTTTTTTTTTTTTAATGAAATTTATTGTTTTCAATCTGAGGGAGGTTACTGCTTTTCCTGGAATCTACTAGAACACAGGGGCTGCTTGAGGCAGTGTTTTCAGCTTTGCAGATTTGCCCAGTGAGATTTACTCTTGAGAAGCAGCAAGTTAAAAGAGTTAATCTTCTTTGATGTGGCCTCTTCCTTTGCAGCTTGAGCCAGCTGACACAGAGATGGCTGCTTCTCTTGGCTGCTTCTCCAAGCATGTAGAAAACTTGTACCAAGGAGGTCCCCCTTCACACACAAGGTTTTATGGCTGACATTATTTCAATGCTCTAATCATAGCACTAAACATGTTTTCTTTCATTGTTTTGAGTTTAATAAAATTTTCATTGAATATGGGATCATATAATTTATGTAAGTGATAAAGAAGTTCCACTCTTTCCCACAATGAAGTGGCAATGAAAAATATGTCAGAAATGTTAGTCAAGAAATGCTCGGAGACCTGGCTCAGAGCCCAATTAGGATGGAACAAAGATATATATAACCTAGTTAAGCTAAAGAATCCTTAATTAAGCTACTGGAAAGCCAAGGGTTTTAAAGTTCAAAAGATATGTAGATGTCTGTCAAATTCCTTTCAGAAAAGGCAACTAGCTGTTATAGAGAGAAGAAGACATAAATAAAATTGGAAAGGAAACTTTAACATAACTGGAGCAAAAAAAAAAGAAGAGTAACAGGATTTTGTATAATTTTTTTGTGTTTGTACATTGACTTATCTATTGTGCTGAAGCAAGTTACATTGAATATTTCTTCTTAAAAATGCACATAGATATCAATGTTTCACAACTATGTTTGGGTTTAAGAAGTTATAAATAATTACATTTCTGAATTACAATAGTCCATAATTGTTTTGAATTCTTTCAGGGAATCTGCTGCCTCTGAATATGCAAACGCCCAGGCCGCTCTGACATAGCAATAACTGTAATAAAATTACTACCACTTGCATTTGCTTGGTCACCACATTCTACAACTGTTGCCCTCTTTCTATCCTTGGGTTCAATTCCTCTTTATTCACAACCACTGGCCTATTTCAGGTTCTCATCCTGCAGTTCCTGGACAGTTTCAAACCCTCCTATCATATTTCCTTGTCTCCAGGCCCCTCGTAGCCAGTCATTTCACTAAAATTTTAATTTATTTACATCATCCCTGGCTTATATTCCATCAACAGTTACCTATTGCTGAAAGCATTAAGCCCAAACTCTTTAACATATGTCTGAGGCCCGACACCTGGTGGCCCTATCTATCTATCTCTTATCATCCCCTCCTGCTACTCTTTCAGAAGCTCTCTACACTCCACACTTAATTATTCCACCACACTTGCTTGTGCATCCTTGCCCATTCACAGGCTCTTCCCTGTCTGAGATAACCATATAATCTTGCTTCAAGGCAAGCTAGCAATTGGCACTGTGTCTATTTAGTATTAATCTGTAGAAAATACTGAGAGCTTTGCGGGGTAAAAGCTCATCCAAATAACTGTCTAGCAGTTACGCAGACCCATTCCCTAGGAAGCCACTTAGTGACCATCTGTTGTTGCGTGAGCATTGCCCTTGGGAGTCCCTCTCCTCTGCTCCAATCAGCTTCTCATAGCATCCCTTACAATTACAATCAGTGTTCTCTATGGGAGGAGTTCTAATAAATACAATTTCACCATCTTTTAATTGTAAAGTAATGTTTTAGCACTCCATAGAAAGTGGCACCCTCAAAAGCTGCCCATCTGATCAACCCCCTTATCTACAATGACAAATCCCCACCCATCCTTCAAGATTCAATTAACACATCCCTACCTAACCCTCAGCTCTCTAGCAGAATTAATTAAACAGACACTTTAAAAGCATGTACTATCACTGGTACTTTACGATTTCTATTCCAAGTGTTTTTCAAACATTATCTCATTTTTTTTCTCATGACGACAACTCTACAAGTTATGTACTATTATCCACGTCTTATTTATAGATAGGAAACCTGTTGTGTAGCTAGCAAATGATAGAGCTAAGATTCAAAGCCCAGCAAGACTCCAGAATTCTTACTTTTAGCCTGTTTGCTTAGCTATGTTTAGTTACTTTTGCACTCTGTTGCCAGTGCTTATGATTATTTCTATTATAGCAGTCATCTAATCATATATTAAGTATTTGTTTACTTTTTATTTTCCCTTTAAATTTTGAAGTCTCTGTAAGTAGGGCTCTTACCCATAGGTATATCTCCAAGGACTTGCTTAGACTCAGTACACACTAGGCATTCTCTAAATAACTGTTGGATCACTAATTAATCAATCAGTTATCATAAGTAAAGCCTATGTTTGGATTTCTATGTTAATCCAAGGAAAGATATCCTACATATACTAAAGGAGTTGCATTTCACATGACATAATTGAGAAGAACAGAGTATTTGGTCACTTAGGTAGTTAAAATTGATGATTAGATAAAGAAAATGCAGTACACATATTCATCGGAATGCTGTTCAGCTATAAGAAAAGATAAAATACTGCCATTTGTGACAATGTGGATGGATCTTGAGAACATTAGGCTAAGCAAAATAAATTAGACAGAAAAAAAGTCAAAAACCATATGATTTCACTTATATGTGGGATATAAAACTAAAAGCAATGAACAAACAAAACAAACACAAAAACTCATACACACAGACAACAGCATGGTGGTGACCAGAGGGGAAGGGGAATGGGGAGGTAGAAAAACGTGAAGGGGGTCAAATATATGGTGACAGAAGAAGGTTGACTTTGGATGATGAACACACAGTGCAATATACAAATGATGTATTATAGAATTGTACACTTGAAACCTATATAATTTTATTAACCGATGTCACCCCAATAAACTTAATCAAATAAACAAAATTCAAAACAAATGGTTAATTATACTTACTAACGTTAAATTCCATTACCAAGTTGCATGTACAATAATAGGATATTTTCAAAAGCAACTTTTATAATATAGCCTATAAAAGCATATTAGTAAAAAAATGTTTTCAGTGTCATCAGTATGATGAAAAAAGTCAAGATGATTTTCTGCTAATCACTTCTAAAAGAATTACTACAACATAAAAATAATTAAGGCCAACCAGGGAGATAAAAACCTTCAGATTCAAAATGTGAAGAAATGTCAGAGGGTGTGAAACAATTGTTTTAATTTTTTCTCCTTTATAAATTCATTTCATGCCTCCAAGTGCAATATAAATTATTTACCAAAATTAGCTGTAATCACTTACAGAAACAAATGCAGCAGATTCACACATAAACCTGTATAGTTGCTTTATTTGCATGTAAACTGTGCTAATGTCTAATTAGAAAGGTAACCACAGAGTAAACAATGCTTAATGTTGCAAAAAAAAAAAATCCCCACTCCCTTCCTTCTGATTTAAGGAAGAGATAAAGAGAAAAGAGCCAATGGCACAAGGAAAAAAAATATTATTTGGAAACAGCTTCAGAAACCTGTTTTTCAGAAACCTGTTCAGATATTTCAAGATAGAATTATGCAAGACTTTCACTTAGTTTCTAATTCTTTGCATCAATTATCATTCAGTTTTATGAAATGTGCTAGAAATGTCATTTTAGACTTGAAATGTCATTCTGTGAAAAGTCTGACCACAGGCACATACACTTCGTCTTAGGAGGATGAGATCTTTCCTTTCCTTCTACCTAAGCTGTTGGTCTTATGTTCCTCCTTGGACATTAGTCATGGTTTCAGTTCTTATGTGATTCTCTTGAACAAGGACAAGGATGACTTGCCAGCTAGCCAGTGAGGTACCATGAAAAGTATCTTAAATTAACCAGCTGAGCCCTCTCGTCAGTTATTTGCTAATTTATATTTCTGGTTCTATTCTATCTGCTTTCAATGAATGCCCGCCTCCTTCCCCACCCTCAAATCCCTGCTTTTTCAATCCAGGACAAGTAGGAATGGTACCTTGTCTGGGCCTATGTACCCATAAGCATTTCATATTTAACTGTTAGTGTTTCTTTTACATGAATATAAATGCAAGAGAATTGGAATGAGGGAGAGTTGTCCATATGGTGTTGGAGGCAGATCTATGAAGAGAAGATCCTTTCTGAAATCAAACTGGCATCTAATCACATTACTCCATGGCCACATCTATAAATGACACTTGGAAACAAGCCCCATGTGCTTGGAAATCTCCTGTTACAATAATAGTAACCCCCTTGCCTTTCTCTTAGGGTGATACCCTGCCATAAGGGAGTCAGTAAAGACGGTGTTGGAGGGATTGTTAGCGTTCCCAATGCACTTTCAAGATGAGAAACAGAAGGTGTCCGATGTGTTCTTGGCAAAGCCTAATTTCCAGTCTCAGATGCAAATATAGAAATCTAACCCTTATCCTACATTACATATGCTTCCCATACACTGGAACTTGATAAAGATTCTATGTTAAATGAGTCAATAAAAACAATTACATATTATTGTTGTTCATTTTCTGTCCTTGGACATCCTTTTTTCCACACGTCTTTGTGTGTACACATGTGTGCATATACACACATGAACACATACTCGGCATGTATATAAAGGCATAGTTTATGTTGGTGATATTTTTCATTGTTAAGCTCTTTCTGGTGAATATCATTCTCAGTATAACCTTAAATTCAGCAAATCACATACATATGAGGACGGCAGACACTGCATGGAGCCGGTGTTAAAAGCTAAGTCAATTTATAAGCATTGCCATGCCTGCGTCTTTAACTTTGCCTGTAGCTGTAGGCTACACTGCATTTCAATCAGTTCGAGTTCAGCTGTCTGTTTTATTACACCCAGGCCAGTAACACTTTGGGGATTTTTAGTCCCTTCAATGACAAATGTATATTCAACCACTGCTGTGAGCAGCAGTCCACAATGCAGGTCACCAAAAGACAACAAACTGAGTAGGCATGTCACAGAACTGTTCAGAAAAATATCTCCATAGGTGTCTGCAATTGTCTCTACCTTCAATCTTTTCAATCTTTTAGAATCATGTAAAGTTGTTGTTTTTGAGCCTTATTTAAAAACAACAACAACAACAACAACTTTGCCCTTTAAAAAGAAATATCGATTACCTAAAACATTTCTAACAAAACCTCATACAAATTTAACTTATTCAGATGACAAAGACAAGATTTTTATACTACTAATGTGATGGTTGGTCAATTGGGCAAAATGTTTTTAATACTAATCAAGAAAGTCTGTTCACAGATGCCACCCTGAGCTTTTTATTTCACAAAGTCGAAATAAATGTCCTTAAACGGTACAATGCATCAGCTCTGTTTAGTGAGACATAGAGAAATTCTACTCCACTGTGTTGTCACTTAGCCAACATAGTTGAGAGAAAAAGAAAAACACCTTCTCCCGAGAGAAGTGTCAGATGTGCTGATTCAGAAAAGACACTGAAGTGGTCCTACTGTATTTTCGCCTTGATCCCTGTGCCCAAGCTACACTGATAGACCTGAATTATCTTTGTAAACTTCTTTTGCTATATAAAGGAGGTAGGAAATTTTCATCAAGTCTCATCAATCAACTGAAAACTTTCTTTCTGCTGACCCCAGATCTAGCTCCATCTGTTAGAAAATTCCAATTAATTTGTGCAAGATGCAAATCTTATTTAACAGAAAGAAAGTCTGTGAAATTTTAATTGTTGGCCTTCACTGTGGTTCTCCCACCACAGAATTCCACCTCTCAATCCATCTTGTGGGAGAGTTTAGTGCAATAACTTTCAATTTGCTTTTCTTAAGCACCAGGAGTTAATCACTTGACAAGTATCAAAAACATCATGAGAATAAATGTTTTAGTGTGTAAAATCTCTTTTTCACTAGTTTGTGATATGCATACTTTTTTCAATTCTATTATTTTTTGTATTATTTTCTAAATTTTTTATATTCTTTTTTATCTCCTGGGCCTAAGAAATAAACCAGGACATGTTTCATATTAAGGTTTACCTAACGAACCACTTGGCAACAGCCATGTAACCAGATTTGTCTTAATCAAACCGGGTAAATAGCAGCCTCCTTGGAGAACAATCAAAGACGGTTCGATTTTCTAATATTAAATTCACCACGGACAGTAAGATCATAGCCAAATCAATAGTCATTCAATATCACATTTGTTTCTCACAGGAAACATCAAAAGGAGGCATTGAGCGTTAATATGTTAGAGTTCGAAATATATATATATATATATATATATATATATATAGAGAGAGAGAGAGAGAGAGAGAGAGAGAGAGAGAGAGAGAGGTGTTATAAACATGTCTACTGTGTGTGTGAGTCAGTGTTTTCCTTTCATGTTCTTTTTGCCAAAACTTGGCAACATTTCAAACAATTAGAGAAAGGAAACAACATATCTTTGGAGCATATCCTTCAGTATTTTGCTTGATGGTGCATGCAATTCGGCGACGTGGTTTTCCCTTCTTAAAACCTTTGCAGGACACAGTGCTCAAAGCACCTGCTCCTACGAGGGGATGTGTCTCCATGTTCGTGTACAGTGATATAATTTAGAAGATCCCAATCTGTTCTTAATTCAGCCATTTTTTAAAAAAAGAAAACTGTGGAGCTACTGCCTTAAAAGCACTATTGAATCTCCGAAAGCCCTTTAACATTCCATTTTGAGGTAGGATAGCCCCTCAAAAATGTGACTTCTCATGAATAAGACATTCAGAGATTAATTTGTACTGTAGTTTGGACTTCATTGTCCCTTACTTCTTTGTCAGTGCTCCCCAAACCTCCCACCACCTTATTTCTTCGAAAATTCCTGCCTCCCTCAGCTACCTCTTGTCATGAAAAAAAAATTTAATAAGTTAATTTGTTCTATAAATTAGTGATTAATATGTCACCACTGTCAAAGATGTTGACACACCTTTGTCCATGCCATTTTCCAACAAATAGCATAGCAGTGCCCACTCTGCTGGGGACTGTGCTGCCTGTGGAAAACAAAGCCCTGAGCCAGATACACAGTTTACTTTCTACTGAAACTATGGTTACATGTTCTTTGTCATTGCTAATATTTTTTTTGGTTTTGTTTTCTGCCTTTTCTTTATTGTTTCTTGATAACATTTGCCAGGGTTTTTCACTATATTGTTAGTCTTTTCACAGGAACAGTTTTTACCTCCATCAGTGCTATCTATTTACCTTTTTTTTTTTTTATTTTTAATTTTTGGACTTGTTTTTTTTTCTTTCTGCTTTCTTAGCATATTACCTGCTGTTCCTTTTTCTGACTTGTAGAGTTGCCTGCTTGGTTCTTTATTTCTTTAATAAAGTAATTATAGTTCTTAATTTGTTAATAACATGTAAACCCGCTTGGTTCTTTAATTTCCAATATCTCTAAGACATAATCGGAGGTTGTACCTTTCCTCCTAACAGCTGATTGACTTGCATTTCACTAGTTTTGTTATGTAACATTTTCATTATCTTTTGTTTTAGCAGTTATTTAGAAGGACATGTTTTATTAACTCATTTTTTAAATTTTGATTTCCAACTTTATGGGTCAGAGAATGTGGTCCTGATTCTGATGCCTTGGTATTTGATGATACTGTTCTGTGGCCAAGTCATTGGTGTTTTTACATTTGCTCCATGGATATCTGAAATTACATTCTGTAACTGGGAACTACAAGGTTGTATATATATATATATATCCATTAAATGAAGCTTGCTCATCGATTTTATTTCAACTTCTATGGCTTTAAGTTTGTGTCTTAAATGTTAAAACAACTCAGATACATGTATTTCAGTATGACTGTGAATTTATAAATTTCCCCCTAGAAATTCTGACAATTTTACATCATAAAAATTTAAGGCTATTTAGCTAGTTATGTACAATTGTGGAATCATTCTATTTTGCATGAGAATTCTCTTACTCTTAATAGTCATCATTATTCCTAATCAAGCTTTTGCCTTAAATTCTGTTTTGTTCTAATAAAAATAGAACTACTCTTTCTTCTGGTTAGTGTTTTTTATCCATGTATATTCTAACCTCCTTTACTCTCATCCTTTGCAATGATGTTTTAAATATGCTACTTATGAAAAGCAAATCTATGACTTTCTGAGAGAATCTCTATGTTCTAATTGGCAAATTTTGTCTCCTTATATTTACTGATGATTACTGATACAGTAAGGGATATGGATGGCTCGAGAACATAAATTTTATAGGACACTGCAGAAATAGTACAATAAAGGAGGAAAATAGGAGAAAAGGGGAGAAGAAGGTAAAAAGGTAAAATAAGTTTATTGATTACCTCATATTATCCACTCAAATGGTCTAAAAGGATAATAGCCCTTGCAGTAATGAATTTCCTTATTGCTCAGATTCTCATCTTTAATATAATTCATAACTAAAAGAAATAAGTGTCCTTGAGAAAATGACTGAGTGCACATTTGTGTAAAAAAAGGTACAATATCTAGAAATATCTTGTTCTGCCCATAAAGAAGAATGTTTTCAATATTGATGGTGTCTGTCAAAAGGACACAGGAGCCAACTTGAAAGGGCTTTTCTATGGCCAGAATTATGTTGATTGGAGCATCAAAAAATAATAATGATTGTAGATAACTGAACCACTCGGAATCTATGAAAACCCTTTCTCTATAATGCCACTAAAAAAGGAGAACACCAAAAAATTTGCTATCAATTGAGGCCATTCTTAAAGCAAATTATTCCTCTAAAAAAATGTTAAATAAAGTGAAGAAAATAAACATTAACTCGGCCTTTCATGAAAAAAATGTATTTTAGGATAACCAAATAGTCTCAGTTGATGGGGAGAAAAAGCACTACTGAATAGAAGAATGCCAGCTAATATATGTAGAAGAAATTATGAAATTTGAAAATCATCACTTTACAACTTTAATTGATTCAGAAAAAGAGTATCAATTGTTGCTAACATTGAGTAAATGTTTAGCGGGGAACTGAATATCTTTTTAATACCATAAAAGCACTAAATAGTCACAAGGAAAAATAACTTTGGATTCTACTTAGGAGGGAAAAAAATCATCTCAAAAGGATTTATTATAACAAGTAAGCAAAACGAGTATCAAGAGATATTAAGAAATTATTACTATTTGTGATAATGTTATTTTGGACACATTGCTTCATTTCTTTAAAAAGCAATCTGAAGTAGAAAATAATGAAACAATAAAATAATGGTTGTAGAAATAAAATGCAGTATATCCATCACGTCTTTATTTTTCTGTGATATCGATTTGTTCTATTATAGAAGCACCACTCAGTCTTTAGGGGAAAAGTGGTTATTTTATGCAAATACACACATTCTATTTCTTTTCTCTTATTTTTAGCCCTTAAAATTTTAATGTACACAATGAAATGTGTTAAATAAACATAATAAAGTCTGAAATTAATCAGTTTCACTACACCTCTCACAATGCAAAGTCCTAGAGAAAGCTTTAACTCTTATCCTACTTTTTTGATCTTACATGTTGTTGTTGCTCTGCATTTTAGGTAAGCTTTGTGTTTATATTTTCTAAATCAGTTATCATCATGTTATCATCATCATCCTCATCATCATCGTATTTAGATACCCCACATGTTTACATTTTGCTGGTGTATCATTGCTTCTTATACCTCATATAAGATTGAGTTTACAATTCTTTTCCCTGTATTTCATCCTTTGATAGTGCTTTCAGTATTATTCTACAAGTCATAAATTCTCCCCATCCTTTTTGTGTGTGATTATCTTTAACCCTCATGTTTAAATTATAGTTGAGCTGGGTATAGAAATCTAGTTGAAGATTATTTATCAAAGCTCTTTGGAATCTTATTTCTTTGTTTCCCGCTTGCTTTTGTTGCAAATGGGAAGCATTCAGGCAGCCTAATTGTTATTAATTTATATTGATACATTTTTGGTGTACTGCTTTTGTCACTAAATTTTTCTAGATCCAAAATGTTCTTTATCCTGCTATGAATTCATTGTGCTCTTCAAATGTGAAAATTCATGTCTTTCATCAATTTTGGAAAATCCTTAGCTTGGTTCATTCAAATATTACTTCTCTGCCATTCTCACTAGTTTCTCTTACTGTATCTGCTACTCACTGTGTTGAAATTTGTCCTTTTATCCTCCATGTTTCTTAACTTCTCTTTCATATTTTCCATCTCTTTACCTCTGTGCTTAACATTACATAATTATTTTATTATATTTTATAGTTTGTTAATTTTATGTTCAGGTGCTTAACCTGTCTACATTTTTTATTTCAAAGACTGTATTTTTATGTTTACAAAAAACCTATTTTCCTTTTCTAACAGAACCATTCTTTACAAACGAAAACATTTTCATTTTATGTTTCATATCACAATTCCATTATCTCAAATTTTTAAAGTTCAATATTCTTATTTAATATTCTGACTTTTATCCACGGTGGATTGTCTGAGCTTGAGTTTTGAAATGTTGTATTGTGAGCTCATTATTTGGCAGGTGGGGGTCTTCATCAATGAAACCTCCTATGATCTAGGTTATAAAAGTATTCCTAGTGATTTGTCCTCTACTAGGAGCCCCAGATCTCTCACTAGCCTGGGACCGTTTTATGTTAATCTCCTAGCTTGAGGATTTCCAGACAATTCAGACAACATAAATCCAGTCCCTAAATTAAGGTGAGGCTATGCCTATGCTTATCAATTCATAGAGCCCAGTCTGAGACACACAACCATCTTTGTCATCTTTCCCAGCTAGAATGAAGAAAATTTGTAAAATTTTCTTTCACTGCGCACAGAGTCTTGGCTTGTTGAAGATATAGCTCTATCAGTTCCACCTCTCTTCTTCGCTAAGCCTCAATTTCTCTTATCTCTTTAAATTATTTCTGTGAATCAAAACACTCCAGGGCTGTACAGTTTCAGCTCACATACTTAAAAACAGTGGTTTTCATTTTCCTCTTCCTTTTTGGCTCCTATAGCATTTTCCCTTTGTAGTTCAGTTTTATATTTCAAAGAATTTTTATTATATTTTATTCTGCATTTCTAGCTGTTAGTTGCAGGTGAGTTTTCAGATCTTCTAGTCTGTCATATTGCCAGAAATAGGAGTACTATTTTTTTTTCTTTTAAACTTATATGGCATAAATTCTCCTCATTGTCTTTCAACATTTTTACTTAAATTCCAGCAAAAGAAAAAAAATGGCTTTATATACACTAACATTTTAGTCTTCTTTCATGAATGTCTCCCAGGATGTTACATTCCTCTGAAGTTCCTGATGCTACTGTTATTTCATTGATCTACATTTGGCCAATACATTTATTTTTGAAAAAGGAAATTAAGCAAGGGAAGCATTATCTTCTTTCATTTGCTCCCAGTTTTTATATGTTTTTATATGTTAATCTTTATTATTGTCAGCCTTAATATCCTGGATATTGTTGTCTTTTCTAATCCTTGGGAATTACACTTGATTTGCCTGTTTTTTTTCTCAGCTTGTTCTGTGCCTATATATTCTATTCTTACCTATCCCACTGAAAGTTGGCCCTTCTATTCTCTTCTTAAGTTAATGATCGAGGAAGCTCTTTTCCTCTCCTGATTCCACTAATGTACCTAAATGACTAGGTCTCATATTACAGCTTTAGCTCCACTCTCTAATACATTTTTCTACTGGATTTGCTGCCTCACACTCAATATTCCTCTTATACAGCACACATTGCCTTTTGGTTCGTTACAACATGTTCAAAATCCTGGTATTTCTCTCTTTAGAATAGCATGTTTCTTCCTACTCCCGTTTATGATACCAATAAATTCTTTTCTTGGAGACAAAGAATTTTCTGATGCTAGATTTCCTGATGTCCCTACTCTCTTTACTCCCTTATCTTCAATCTCTTCCTCATGTGTATGTACCAATGTACATGATTATTAATTTCTAGATTAAATTTCCAGGATTCAGAATTCAAGGTTTTCCATTAATTAAAACTTCTTTCTTTCCCTATTTTTACCTTCTCCTCAAACTCAGGCTTATAGAATACTGTTACATAATGCTTAGTTTGATATTGCCAAATTTAAAAAAATTTAAAATAGTTATTGATACTATATTTAGAATGATGCCTCCAATACCAATCATCAGCTTTATTCCAGAGTCAAATGGAAAGGAATAAAAAATATATAATTATCTCTTCTTCCCTATGCTCTAGCATAATTACATAATTAGGATTATTTCTCTTCATTCTCATTATATGTGCAAAATTATTTTATTATCTTTTTACTTTGGCAGATAAGCATTGTCTGAAATAAAAGCAATTTTGACATCCTTAGTTGTACCAATGGAGAATCTGTGAAAGCTTCAGTAGGAGATCCGAAAGACAAATCAATTAATAAGTGTAAATTATTATTAATACTTGACCAGTACCATGCTACCAAAGGCAGAATTTCTGCCCTAGAGGGTCCTAAAATTCTTTTCATGGGAGAAATGTGGAATGAAAGAAAGGAAAATAAATTACTGCAGGGTGGGTGGGTGGGTGGGTGTGTGTGTGTGTGTGTGTGTGTGTGTGTGTTTAAGCAAATACAACCATGAATGACAATCAGAAACACTTCCAGGAATTTAAAATAAGAATGTGCATAAAAAGATATTTTTGTTTTGATTCAAGAATCCTGAAAACTTCTAAATACTTTATTGCATCTCTTTTTTCTTTTCCATGATACCTAAAAGAGAACATTGAGTAAATTTTTTAAATGGTTGATTGTGTAAATGAAGCAAAACAAGAACCAACTATTATTTTCTTCTAGAGCTCTTTGCCACCAAATTCAGATAGTTGCTCGTATTGTATCAGTCTAAAATATTATTTATTTTTTTCTAAGATTGATTTTTGTCATGTGGGTAGTATTGGAGGCCCTGTGACTATAATTCATACTACTACATTCAAAAGATACATTAAAAAGTATTGTGAACACTGCCTCAGCTTCATAGCTTGTCTAGAGGCATGCATTCTCAGAACCTGAACATGTCCCAGCATCCAGAATCCACAAGATGGCATTAGTGTTCACTTTTTTTTTTCTTTATAAGGAAGTTAATTTTATGATTGTTGTTTGTCTTTTTTTTTTTTTTTAAGAAAAAGATAAAGATTTTTCCTCTTCTGAGATATTTCTTAATATGCTTAACATTAATTAATTAGACATTTCTGGAAAACTGCAAGTAAAAAAATTACTTGCCTACACTTTATTCTTTACATCAGTGTTTTGTAGGCTGATTATCTCATTCTTCAAATTTCTATATCTCTCTCCTGCTGTGAGACTCTGGGACCGTGCAGTCTAGTCCAGTAGTAGCTGTTCGTGCAATTTAAATAAATTAAAGTTAAATAAAATTTAAAATTTAGTTCTTCAATTGCACTAGCCAATTCCATGTGCTAAGTAGCACAAGGCTTGTGGCTGCTATACTGTAAAGAGTAGATACAGAGCACTCCCATCACTACAGAAAGTTCTCTGCACAGCACCGTCTGAGGGATAATGGTTCAACGACCTGAATATATTTCTAGGAACTGATATATACAAGTGGCATCTCCCTGTTCATATCTATCTTTATAAGACACATTCTGAAATGAAAACAGGAGTGAGCAGGAAGTTGAAATTATAATGTAAACCTGCACATACTTTTGTGTATAGCATGCTCTAGGGACATTGCTGCATCTTTAAAAATATTCACATGGGGGTCATGTGTGTAGGGGGCATTAGTTTGGACGTTTTCAGAGCACCATTGGCATCCATTACTTTTTAACTCTACTTATATTTTTGAAGCCCAGCATGGTTATGGCTTTCAGAAACACAAAAACAAAATAGTAGAGCTGGAAAGAAACCTGGAGATCATGGGACTCAACCTCTTTGTGTGATTGTTTAGGAGACAGGGCACAGAATGAGGCAAGTCATGTAACAGACAGCTCCCTAGTGCAGGAGACAAATTCTTTACTGGGTGATTGTGGTTGAACTTTTCTGTACCTAACTTTCATTACATAGAAATTAAAGGATTAGGAAAGGCTATATATAAGTTTACTTTCAGTTCTAAATTTCATGTGTCACATTTAGTGTTAGGAATTGAAGGGGTTTCAAAGTCACAGGATAAAAGCTAGTACACCTACCTTGAGTATTAATTTTGTTTGAGGATTTGAGGAAGAAAAATTAAATACGTTCACTGGTAAGTGATTTTGAAATTATCTTTTTATCTTTAAAAGATGCTGATATGTTATGAAGATAAAACATGAAGGTACAAAGGAATATTGTGCCTATAATAGGCTATTTGAGATTTATTCCCAAAGAGTTCTCATTCATTTTTTCTGTGTTTAAGGACAGTTTGTACACATTTGAGAAATGCTTCAATAAGCAACTGCACATGTGCAAAAGCCTTCCAGTGAAAAGTTTGGAGATTCAACCATAGTTTAATGAGGTCTACAAGTCCAGAAATTTCATTTTGTTAAACCCATAATAGGGTTAAATTTAATTCACAGTAAAATGCAAAGTAAGCATGTAATACTTAAGAGCAATGTTGGTGGTAATTATACCAGAAATTTGGGCTAAGTAATTACTAAATATTATAAAAACATAGATTCTGAGCTTCTTGGCAGCCAAGTAAAAAGCCAATTGAATGAGTGATATTATTCTTATTTTAGAATAAATGAAGAATAATATTATATAAGAAAAGTAGATAAACATTCAAATTCAGAAATATCAGAGGGATAGAATGTAAGAGTGTTTTTAAAAGAAACATTAGGATAATATAACAAACATGTTTAATAGCAATTTTAGAAATGATGAAGAAGTACTCTCTATAAAGTCATTTCTTAGGTCCACCCTGGATAAAGGTGAAAAAAATGTTGCTGTATTGGGAATTTTTCAAACCACTTCTACAGAAAGTTAAACGTAAATATATTCCAGGTGTACAGCATTTGAGTGACCTAACCTGATACAAGGGTAGATCTTAGAGAATATGGAGAAATGAATACCCTCAATTATCATTTCTTTTTATTAATGGTAGGTGTTTTATTGTAATCTTGCACATAAACATACTACCAGTTCCATAAGAAAGTCATATTATACTAAAAGGAAGAGTTCAAACACACCCTTAAATATCAGCTGTTTAAAACAAAAATCATACAAGAGAAGCATTTATAGAGATGTTTTGTAACCCTTAAAGAAAACAACCAAAAAATATTATAGATCCAAGAGCCTATAGTAAACTGAGACTGGAAATACTAGAATTGTTAAGTCTTGTCTTAGATTTTCAAATGGTAATAGTGATTATATACTGAACAGTACACAACTTTTTTCTTTGATATTTTTTACTGTAGTAAAAATAATAGCGTGTTATTAACGTACTGTCTTAACCATTTTAAGTGTATAGTTCAGTAATAAGTACATTCACATTGTTGTACAACAGATATCTAGAACTTTTTCATCTTGCAAAACTAAACTCTCTACCCATTAAACACTAATTTCCTCTCCTCTCTTCCTCAGCCCTTGGCAGTCACCTTTTTACTTTTTGTTTCTATGATTTTGACAACTTTAGCTATTTCATTTGAGTAGAATCATACAGTATTTGCCCTTTTGTGACTAGCTCGTTTCACTCAGTATAATGTCCTCAAGTTTCATACATATTGTAGCATATGACAGGATTTCCTTCTTTTTTAAGACTCAATAATATTCCATTGTATGGACATACCATATTTTCTTTATTCATTTATTCATCAGTGGACATCTGAGTTGCTTCCACCTCTTGGCTATTATGAGTTATATTGCAATGAACATGAGTGTGCAAATATCTCTTTTAAATCCTGCTTTGCATTCTTTTGAATATATACCCGGAAGTTAGATTACTGGATCATATGGTAGTTTTACTTTTAATTTGGTGAGGGCCCTCCATACTATCTTTCATAGTGGCTGTACCATTTTACATTCCCACACACAGTGCACAAGTTTCAATTTCTCTGCATCCTTGTCAACATTTGGCATTTTCTTGTGACAGTGGTCAGCCTAGAGAGCAATGATTACTTCAAATATCAACTGTGCCAGCCAGACTTTTTACAGAAAATAGTATACAGCAAGCAATTCAAGATGGTGGTTGCTCAGATGACCTGACTTAGAGGATAATAACTGAATTGTAATTGTAAGAGTTGTAACAGTCTCGAATTTAGATATTTAATTAATTTGAAAGGGTGCAATAATGGTGAGTAGTCAAATAGCAGTGCCCGCGGTGTATAATAGCAGTCTTTGTTGATGTGGTAGTCACCGTGGATGTAACACAATGGTCTCGGAAGAAGACAGTGTAGCTTTGCCAATCCTGCTCCTGCCACTATCAAGCTGTGAAATAGGGGAAAATACTTAACCACTCTGAACTCATTTTCCGTATTTGTGAATTAGGAATAATGATATCACTGCACTGCACATTATTGGCATAAAGATTAAATGAAAAAATGTACATGAAATGTCTGGCACATAAAATGCTATCGACAAATGTTAACTTCTTTTTCCTTAATCCCTAAATTCATTTCTCGTGTAAGTTAATATATTGAGAGATCAAGACTTGAATTTTTAATAAAAGTCTGATAGAAAGTTTCAGGAGAAATTTAAGTAATGCTTTCTGGAGAAGCATTTTCTTGTCTTTAACTTTAATATAAGAGATTAAATTGAAAGTGCTATCATGAATGAATTGTTCTAGAGTCTTAATCAACTGGATCTGAGAATCTATATTTGTAAGCCTACATGGTCATAGAGAAGGCCTCACGCTGCTGTCTTTGGTAGTCCACCACACCATTCTATTTCATAAATGCAATCCATTTTCAACGAAGCAGACAGAGGGGTGTTCTTAAATCATAAGCTAAATCACATTACACCTCCACTCGAAACCCTCCAGTAGCTTCCTGCTAGAAAGCTGTTAAGCTTAAATGGCTGGTATCTGTGTCCATTTTGATCATTACTATAAACTCAGTACATAAAATAGTGCCTAACAGATAATAAGCCCTTAACGGCTATTCATTGAATAAATACATGTATGAATAAAGGAATAAAGTGGTCAAGTAGAAAAAATTTCCATATAGTATTCCTGGATTCTGCTTAAACGTTCTACTTATTTTTCTAGGCCTTCCTTCACTTCTAACCAGGGTCTCTGAAGTGGAGTCAGGAGACCAGTCAATTCCTGGTGATGGAATTTGTCGCTTCCTTTCTGATGTTTGGACTGACGATCAGTATTGATGGTCCCTCCCAAAAGTCTGCTGGGCCTGAGCACTGTAAATTCTTCTTAACTCCTTCTTTGGAGGAGAAACCTCACTCCCGCTCAGCCTCCAAGTCAGTGTGAAAACTTAGGAACGTGAAAACTTGGTGTTGACAGAGGAGTAAGTCTAGGGTGCAATGTACTTTCAATCTCATATAGGATGCTCCTCTCACAGATAGAGACAATCAAGGATAAATTAAATGGTCAATTATCAAGAAGGTTTTGTTCCTTTTATGTAAATATGGTTACCTTAAAATGCGAGTTTCACTTAACTGTATTGAATTTTAGCTGTAAATTTGATCAAATACTTCTCTCTTTGGATAAGGTATCATTGCAAAAATAATGGCCTATTAGGAAAAAATTTTCGTAAACCAAGTAATCCAGAAATAGAATTTTATTAGAACCTTTTCCATTATTGACATCTGGGGTTCCTAAAATTGTTGTGTCAATTATAGGATGCCTCAAACATATAATGTTTAACTAGCTCTCTACCTGGAACTAGAAAACTGGACTTTTATATGTCCATTGGCAGGGTGTGTGTGTGTGTGTGTGTGTGTGTGTG
>CM053502.1:167479192-167561040 GCA_028627145.1 Eidolon dupreanum | reverse complement strand
GCTCTAGTACAGCCAAGCAGCCCAGTCCTGCCTCATGGAATATGCAACACTGTAATTACCACTCATAGCTCTTATTCACTAGCTTTCCTCCTCTCCGTTCTTCAGAGGAAGAAAAACACATAAACAGCCATTAATCTTCCTGGCATTATGTAGCCAATTGGTGATAGATAAAAATTGCCAAATTTCTTGCTTTAAGACCCCATCCTCTGTCTGTACTTCAAGCTTATCTCTGTGTTTAGCTAGAATTCTTAGCAGAGACCTAAATTCACTCGACATTTGATCTATTTGGTAATTAGTCCACTTAATAGTAAAGTCTAGGCGAATTCACCAAAGAAATGTATTAACATTAAATATTTAGTATATTCAAAAATAGTGCTATACAAAATAACAAAAAATTGTTCTGTTGATTATTTTATGAGACATAGTTATGCCTAATGGACTCTTTATGATTACCAATTCTACAAAGACTAGTTCTTGGTTTTTCTTCACAAGTAATTTGCATGTGCTCCTATTACCTTCATAAAAAGATTTGTCCCCATAGTCACCAAAATAACTGTTTGTATGTGAGTGTCAACATTGTCTATCATTGACCTTGGGCCATCCACTCTCTTTTGCTTAGAATACTTTGTGATAGAGTGTGCATTTATGTAATTTTTGAGCTGTTTAAGAGTAAAACGTAAATGAAACAGTTATTATTTCTTCCATGTAAAGCTAGTGGCCTATATGGGAAATAAGTCTATGAATTTAGACTCAGCATTTTATTCAAAATGTCTTAGTTATTTCACAGGAGTTATTTTTACCCTGAAATAGTTTGTTATAAATCAGAATACAACCTCATAATAATATATCAGTGTCGTTGTAATGGAAAATGCTTCAACAAAATTTCAAAGATAAAGCAAGGAGACAGAATCAGAGATTACAAAACACAGGGAGACACTGATATATGACAAACATACAGAGGAAAACAATCAGAATCCTGGTCAACAAAAAGCTAAAGGGTAGAAACCAGTAGTTTAAGGTGATTTGTGCTGGGTGATCATTTAGAGCAAAGTAATGAGGAAAATGCACAGGCAAGAAGGTGAGACAATAAGAGTTAAAGACACTTACATGCTTCACAAGCAGTAAGAAGAACCCATTTAAGGTCAAGTTCCATGAGAGCCAGAAAGTTTCTCCTAGGGAGAGTCAGTTTTTGTTACAAACAAACCACCTTAGAAATTAGAGTTTTAAAACGATGTTTACTCATTATTTATCAAGAGCATAAGGGTCCACTGAGCATTTACTTCTGATCATCTGGGTCAAGCTCAACTGGTCTTGGTTGAGCTCAGTGTCTGTGGTCAGCTGGGATGATGGCTGAAGGCTGTGTGGTCTTAGATAGCCTCACCCTGGATAATTCAGCTCTTCTCCAAGTGGCACTCTTATCTCTCCACCAGATTAGCCTGCGCATGTTCCCATGGTGAGGTGCAAGAAAAGAGGTTACACAAGTGCTTTTTCAAGACTTTGCTCACATTTATTTGGCTATCATCCCATTGGCTAAAGCAGGTCATGTGGTTAAACCCAGAGCCAGCACAAAGGGCAGAACCAAAGAAGATGATACAAAGGATACTAATGGATTGGAACCATAAGTGCAATCGATATACCAAAGTAGCCAATATCAAGGCATTGGTAGTTCGGAGCTAAAAGACAAGGACAGGTAAGTGCATATACTTTCCAATAAATAATAGCTTGGCAACTGATGCATGAAAAAAATATTTAGCTTATAAATACTCACTTAAAAGCAATTAAAGAAATAAAGACCATTCAAATCCTGGCTGCACATTTCTACCTGCTAAGGTTTAAGAATGCAATGTTGGAGATTTAGGTTCAATATATAAAGAAAATCTTGCTGACAATGGGAGTTGTTAAACACTGGAATGGGTTTCTAAAAGAAACTGTAATTTTCTTTTCTTTTAAAGTACTTAAATTCAGACTAGCTACCTAGTTATCTGGTGTGTGTTCTTGGACAGAAGCAGAAAGATGAACTAATTGACCTTTCAGAGTCCCCCTAGACCTATTATTGTCACGCTGAACCTATTCACACAGTGGAAGAAAGACTCTAACAGCCTGCCTTTTATTCCTACATTTAACACACGTTGATTACAGACCTCTCTGTGCTTGGCACTCTGCTTGGTGCTAGGGACATAATCCCAAACTTTAAGGAGATCACAGGCTTTGGTCAAAAGGTGGAGCAGAAATGCCCCATCTACATAAGTGTTAGCACATGAGGGTGATAGAAGATGCTATTTAAAACAGTGAATGTCTTCAAAGGACAAAGGCTCTCGTGAAAGGAAAGATCTCTTGCCCTGGGTTTCTGTCGATCTTTTGAGCTGGCCAAGCAAGCAGAAGTCTCCTTTGTTCCACTAAGCCCACTGATGGGTTTGAGATAGACAAAGGAACTTAACAAAAGAGTTATAGGTTAGGAGCTGGAAGGAGCAGAGTTCTCTACATAATTAAGTGAGAATTTGTGAGTCTCTGGAAGACCCAAGGTGAGAATGGAAGCAGACTAGAAATGGAATAATGAGGGCAAGAGTCTGTGGTGACTAAAGGGTATCTAAGAATTTAATGACTTAATTTTTAAAAAAATCTAACAAGAAAGACTCTATCCAAACAAGATAGCTGGTATAACATCTTTCCCTGCTTATTGCTGCTAAGTACAATAATAAACCCTGGAAATAATGCAGGAGAAATCAAAGGAAAACTTGGAGTCGTGGTAAGAGGAAAGCTCACTGATTAGGGAGCCAGGACTGAAGAAACAACATAATGTCAAGACATCTTACCACCTCCTCCCCAACAGGAGAAGGCTGCCCAGGCCTGGCATTTCCCATCTCTGGAGCTAATGACAGAAGATGGCCCAGGTAGTCCAATTACAATGAGATCTCACAGGAGTCCTGTCCATAGAAACACCATAGGGGATGGATCAAAGCCTCAGTGAGAATGGGCCTTCAGCGCAAACACTCTCCTTCATTGATAGTCTTGGGACTCTGCTCTTCCACACAGAGACACCATCTTGGAGTAGGGGGAGGGGGGAACTGGGCACCTGCATAGAGGATTCTGCTACAGTAAGCATCTAACCAGGAAGCTCTCTGTGTCCCCATAGGCCACAGACTCTATTGCTTCACCTAAAGACTCCTGGGAGGTGATAGGCTTGGGGACATTCCTTCCATCTCTGTAAGCAGCACCAGCAGAGATCTGTCAGATCCCCATGTCCTACCTTAAAGAATGACTAAAGGAAGTTCTTAAAACAGAAATGAAATGAAAAAGAAGACATTCTTGCCATGAAGAAGGAAGAAAAGGTGAGGAAAGAAGTATAGTACATTATCCGTTTCCTCGTGCATTTTCTAAAATATGTGCTCTGATTGAAATTAAAATTAGAGCACCATCTAATACTTAAGACCATGATATTTAAAAGTAGGGAAAGTAAAGGATAAGTAGAAGTAAGGTTTCCACATTGAACTTGAAGTAGTAAAACAGTATCTGTGATGGAGTATGTATATATATTGAAATACCCAGAGCAAACACTAAGAGAATGATGCAAAATGATACATTCAAAAATACCATAAATACACCAAGGTGGAATCCTTAAAAAATGTTTAGGTAATCCACAGGAAGGCAAAAAAAAAAAAAAAAAAAAAAGAGAGAGAGAGAGAAACAGAATAAGAAGCAGAAAAAATAAATAAAAATATCAGACTTAATCTCTAACATATTAATAATTATTTTAAGGGTAAACAATTAAATATGTCTACTAAAAGCCAGAAATTGGCAGATTGGGTTTTTTAAAAAAATGATCTAACTACATGCTTTCGATAAGAAATTTACTTCAAATTCAAAGGCATACATAGGTTGATAGAAAAAAAAATGAAAAAAGATATATATCATTTTGTTTATAAAAAAGGAATTGAGATACATACATTAGCTTGTATTTGTATAAAATATTATAGATGATTACAAAAAATGTTAACAGTAGTTACTTCTGATGATGATAACTAGGATCTGATATGAGAACACTGTATACCCTTCTATGCTATTTTAAAATTTTAACACATACACTGGTTAGTCTTTTTAAGTTTATAAAAATAAACTGAAGAACTTTGGTTAATTAAAGTTTAGGATTACCTAATATACGATGTTATATTATTTATTATGGTAGTACAATAATGAGCCCTTTTCACCAAGGCAAACCACAGATCATCCATAAAAGTCCCACTTTGTATGATCAAACTGCATTCATGTCATGGAGTAGGAGGAGAACCAAGGAAATAATTTTTCTTCCCTCTTGGTATCAACACCAAGATTCAGATATAGGCACAGCCAGGAGGTAAAGAATGAACAATAATTGAGCAAAGGCAAAATCAGAACCAAAGTTGACAATGAAAATATGTCCCCTCACCCTCCTCTCAACTCCACCCACCAGAGTCACAGAAATCTTGGCAGAGGCTTTGGACTTTTAAACAGCCCTGTATGTTTGCCCAAACTCATTTCATTTGCATCTCAAAGAACAGAACACCTTAGCAGACCACTAGGTGATAGCAGCATGACCTATAATTAGGTCTATACGACTTGTGCCCAGTTAGAGAAAGACAGAGTTAAACCATTTAACCAAAAATTACACATCAGAGTCTCCAAAATTTTCAGTGATAATGCCCATTGAGAAGAGTCATTATTTTAATTATTTAAGTACTATTTCTGATTATAATAAAAGAATCATGTTTCTTAGATACTAGTTACCTAAAGCACCTAGACCATGCTTACAACACATCTACAGCCATTTTCAAATTCAGAAAGGGAAGGCCCCATGAACTGAACCTTGATGACAAATTCTGTCCCCTCCCTCATGGTGGTAGCAGTGGCTGAGACAGATGACTTAGAACTTTTATACATCAAGATTTTCCCCATTAGCTATTTATAGGGACATCTTTTAAAAATGTATATGCTTAAAAGTTTAAAGTGTGCTACTCAGGATGTTACATTGACAAATGGATACGCTGTAGGTTACTCAATTCTTTCACTCCAGACTTAATTTTATTGCCAAAGGAAACAGATAATGTAGAATGTTTGAAGTTCCTGATCAAGACTCTTAAATAAAAAAGAGAATTTTTTTTCTAGATAAAAAATATGTTCAAAATTCTTAAATAAAAAGACAGGATTTTTTTTTTTACTTATAAAAAAGCATAACAGTATGAGAAAATACATTTTTAAAGGTGATGCAGACCAGCAAAGGAGTAGTAGTTGGAGATACAGGGAGAATGGATTAAATGGAAGGAATGACAAGTAAAAACCCCTAAAAGGAGTCAGTATTATGGACCCCATTGGCTATCCTTGTCAACTGGTCTTTTTTGTCTACTGGTCTTAAAAGTGACACAACAGTGAAGAAATTACTATAATAGCCACCTTACTGGAATTCTATTTACCTCACTGTTAAGTGAAGTTCATTTGATTCCTGTGGATAACTAAGGTGCATTAGTCAGCATACTGAGATGGAGAGAGGTTTTCTGTAGAGTCAAATGACCCATTTAATTGCCAGATCATCACTTCATCCTGGACAAAGTCCTTAGCCTGTACATGTCTAGCAGTAAGAAAAAGCAGATCAGATCTTGCACTGACACTCACCGGAAGCCTCGAGCACCTTAGGGTCCACTCAGTTTTCTTAAAGCAAAGAATACAACCTTCCATTGGCTTCTAACCAGAAGAGCCAAAACTCATTGCCTAATGTTGCAATTTATTTTGAGTGGCAGCCTTCTTCTTAGCCATATTTCAACTTTTGTAGCAAAATAGATGCAGAAGGCAGTCAGGGGCATTTTAACCCTTATGGATCAATTGTTTAAATGAAGAAGAACAAAATGCTCTAAACACATATAAATATTTTGAAGATCCAAATTTCTGTTTGTTTTTAAAAATAATATATTATATTCTTTTTTTCACTTCCACTACAGTACTATATATGGCATATATGAGTGACATAAGCAAAGTTAGGGAACCTGAGTCTAAAAGATTTCGGGAGACCAGTTCATAATAAAAACACCTTTACTTCTACAGAGTTATTAGAAAAGTCTAAAGTTCTTTACCAGTATTTTTTATATATTCAAAGCTTAATTCAGCTGACTCCTCTAAATATCTTCCTTGTCTTCAAGGAATTTATAACTGAATAGTGTAACCAACATAACAAAATGTTATTGATTCTAAAGATTACAAAGGGAAGAACAGAGGAAGAGAAGGAAATAAGAATCACTATTAGAGAAAGGAAGCAATGGTTTACATGGAATATTTAGCATGGGAATGTTTATCTTATAAGACGGGCTATACTCTATATAATTTGGTTTAGAAACTACGGCACTATATTAAGGAGATTTAGTGTTATGAAAACAAACAGTGGACTAAGAGTAGTAAAATGAAGTTTCTAATGTCCACGAATATATTTGTGTGAACTTGGGCAACACATTTACTTCATACGTCTTCATTTCCTCATCTATACAATGAAGGTTTTGGACTAGAATTATTTCTAAGTCCTACACAATAAAAAACATGTTTTAAGTATAGAAGTCAAAATTTTTTAAATACATATTTTGGAAAAAGTAATCCATTGACTAAATATTATTTCCTTTGAAAATATTTTCTTTTACATTTGGTAATTTGCAAAGATAATTTTTATAAAAAATAAGACAGTTATGATTTTTTAAAGAATTTTTCATTATTAAAGCTTGGAAAGGCAAGCAGGACTTTAGATGTTTCTGAATAATGACTCTCAGAATTTTTTTAAATTATCAAAGCCTTCAAATAAACTGACAATAGTTTATTCTTAAAGTATCTCGAGATGTGGTATCATAAGATAACATTTGTGAAAATCGTTTATGAATTGTAAGGCAATAGAAAATACAAATATCACATTATTGTTAGTGCTAAAAAATTCCATATATGCTGCTATCAAGTTCTTGGTTTTATGACTTATCCTTTTTCATTTTTAGTGACCATAAAATCTAGATGTTAAATTCTACGCAAGTTTCTAAGATGAACAATTCATAAAAATGGTCTTTCTCCTTAGCTTTTCGGATATTTGGTAAACCCAAACATTATCTATGATTCTTCAACAGTTATATTTAAATACAGTGCTAGTACTGATTTTCACTGAAGAAGCCATCTATTGTCACTCATGTAGCTCTGGATGAATGAGTTTTAATTTGACCCTCAAGAGTCAGTCTAGCCAAATAATAACAATGAAAATGCATGAGAACAGCAATTTCAATCTGGCTATTTCACAGACAAGCTTATTTTATGCATCAATAGCAAATAAATCAAGAAATTGGATGGACTTGCTGAATGTCTTTCACTGTTCTAAGTAAATCCATCTAGCTAGCGTAACAAGCAGTTCTAAAGATTGGAGTGTAAGCAGAGAAGAAATATTGATTGATTGCTTTATTTAGAGTAGAACTGTAATACCACCTATGCAAGGAATTTAGCATATATAGCAAGGCAGTACTATCTTGTTGTTATAAACTTAACTGCAAGATAGATTAGACACTGTGTGTAGAATCTGATCCCATAACTTAATGCCATCTCTAATAGCAAAACAGCTCCTACTAAAGGCATTTACTTTTGGGAGATGCAAGTGACTGCTGGCTGGCACATTAGATTTCCATAATGCCATACTACGGAGTAACTGAGCATCTGTGGGAATGTCAAAATTCACATGTAGGAGCAAGTTGTTTTCAATCAACCTTGCTGACATTTTTTAAAGAGGAAGAACACCTTACATCAAGAAATTCAATTCCAAATTTATGCTCTGTTTTGGAGGTTTAGACATCGTTATGTACACATAACAACAAAGCACCCTAAGAACAATCTCTTCTTCCCAATTAGTAATTCTTATTGTTGTAATTATTATTGCATGAACAGGAATAATACAAAGAAGCCCTGACTCATAGTCTGAGACCCAATAGATGCACTACTGAGACTAAAAGAACATGAAAGAATTAAAAGAGTAGAAAATAGCTGCATTGGCAATATAATTGCCCTGGTAGAAAACTGTGCTTAAATTCTTGTTGCATGATCAGCAGCATTTTAATAACATGCCAGACCTGAGAAAAATTGAGGAAAACGTTTACCAATGTTATGAATTTCTGGACTATTCCACAAGACTATTCTGATAACCCAAGTTTTCCAGTTGACATTTCTTGGGGATTTACTCATCTGTTTTGAAGGCTCGCTTGACCAGCTTTCAGCTAGTACTCCACTCACGGGCATTTGAAACTCTGCATGTCTGCAATTTCAGTGCATCCCTCATACTCCAAGCATCATTTCCCACTTGTACGAGGTTGATGCAAACATGCGTTAGGAAACTTAGAGTGTGGGGGAAAATAACTTTAAGAGGAGTCAAAAATTCAATCAGTTACTTGATGCTTAGAAATCAAATTGTCCTCAGTGATACAGTAGCTCTTGACATTCATGGAGAACTGAATCCCAAACGCTTTGTACATCTACAAATTAATACCCAGCGCTACAGCTTATAAATTCTTATGTATAAAGAAGCGAGTTACATCTGAAAAATAAACTCAAATGACTTCTTCGACCCCTTCAAAGAGTTACTTTGAATATTATAACTGGTAGAGGAAAGCAAAGCAATATTCAGATTTAGGGTGTTAGCTAGACTCACTCCCTAGATAGATTACATGCCTTGCAGAGCAGTCTTCTGGTACATAGGATTCCAACTGCTTTTTTAGAAAAATGAAAAATTGCTATAGATTCCAGGCCTTGGGAAGGGTCACTTGTAAATGTGACTGCTCAAACTTATTTTATTACTGTGCAAAACCTTATAAACATTTTTATCACAAGAAAGTTATCTGTTCTCACCAATAACTTGATATAATCAGTAATAATGCGTTTAAGAAGTAGAACCATTAATTATATTTGTCACAAAAATCAGGGAAAAGCATTTAAATATATTTGCATTACAATCTAATGAATACTAGTCATTTGACAACTTTAAAGAAAAAAAGAGGATTCTCATTCTTTTTAAAAACTTGGTTTACAAAGATCTAAGCCAATCTTTCAGGGTCTCTCCGTGAAACTGATATTTGTCTACCTATACTTTGCAGTAACACTGAGACAGCAAATTTATCACTCCAGGCCTCTTTAAACACCACGATATCTACACTGGAGGGTTATAGAAATAGGCGATACATTCTGCTCCTGAATTTTTACAGCTTTCACTCCTTTGCAGTGATATCAGAAATGTGAGAATTAGTTTTATGGTATTTTGTAGCTATCTGAGGCATCTCCTTGCTGGTGACATGACGCCTCTCTTCAGTGCTCCTGCAGTTCTCTCTGCCTCTACCCAGCAATAACTCACTGTTTTGATATTATCTGAATATCACGTGACTAGAGGATACGCTCCACAAGAACAGGAGCTTTCATATAGAAGTTCACCTGACACGTGTTTAGTAAACTAAACAGTGACCAGGCACTTGACTATAGTAGCTTGTTATTTCTAATGACTAATATTCTCTCACATTTTTTTCTCACGTGAGGCCCTAGGAAGCATAACCAATCCCTTGGCAGCAGCTTGTAAGACTTTTTGGTTCTCCAGGGACAGAAGAGGAAGCCAAAACAGGTTTTAGCAGAGAAACTAGTATAGCTCTACTCAGCAATGCCTGGAGGCAACCTAAGTGCATCTCTGTGAGATGTTGAAATGGGAACAGTTTATCACCTAGAATAAACAGCAAAAATGAGCACGATTGCTCTCATTTCTTATAGTATAGTTTGAAAAGAAATTGAATAAATACCTTTGATGCCAAAATCACTAGGTTTCATACTTGAGTGAGTGAAAAGAGACAGGCTCAGAAAAGGTTTGCTAAAATGGACCTGTTTAACCTGCTTGTTTCCTCAAGCAAAACTGCAAATTTTGATTTATAAAGTGCAAGCAGTTGTGGAAGCACCTTTAAAAAGGTTATTTATACTATTCAGGGCAGGAATCTGATCATACCAGCTGGTTATTTTTCTAGAGAAAATGCTTCTGTAACATGTTGAGCTTGCATAGTCACACACTAGAAACCAATTTTCTCCCATCAGTGAGGTTCTCCCCACTCAGCGAAAGAGAACTCAGTTCTGAGCATTCCTTCTGCCCATGTCAGAAAGGAACTATCTAGAAGGTTACACAAAGCTGGTCTGCAGAGGGTTGAGCTGCACAAACATGAGAAGACTAGTGAACTCTCCCCATCTCCCGGTGGTCGTGATGATGCTGGCTCTGACTCCTGTGGCACAGGGTTTCTGCCCTGTTCCTCACATGACAACAGGCCCTCTGTGTCTGTTCTAGATTATTCTCTAGCAGTGATTTTCCTGTTTCTGTTTCTATTTGAATTATCCTTTCCCTCTCTTCTCAAAAAAATGACACAAGTTCATTTGCAAGGTCAAGAAGAAGAGTGAGCTGTATACATCCCAAGGTGATTTTGATAATTAGACAATGTCTCCCATTTCACACTTCCACTCTGTTTTACATATTTTCCAGTCCCCATAAAGGACCCAAAGAGCCTTTTTAAACTATATTTTGTAAATGGAAAAAAATGATTTTAACATCTCCTTTAAAATTGGCAGAACATAAAATTAAAATCCCATTAGATATTAAAGTCAGCTTAATAAAGAATAAATTAATAAAATTTCAGAAAACCTTTTTTTTTAAATTTTCTTAAACAGCTCCAGCTAAGAAAAGTATAAATTGAACTCTATAGCTTGAAAATTCTTTCATGAGAAATAATTAAGGTTTGGAAAATTAAGTTTAGGAAGGGAAGAGGGAGACCATTCTTCCACAGCAGAGACTAATTTCTAAGGTGAACATTATCCACTCACATACAAAATGGTTCTGAAAATTTCTGAGGACAACTTCTATATCTACAGAATAAAGAATCATCATCGAAGATTCCACCCATGGAAGATTAACTGCTATGATAATTGTCACCTGCTATATACAACTAGAAAAGCAAATGAAATATATGAAACAAATGTTTACAGACAGTGGACAACAGGTGATGTAGGTCAGTGAATCTTCAGAAATGGGGGGAAAAGTAAGGTAAGTTCTACAATTACTATAGTTGAAAATCTTTCATAAACTTAGATGCAAAAATCTATAACAAAGTATCAGCAAATCAAATCCAGCCACAATGCATCATGACCAAGTGGGATTTCTCCCAGGAATGAAACATTCAAAATCAATGTAATTTGCTATATTAAGAGGTTAAAAAAGAAAAACTACATGATTATCTCAACATATACAGAAAAAGAATTTGAAAAAATATCGGCACATACTTATAATAAAAATTCTCAGTGAACTCCAAAAAGAAAAAACTTCCTCAACTAGATGGAAGCCATCTACAAAAAAATCTATTACTTATTATCATATTTAATGATTAAAAACAGAATTATTTTCTTCTGAGATTGAAAATAAAGATGTCTTCTGTTATCATGCCTATTTAACATTGTACTCATTTCATAGTTGGTGCAATAAGGCAAGAAAAGAAAAAATGCATACATACGGAAAAAGAAAATAATTAAACTGTTTTTATTTTCTAAAAATGTAATCATCAATATAGAAAATTCTAAGGAAATTAGAAAAGCTACTAGAACTGAGGAACAGTTTTAGCAATGTTACAGTATAAAAAGTCAGTATAAAAACATCAATTGTATGTTTATGTACAAACAACAGACAATTGGAAATTGATTTTTAAAAGACCAACCCCACTTATAATAACACTAAAATTGAAATATTTGAGGTTAAATTTCACATAATATGTGTAACTATACAGTGAAAACTACAGAACATTGCTGAGAGAAATTCAAGAAGACTTAGATTATGGAAGAGGTATATCATGTTAAATAAAAGATTACGAGACTCAATATTATTGAGATTGATCCACAGATTCAATACAATAAAAATCAAGATTCCAGAAGGCTTTTAGGTAGAAATTGACAAGCTGCTTCTAAAAGTTATATGGAATTACAAAATTCTTAGAATAGTCAAACCAGTTTTGAAAAGAATAACAAACTTAGAGAACTTATGGATTTCAAAACTTGTTATAAATCTACAGTTTAAGACAGTGTGGCATAAGATCCTTTTTATGGTCAATTGCTTTTTAACATAAGTGCCAACATAATTTAATTAGAAAATAATATACTTTGCAATAACATATAGTGCTATGACAATAGGATATCCACATGCCTCCCTCTCAAAAATTTTTTACCTTACACCACATACAAAAACTAACTCAAAATGAATCATAAGCTCATATGTACTTCTGGAAGTAAGCACAGAATAAATCTTTGTGACCTGGAGTTAGCAAAGATTTCTTAGAACACAAACCATAAAGAAATTATAAATTGGACTTCATAATATTAAAATAGCACTGCTCTTCAAAAGGCACTGTTAAGAAAATAAAAAAGGAAGCCATAGACTTGGAGGAATTATTTTTCAAAACATATCTCATAAAGGATTTACACTTAAAATGTCCAAAGATCTCATAACCTGATAATATGAAGTTAAACAACCCAATAAAGACTGGGCAAAGCACATGAACACTTCTTAAAAGAAGTTATACAAATGACACATAAGCACATAAATAGGTGCTCAATATCATTAGTCATTAAGGAAAGACAAATACTACCACATACCCACTAAATTGGCTAAAATTAAAAAGACAAACTCCAGAAATTTCTGGTCAAAATGGCAGAGTAGATAAATCCTGTGCTCACTTCCTCTTACAACCACATCAAAATTACAACTAAATTACAACCAGAACAACCATCATTGAAAATCACCTGAGGTCTAGCTGAACAGAAGTCCTATAACTGAGGTCATACAAAAGAAGCCACCTCGAGACTGATAGGAGTGAAAACATAGAACAAGCTGGTCCCACACCTAAGTGTGGCAGTTAAAAATCAGGAGGAATATCTTAGCTGCAGAGGCCCTCCCGGAAAAGCAAGGGGTCTCGGGCCCACAACTGGGATCCCCAGCCTAGTATTCCCATGCCTGGAAGAGAAGTCACCACAACTTCTGGCTGTGAAAACCAGAGGGGATTGTGGCTGAGTGAGACAGGAGGTCTCTGGAATAGTGGACATTCCTCTTATGGGGCCAGACTTACCAATGACGAACTCATTCTCTCTGAACTCCAGTGCTGGAGCAGCAGATCGAGAGGCACCAGGGATAAATGGGGAGAAACTGAGTTGTCTGGCTGCTGGGCGAGGGCTGGAGGAGCAGCTTTCTCCCAGACAGAAGTGAGGGCAGAGGGAATTGCTCCTTTGTTGAGCCCTCCTCACTCCGTGCAGACGCAGGTGGGTGTCATTTCCGAATCTCCATCAGCCTAGCAAACACAGGTCTCCCTGCCCAGGTGATTTCCTGAGACTCCACCCCTCCCAATTTGCAGTTTTACCAAAGCTGATTTGGAGACTTTTTCATACAAATAGCCTATCTTGGCTCATGCTACAGACTTTCCTAAAATCTCTCAAAGGTTCATAAAACCCAAAAAAGCAGTATCTGGCCTCATCATGCCCTATACCTCTTGCTGAGCAGCCCCAAGCCTGGCACTAGCAGCAGCCAGCATCAGTTCACAGCTTGGCCTCTCTAGGCACCTCTAAGCCCAGTGTAGGCGGCAGCCACTTGTGAGTTGCTTGGTAGCTCATACCAGGTGGCCCTGGGAAGGGCACAGGCTGTGGCTGAACTTGGCCTGTGGTGGGACCCCTCCCAGTAGGCCCCGGGCTGGCACTCCTGGTGGCTGGCTTCATAATGAGCTGGAGCACCAACCAGGGCTGCATTTGAGGACAATACACCTCTAGGGCATACTGAGAAGGTATCAGAGTCCTGCTAAAGTGAATCCTGCTTTATATTGCCAGCCCCTCACAACCAATCAGCCTGAGAGTCAATACCTCGCACTAATGTTCGAACAGCAACCAAGGCTCAATTACAACAGGAGGGCACACACAACCCATACAAGGGACACATGTGGAGCACCCAGTTGAGGTGGCCATAGAAGACTGTACCACTGGGACCCACAGCACACCTACTACATAAGGCCACTCTACTAAGACTGGGAAACATAGCAGCCCTGTCTAATACATAGAAACAAACACAGGGTGGCAGCCAAAATGGAGAGACGAAGAAACATGTCCTAAATGAAAGAACAGAACAAAGAACTAGAAAAAAAAACTAAACAAATGGAAACAAGCAATTTACCAGATGTAGAGTTCAAAACACTGATTATGCAGATGCTCAATGAACTTAGAGAAAGAGTAGAGCAACTCAGAGAGAACTTTAACAAAGAGTTGAAAAACACAAAATGGAGCTAGAAAACATAAAAAAGAACCAATCAGAAATGAAGTCTACATTAGAAGAAATCAAGAGTAGATTAGATGAAGCAGAGGATTAAATCAGTGATTTAGAAGATAAGGTGGCAGAAAGCACCCAATCAGAACAGCAATCAGAAAAATGAATCCAAAAAAAAAGAGGATAATTTAAGGGGCCTCTGGGAAAACATCAAACTTACCAGCATTAACATTATAAGGATACCAGAAGGAGAAGAGAGAGATCAAGGAATTGAAAACCTATTTGAAGAAATAATGACAAAATACTTTCCTAACCTGGTAAAGGAAGTAGACATAGAAGTCCAGGAAATGCAAAGAGTCCCAAACAAGATGAATTCAAGGAAGCCCACACCAACACACATCATAAT
This sequence comes from Eidolon dupreanum, assembly GCA_028627145.1. Taxonomy (NCBI): domain Eukaryota; kingdom Metazoa; phylum Chordata; class Mammalia; order Chiroptera; family Pteropodidae; genus Eidolon; species Eidolon dupreanum. Next base: position 167,546,302 of record CM053502.1, on the reverse strand, counting down.
TAAAATGTCAAAGGTTAAAGACAAAGAGAGAATCTTAAAAGTAGCAAAAGAAAAGCAACTAATTACCTACAAGGGAGCTCCCATAAGACTATCAGCTGATTTATCAATGGAAACTTTGCAGGTCAGAAGGGATAAACACAAAATATTCAAAGTGATGAAAAGAAAGAATCTACAACCAAGATCACTCTACCCAGCAAAGCTATCATTTAGAATTAAAGTACAGATAAAGAACTTCCCAAACAAGGGAAAGCTAAAGGAGTTCATCACCACCAAACCAATATTATAAGAAATGTTAAAGGGACTTCTTTAAGAAGAAGGGGGGGAAAAGATAAAAATATGAATAATAAAATGACAATAACTACATATCTATCTATAATTACTTTATATGTAAATGAAATAAATGCTTCAATCAGAAGTTAGAGTGGCTAAATCAGTAAGAAAACAAGACCCTTACATATGCTGCCCACAAGAGACTCGCTTCAGATCAAAAGACACAGACTGAAAGTAAAGGGATGGAAAAAAGATATCGCACAAAATTAAAACAAACAAAAATAAAACTGGCATAGCAATACTAATACCAGACAAAATAGACTTTAAAACAAAGGCTTTAACAAGAGACAAATAAGTACCCAGTAATTCCACTTCTGGGTATTTATCCAAATAAACCCAAAACACTACTTTAAAAGAACATGTGAATTCACATGTTCATTGCAGCATTATTCACAATAGCCAAGATATAAAGGCAACCTGAGGGTCCATTAATGGATGAATGGATAAAGAAGAGGTGGTTCATATATACAATACAATATTACTCAGCTGTAAAAAGGAATGAAATCTTGCCTTCTGCAACAACATAGATGGACTTAGAGGGTATTGGCTGAGTGGAGTAAGTCAGACAGAGGAAGACAAATGCCAATGATTTCACTTACATATGGAATCTGAAGAACAAAATAAACAAACAAACAAAACAGAAACAAACTCATAGATACAGAGAACGTTTTGGTGGTCACCAGATGGGAGTGGGGTTAAGGGGCTGGGTAAAAAAGGGGAAGGAGTTAAGAAGTACAAATTAGCAATTACAAAATAGTCATGGGGATATAAAGTATAGCATAAGAAATATAGTCAATAATATTTTAATAGCTGTGTATGGTGTCAGATGGGTACTAGATTTATTGGGGTGATCACTTTGTAAGTTATATAAATGTCTAATCACCATGGTGTACAGCCGAAACTAATATAACATTGTATGCCAACTGTATTTGAAAAATAAAAATATTAAAGAAAAAAAAGCCAAACTCTGCCAAGTGTTGGTGAGAATGTATATTAACTAAACTTTCATACATTTCTAAAATGTATAAATAAAATTAAAATTGCTATAGCCACTTTGTAAACAGTTTGGCAATTTCTTGTAATGCTAAAAGTACCTTTACCATACTATCCAGAAATCCTAGTCATATATATTTACATAAGAAAAATGAAAATATAGGTTATGCAAAGACACACCTGAAGGTTTATAGCAATTTTATTCATAATAGCCCAAAATTTGAAACAAACCAAATGTGCCTCAAGTGGTGAATGAAGAAACAAAGGTTATACCCATACAAAGGATTGCTATTTGTTCGTGAAAAGAAATGCACCACTGATACACTCAAAGCATAAATGATTCTCAAATGAATTACACAAATGGAAGAAACCAGACCGAGAGAACTATACACTACCTGACAAAGACAAAGCTATAGTGATAGAAAGATCAGTAGTTGCCAGTGGCCAGGGCAAAAGAGCAGCTGAATGCAAAGGGTCACAGGGAAATTTTTAGAGCTGATAATACATTATACTTTGATTGTGGTGTTGTTTACTTAGCTGTATACATTTGTCAAAACTATACATTAAAGTTGATTAATTTTATTGCATAATTATACATCAATAAAGCTTATTTTTTTAAAGATTGGAAGAAAATATAGCCAAAAGAAACCACCATCATTTATTTAAAAATCTGCATTAAAAGATGTTGCTGTTTTTCCCTATTATTGTGTGTCATGATGTGACATATGTTTTTTCCTATTATTGTGTGTCATGATGTGATACATGATGTGTCTTTTGTCTTCCACTGAGCAGGGGGAAGTCAAGCTATTCAAAAGTGAAGTTAACTATGTGGAAATACCTTCGAATAGTATAAATAAATTATTACCAAAATTAAATTACTTTGTAGTAACCAATTGATAGTTTGAAGACATATTTTAGAAGTGCAAAGAACACATCTGAATGCTTATCTTCATTGTGATTTATTGAGCAATTTGATGTATCTACATATGTCAATATTTACTACTTTCAGCACTTCATTTGAATTATAGTTGCATTTAGAGCATCTAATTTTTATAATCAGTAAGTCATTGCTTTTTATATACAATTATAATAAAAATAGCAAGTGGATAATGTCATGTTTACCCTTTTGCAGTTTCACTTTTAGACTATGTTGTCAAATTTGAAACAAAAATTCATTGATGGGAACTGATTTTCTCTTCTTGGCTTTCAAATTCATCGTAATCAATCCTGTAACATTAAGCACATTGCCTCATCAATATGAAAATTAAACTTCAAGGATTGACCTTATAAATAGATCAGAAAAAGCAGAAGGACATTGAGAGTATATTAATGACATTTCCAGATAATCAAGCCCAATAAGAATGTAGTGTTTAAATGTACAATGTGGAGAATAAATCAAACTTGAAGGTACATTGCAGGATCTTAACTAGCCTTGCTGAGTGAGAAAAGAGTAACCTGGTAAATTTTGATAACCTTAAATTGGCAACACCTCGAGTGTGCTATGTAGAGGTGTAAATTTGGGCCATACACACACATAACACACACATGCCATGAGTTCATTAACAAATCAATTAGAATAATATTGAGCTAAACAAAATAAAATCAATTTCTTCATATAAGGACTTCTCAGAGCCTCCAATACGCTAATCTGCATTGTGATTCTTACAGAGAAAGATACATGTTCCAAAAATTATTTGTCCATATATTCAATGATCAGCTACTGGAATTTGTATTTGCAAAACAAATTTTGGAAAAGCTGGCTTAAAGTGGTGTTTATTTTTCGAGAGAATCTCTTTCTTAAATTTGTGAGCATAATTCTCTAAACTGTATCTGACTTAATCTTTTAATAGGTATGTTGTTCATTCGTTCTGCTTAGCAAATGTAAAATAAATAATTATTTTGTTGCTAGTTTTTAATATCTCTTGGAAAGTGTTTATTTGTATACATGCATATATTTATGCAATTTGTTTTCAATAATTAAATAATCATAAAGTGTATGTATATAATTTAACTAATTATGAATGGCGCTAACTTATTTTCTCAACCTAGGCAAAGCTAGTCCTGTTTATAGTAGATACACATTCCTGCAAAGAAATACTTTTTACATAAGAGCGGTAGTTAGAAGACAATTTTCCACGATTGCTTGCATTTCTCGTGACCAGAAGCATTGGCAGCTTTATTCAGCACTGTCTTTTGAAAGACATTTGTATAGAAAATAGTCTTGCAAGATAGAGTCTCCCTCTGGGGCACAGGATTCCAGATAATCATTGGTCAGGTTTGCTAGCAGCCCCCTTCAACAGAGTGGTTCCTTTAAAAGATTGGTTCCTGAGCAATCTTTAAAAACTAAGGGCTTCTCAGCCATGACGCAGATGCACTGCATGTGGAACAGTGCACCTGGGCTGCTCCACATCACACCCATTGGTCTTAGGATGCAAGAGAAATACCGTGAACGTGAAGTTCATGCTTTCTGCTGTGCCATGAGTAAGAATATCCTTTGTCTCTGACCCAGAAGCCTCATATCTCTACAAGTACCCATAAAACTGTGACAGGCTAACTTACCAGCTTGCAAATAGAATAAAATCTTGGGCTTTTTATAGTCCTTGGCAGCTGTAACATTTACATCAAGGTGACATTTTCAGGTGAATATCTTTCCATGTAATAGTAGGGAAAGTTTGAAGATGTCAGTGGAGGACTGAATGACACAAGATGGGGTAGGGGTAAGGACGCTTTCTCTCGTTGAAGGAATTGGATACATAGCACTGGTTCCTAAGGACTGCCAACATAAGACACAACGACAAAAAGTGAAAGAGTATAATAGAGGCAGAATATCAGAACACAGTGGTTTTGTTTTCATGGCCCGGGTGTAGGCTCTACAGATGCTACGAGGTTTGCAAATAGATGAGCGTGGTGGGAAGCCATAATCAGGACATGATATATATTTTATGGGTCTGTAATATATATATTTATAAAGCTACAATAGTTCTATGTGTAAAATATAGTACATCTTCAGTTTGATCACCCTGTCATGATCATAATATACATTGCATGCTTGCAACTCTAGAATAAAGGAGGGATTAGAAAGGTAACTTACAGGGATAAATTCAAAGCATAATGTTACAAAAAAATAAATGTTCTGGAATTAGAGAAATAAGATTGAATGATCTACATTCGTGGCTACCACCTAACAGGGTATTCCTACATTACTTTGTTTTATTTTTTTAGGACAAACCTCCAAATCCCAAGGTTTTGGTTTATGAAATTTGTGTTGTTATTGGTAGGTAGAATAATAGCTCCATAAAAAATCCATGTCTTAATTTCTAGAACCTGTAAATAAGCTGTAATACAAGGGAAAAGAGATCTTGTAGATGTAACCAAGGTTACAAACTTTAAAATTATGAGATGATTCTGCATTAGTAAGGTGGGCCATTCTGATCTCTGGAGCCCCTAAAAGCAGAGAACTTTTTTTCCTACTGGAGGCAGGAAAGACACAGCAGAATAGATGTCAGGGAGATCTGAAGCATTTGTGGAGCTCACCAGTGCTGAGGGAGGGAAAGCATGCGAGGCATAGGGGGAGCCTTGAGGAGCCAAAACCTCAGACAGTCAGCTGGGAAATGGAGAGCTCAGTCCTACAACCACGTGGAACTGAATTCAGCCACAAACCTGAATGAATGTAAGAGTGGATTCATCCCCACAGCCTCCAGAAAGGAGTGTAACCCCTACCATCACACTGATTCTTGCCTTATGATACTCTCAGCAGAAAACCCAGCTAAGCAAAGATGGACTTTTGTCTGACCTCTGGAACTGTGAGATAATAAACCAGTGTTATGTTAAGCACTACATTCGTGGTAATCTGCTACAGCAGAAATAAAAACTAATACAAATACTAAACCCCCTCTATAACTGTTGACGGACTATTTGTGTGAAGCTTTCATAATTGAAGATTGAAACAGTGATAACCAGATAAGCAAACTTACAGAGATGTTGCCAGCTTTTAATTCAAATGTCATTTATTTGCCTACAGACATTTGTCGAGTAAATGAAATAACTTGATGAATAATTGAAACTTTGTTATTTGATACCTTTTCAATTATTCAATAACAAAAGAGAAGACAGTATTATTGCCACAGAGTTTAAATAAATAGTTCTCCCCAGAATTTATTTAACTCTTACACTGACCACAATGCCAAGGCTACCAGGCTGGCTGAGAAGGTTGGAAACCTCCTTTGCATTGTTCTTTTAGGCATTGAACATGAGGTCATTACAAGTTAGTGAAGCACAGAGGGCAGTATTTGCATCTCACCCAGCAAATGACCTAATCCTGCTAAAAGGATCTTCGTTACTTTGAACAAAGAAAGCTTACTCTTCTTTGAGAATAAATTCTTTCACAATCTAAACAGTGGATTTGGAGTATTGTAATCTGTACTTTGGGGAGATGATAATATAACTGATCGTTAGTTAACTCACAGCAAGGTAATCTTTATGAACAAAACACAAAAAAAAAGAACTAAAGAACTGCGAAGAGAGGAGGAGTCTCTCTCTAGGGTACAGTGGGTGATTTGGGAAGGTCATGTTTATTTATTTGGTAACTGTGAGTCAATACTCCAAGGAGGAGACTCATTTCAGGATCATTAATGAAGTCTTAGCTCTTCATGTGGCTTCTCCGCAGCCTTGCCTTTACTATTAAGGTGCAGCGGCTAATAACGACAAGTTATCAATGACCTCCTTCCAAGTGAAAACATGTCAGAAGCAGGAGACTCTGCCTACATGCAGTCTTTTGACATCAAAGACAACACAGCTAGAATAGAAAAATGTGCTGGTGTCTCTCTAGAAAATGTCCTGTGATGGCGGAGAGCATCCACGTGCTGGAGAGCATCGCACCCCTGCAGGTAGAACTTCTGTTCTGATGGTAACAGTACATGGCATCTCACTTATGACACATAAACTCCAATTAAAAAAAAAAAAAGTCAGAGAAATTTAGGGGAAAATTCTCTTATCGAGTCAACGTTTATTTTAAAAATTTCACCTGACATCAGTAAAGGGCGAACTCAAAGTGGACCTTAAGGACAACGTCAAAACCCTCTCAAGGAGACAAAAACGTTTCCTATTTGACAAAGTCCTCCAGTAAGGGAATTTCAGTGTCCTATGGAAACTCATAGCAACATAGAATTTTTACAATATTTATTTTCATATATAACCCACCTGTTGAAGTCTGCTTCTTTTTGAAAACATATTCAGTATTTTATTAATTACTTACCATGGTCTCATATTTTCTCTCATTTTAACAATGTTATTGACCTATAATTCACATTTGAAAAATTCACCCATTTAAAATGGTTTTTCAATGATTTTAGTATATTAGAATTGTACAACTGTCAACTCACAGTCTGGTTAGGTAGGACATTTTCATCACCTCAAAAAAAAATTAATTAATAGTCACACCATCATCCTTCCCCTGCCCCACCAGTCCCAGACAATCATTAATTTGCCTTCTGTATCTATAAATTTGCATATTTTGGACATTTGATAAATATGTGGCATTATACAAGATACGGTCTTTTATGACTGCTTTATTTTTCACTCAGTAGAATGCTTCAGGGTTGTGGTATATACCAGTAGTACATAATTCACGTACAAGTTTTTAAGTGAATATATGTTTTCATTTCTTTTAGATTTTTATTAGGAACGGAATGATGTGTTATATGGTATAATCTTGAGAACCATTTTGAGGGACTGCCAAATTGTTTTCCAAAGTGGCTGCACAATGTAACATTTAACTAGCGATGTCTGACGTATCTCATCACACTTGGTGTTACGTCTTTTTCACTCTAGCTATCCTAGTTAATATGAAATGGTAGCTCACTGTGGTTTTAATTTGCATTTTTGCAGTTAATTACATTGGTCACCTCTTCACATGATAATTAGCAATTTATGTATCTTCTTTGGAGAACTGTCTATTAAATACTTTGCCCATTTATTAATTGGTTTATTTGTCATTTCTATTATTGAGTTGTAACAGTTCTTTATATGTTTTGGATACAAATATCTTATCAGATACATAATTTGAAAATATTTTCTCACATTCTGTGGGGCATCTCTTTGATTTCTTGATGGGATTATTTATTGAAAAAAAGCAATTTTTCTCTATTAAATTGACTTAACACCCTCGTCAAAAGCCAATTCACTGTAAATGTATGGGTTTATTTCTCAGCTTCAATTCTATTTCATTGATCTATATGTTTATCTTTCTTCCAATACCACACTGTCTTGATTATTGTAGCTTTGTAGTAAGTTTCAAAATTAGGAAGTATGAGTCCTTTAACTTTCTCTTTTTCAAGATAATTTTTGCTATTATTCTGGGTTCATTGAAGTTCCAAATGAATTTTAGGATCACCTTGTCAATTTCTGCAAAAAAAAAAAAGGCAGGTAGAATTTTGATAGAGATTGTTTTGAATCAGTAGATCTATTTTGGGGAGTAGTAGCATTTTAACAATATTAAGTCTTCTGATCCATGAACATGAAATGTCTTTTTTTCATTCCTTTCAGTCTTTTTTCTTTTCTTTCAACAATGTTTTGTTGTTTTCGGTGCACAAGTTTTGTACTTTTTCATTAGTTTGTTTTACTTTAATTTCTTTAATCAGCTTAAAGATATTTATTATTTCATGTAATAACCTTTTACCAATCAGTCCTATGAATTAATTGCTACTTCGCCTAATGACTGGCAGTTTGAATTATCATGTATAAAAGTTCTTTGGTCTACGGCCATGCCACCCTGAACAAGTTTGATCCCATCTGATCTCAGAAGCTAAGCAGGGTCGAGCCTGGTTAGTACTTGGATGGGAGACCACCTAGGGTGACAAGGTGCTGTAGGTGTAAAAAAAAAGTTCTTTAAAGACATGAATTCCATTTCTATCGACTGAATATCCCACAGTACCCACTTAAAGTATAAGGTACTCTACAGGAAGTTAATTTATAAGTGCTGAATGGTTTGTTTTTACTGAAGATTAATTTGTTATAGACTGTGGGAACTAAATGACTGTGAACATGGAAATTAAGACAATATGCCAAGAGATATTGGGGAAAGTCACCCAGGAGTCATTACTAAAGATTTAAATTATGCAGTTCCCTTACTGACAAATGACCTTTGGCTATATAGCAAATTCTGCAGTTTATAAATGTCTTTTTCCCTTCTAGAAACCTGTACATCCATAAGGCTCAGGGCTTAGACACAGGAAGCTACTTCAGTCAACAGCAGTCAGTATTTTTTTTCTATAAAGAATCAGCAAATATTTTAGACTTTGTGGGCTATCTGTTCTCTATTAAGTTACAACTACTTTATTCTGCTATTATAACACAAAAGCAGTCATAGACAGTACATAAACAAAGTGTTCAAACAAAACTTTGCTTATGAAAATGGGCAGCATGCCAGATTCGGGCACCGAGCTATCGTCAGCCATTCCCTGGCCTATCATGAAGTACCTAGAACACAATGCTGTCCTTGCAGACCTGTAAAATTAAGAACCATGGGTGGGGGCGATGTTTCAAAAAAAAATTGTCTCCATTATTGCAATGTAGAGTATCAGAAGCACATCTCCGCCAGACATTTAGCTAACCAAGAGGAAGATAGTTTCTGCCAATCTATACCTCTGGTGATGACTGACTCCTGAGGAGGGAGGGGGTTCATGCAGCCAGATAATGAGGATCTACAGCAGCCCAAGCTTCTGGATTAGTCTGCCAGGACTAATGTCATAAAAACGTGCCACAGACTAGGGCACTTAAGCAAAAGAAATTTATTTTTCACAATTCTGGAGACAAAACATCCAAGGTCAAGGTATTAACAGGGTCAGTTTCTTCTGAGACTTCTCTCCTTGGTGTGTAAATGGTCTTCTTTTCCCCATGTCTTCACTTGGCTTTTCCTCTGTGTATGTCTGTGTCCAAACTTCCTCTTCTTATGAGAAGATCAGTCATATTAAATTAGGATACATCCTAATGACCTCATTTTAATTTAATTGCCTTTTTAAAGGCTCGAAACATAGTCACATTCTGAGGTAGTAGGGCTCAGGACTTTAACATATGAATTCGGAGTGGACACAATTAGGCCCATGAAGTCTTCTCAGAGAGGAAACTCAGAAACACATCTAAAACCAGCCCTTAAATTCCTTTCTTTCTCCTGTTTCACCTCCTTGGACTTATACCACCCACTTTCTTTCCCTGCCCACCCCTAGCTATGCAGGATCCGGATTTCCCCCCACCCTAGTCTACCAAAAACCAGATACAACCTCCCAGCTTCTCCCTGATTTCTCTACCCTGTAAAGCATGCTTATATCATCTGAACATTTTTATAGGTTTCAAGTAGTAACAAACATCCTTTCCCTCTTTCAAGACTTAGATCTTGTTAGAGAGACATAGTCACACTAGGAGAGATCATTGTCTAGAATATGGACCAAAAAAAAGATTTGTCTGTTTTATTGTTAAAATAGTAACTCATATTAACATAGAACTTTATCACCAAAATATGTGTACACACACACACACACACACACACACTATTGCTTTTGATCCCCATGGTAGCTTGTGAAGAAAATAGAACATCCTCAATTTACAAATAAAAAGTCTGAGCTTTAGAGAGTTTCTGTGATTTGCCTAAGGTTCTACAACTAGGTTACACAACCAGAAAGACTGAAGGCTCTTTCTGACTCAGACATGGAGTTATCGGCTTCCGAAATTGCTCACACATACTAAGCTGCTGCCTCCTCATTTTAAATGAAAGTATAGGTGCAGCATATCTGATTGAGAAAAATGGGGAGAGGCTGGAGGGTGGACTGGCCTGAGGACTGATGAGCAGATTCAGTCTAAAGAGACGGGGAAGAAGATAAGGAAAGTAGGCTGATGGTCACTTCAGACTTTGGAAAGGTGAGGGGGAAGATATGGAGAGCTGCCTGGCTTCCCTAAAACCATTCTCCAAGAAGAAAAGTAGTGGAAGGTTATACCAAGGGGTAGCTTCTTCCAAGACCTCAGGGGAGCAGGCTTGATGAGCTGTTTCGACATCCCCAGCTAATGTTTCTTAGTACCGCAGCCCATGTGTGCCAGGCACAGGGATGTCAGGGTCTGCCTGTAGCCTGTTTACAGAAAAAATGGTCTATGAGGGATAAACCTAAGGAGAAATCCTCATATCATAATCACGTTCTGTTGAAAAGAAATCATACATTCCTTCCTTCCTTGTCCTCCAAAAAAAAAAAAAAGGGCATTTTATTTTTTAAAGTGTATGATACTTCAATTATTCCAACCAAGGCTATACAGAGCTCTTCAAAAGGGCTTCATGGCTGCCCTTTGGAGACCATGCCCCCCCCAAAAAAAAAACATTAGATTTTGAACTTTAATTTGAAAAAAATGTTGGTAATTCAGATGTTACAGCTTTCTTTAGTAAATTTCATGTTATAATTTCTCATCGTACTTCCTCTTAGCACTATATATAATCCCGCCCTTCTTCTAGAGATGGCAGTCGAGAGTTACTGCATCCCTCCAATACATCACTTAGCTAAGATATATAAAGCATATTGGGTTATTTTATCCACCTTTTCAGGATTAAGTCCTTGGTATGATCTCATTATCATCCCCAGTACTTGTCTGGCAAAAAAAATCTCAAAGTTGGGAGGAATTTTAAAGATTACCTTAGTCTAGCCACCCAATTGATATCTAAATCCCATTCACTCAGCAGAGCAATAATAAGACACCAAACAACTCAGCCCTCAGGTAACTCAATACCTTGATTTAGACAGTAGAGTTTTTTTTGTTGTTCTGGTGGGAAACACATCTGTGCCTTTCGAATACTGTTCCATGCTCTGAAAGCCAAGCTGAAATCTACCTTTCACACATACAGAAGATCAAATAATGAAAACAGCTCCCAGCTCATTGAAGTCTCCAAGACTCTCGCAAAGGTCAAGCAGCAAGGGCATACATCAGGTTTAACTATGAAGTAAGCGATTTGTTTACCTACGTACTCAACAAAGAGAGCATCCACATGCTGTTTCCTGAATTTTCATTCTCCTCAGATCTCCTTTAGGTTACTGCCCAGCTTTCTCTACCAGGAGAGCTCTTCCTTTACATTTTAACTTATCATTTGCTTATAATATTTCCCTACAGTTCCTACTGGGTGATTAGCAAAAATCTAACATGTGAACTTGGACTAATAAGTAAACATGAAAGAATGACTTAGCTTTTTCCAATAACATCATTTAGTTTATCAGAGCCCATCCATATTTAACTTGAATGAGTACATGATATTACAAACATCAGATGACCTAGAAATTTGAAATGTGTGAGACCTTGAGATCTGAACAGTGCCTTTGACCCTTTTAAAAATAAACTTAATTTGTCTAGCCTAGGGCCCAGTGCTGGGGAATAATAGTAATAAGTCTCTGATTCCAGAATAAACCTGTATTTCAAGTAATTGCTTATGTTATTTATTTTGGGAGATGACTGAACACTTCAGGCATAATCTGCAAATCAGCTCAGCTGAATTGGATTTACATCCGGGAAGTAAGAAGCTTACCATAAGTATTCTCTTGTGAATACTCATATATTCAAGGAAAGAAAACTCTTGACTAATTCTTTACCCACATTTCTAGAAATCCCTTCATTCTCAGGATGGAGAGAAACCCATTAGCTCAGCTGTCTGTCAAGGGAGAACTCCTAAGGCGTCTCTGACTGACTGGTGGAAAGTTAAAGGTCTCCTAGGATGGAAATGTCACCGCGTCCTGTGTGTGGCTCCCTTTGCCAATGTGGCATTTAAATAAGATGTGTCTCTGCCCTTGTCACCCTGATTCCAAACCTTCTGAGTTTCCTTGCCCTTTTCTATTCTTTCCACAGTGGCATTTGTACTCTCCTGGGCCTGCCAGATTAATCTTTGCCAAGCCAGCTTCGACCTGCTCAGAGAACTCCGGTGTTTCCAGAATAAAAACCAAACTCTAACCTGGCAACCCAAATTCTTCATGAGCCATCATCTTATTCCTACCTTTCTAAGCTGAGCTCCTACATTTTCTTCATAAATCCTTTGATTTTACCAAAGCTGTCCATTGTACTCACCTTCCATTATGCAAAGATTTTCACACCAGCTCTTGACAACTCTTCAGCTCTTGATAACCTTTGCTACTTGTTTCCAAGTGTGTTTTCTACCTGCCCTTCTAACCTTAATGCTTCCATGGAGAGTTCTTTGATCCCACTCATAATTTCTCCTTCTAAATTCTCAGAGAATTGATTGCATTCCTTTCTGATGGTATTCACATAATCTAGCTTACTCTCTCTCTCTCTCTCTCTCTCTCTCTCTCTCTCTCTCTCTCTCTCTCTCTCTCTCTTTTTTTTTTAATTATCTTTCTACCTGGCTACAATAATCAGAGCCTGGTGCCAGACTTAGGATCCGTAGCGCTCAATTAAGTGCTTATCAGATGGCAGCAAACCTAAGCCAGTAACTTCAGTTTATTCATAAACTCGAATACCAGTACGAAGAAAATCAAGAAAGAATAGATATGTAAATGGCATATGTATATACACACACACATGTTTATGTTCATTTTAGGCCCACAGCCAGCTCTTTAGAATATCAACCTTGGGCACTTGATCCAAAGCATTTTTTGTGGTTATATTGCTGAGTTCTTCATTGTCTGCATCTTTTGCTAGTAGAAGAAAATGAAAAAGCCCTTGCTTTTCATAACTTGCTTCATAACTTGCTTTCATCAAGTTTTTGTACTGATAAACCATCCTGAAAACTATTTCGCATTTCATTCACTGCTGGCTCCCTCACAAATTTTTATTCCATTGGTTCTCTTGCATCCCTCTTAACATTTCTGCGCTGTTCCCTTAGTCTTTGGAGTTCTTACAGAATATCACTATGTCTTATAATCATTGAGGAAGATGGAACAATTCTGTTTCATACCAACAGAACTCTGGGTAATCCTCTTTTGCTGCTAATTCTGAAAAGGACCAGAAGATACAAAGAAAACATCGAAGTACTATTTCCTGAAATAATTCTATTCTCCTCAACGCCTTCTCAAAAGTGACAGCAGAAGCAGAAGAAACAAGGCGCAGCTTCCAGAAGCTAATGACAGTGTCGCCATCCCGGACAGCAATAATTGAGTTTTAATGTCCTGAGCTGTTGCTTGTCATAAATCCTCTCTATGTAAAACTCGAGCCTCTGCAAGGCAAGATTAATGGTTAGCAGTGTATATAATATTTATTAAACCTCGTTTTATGTTGCTTGGCAATCTGTGCTACCATCAAACAAGTTGAAATAATTGACATTTAGCACATCAAGCTTCTTTTGACTGAGAAGCGTGACATTCACGCAGATAGTAAACATTTGGCAATTGCTGTAAATGTCTCCAAATTTAACGTCATGACCTTTTCTCAGGTAAATGTTTTTGGATAAAATGTAAATAATGATTCACTGTATGTCAAATACCACGGTATGTCAAATACTGTGCAATGTCAAGTTTACTGTCTTGTTACCCTCCAGAGGTTCATAGATTGGTTGACCTGTTGCATCTTTCAGTGAGTTTTATATTAAAACTTACTATTATTTATTATGATTCATTGGCTTTCCAAACTTTTCCACCCACAATATTCCTGATTAAGAAAAAATATGGTTTGGTTTTACTGTTTAATTAAATGAAACTTGGCATTTTAAAAATCCATACTCCGGCATGAAAAATTTAATTCTATTTCATAAGTCTCTAAACACAAGGATATATACATGTCTCAGAACCTTTGGAAGTAGTGACTTCAAATCCTCAAAGAAAGTAAGACGACAGATTCAAGGCGTCCATCATCTCGACTTCCAACTTCTCTGGGCTCTTCTCCAATCACACAGCAAATACTAATATTATCAAAGCATAATGTTACTGCATTCAATCTTACTATTCTGTAAAAATTCATCCCCATTCATCAGTGGGAAAAAGACCGCTCTAATTAATAGTCCAGTAGGTCCTTCCAACTGCACTACTGTATCTAATTGCTTTTTTTTTTTTTATTAGGAACTAGACTTTTAAAACGATGTTCACTTTCTGCACACAGTACAAAAGGGATTTTTTTCATGCACCTTCCATTTCCTTAGTTTAATGAAGTATTCTAGACAGTATTTTGCATCTGTTAAAGTGGTTCAATTGGAGTATTTTTACATGGCAATAGAAATAGATATGCTTCAATGTGCTAAGAATAAAATTATATATATTTAATTTTTTTCTGATGTGGAAAAATTAGATAAATAGATAGGCATTTTGGTCAAATTTCTAGAGAGCTGTCTACAGAGAGCTATCTACTCAAATAATCAATTTTCAAAAAATGGGTATGTATATCCACTGTGTGCCTGATTTTCACTCTTCATTTTGAACATTCTTATTAAACATTCCTTCAACAGAATTTTATTGAGCAAAGGGCAACTCTTGACATTGTGATTTTAGCTCTGGATAAGGCATTGAGGTATCTTCTCCCTCAGAGGGTAAGCTCTGGGGGAAACCTTATAATTCACATAACTTTTCTTTGTTTACACAATACCAAGTCACAGTTAAAGCTGTTAAAATCTTGGAGACATGGAAAACTCATTTTAGACATGGAAAACTTGAGTCCCACAATTTCTCTATGACTTGTCCAAAGTTACACACTTCCAGTGGCAGAGTATAATAAAAACCAAGTTCTCCTGCCTCCTAAAATGTTTGTGATAGTGTCACCAGCCATCTAATTCATTCTCTAGTCCATTTAAAATAAAATTACAAAATAGCATCCCATACAAAAGCTTGAAAAATTATCCAATTCTCACGCAATTGCCACTGAAAACACAGCAAATTGTGAGCACAATTTTTAATATCTCTTCAGAATGCTATCAGATTGTGGTTAAAAATAATAATGATATTAATAATATCAAACTCCTTTATAATGCCTAATAATTTCCAGACATATTTCTAAGCCCTTAACCTATATTAACACAGTTAATCCTCACAACAACATTATGAATCAGGTACTGCTATTATCCCCACTTTACAGATGAAAAAATTGAGGTGCCAGGAAGTAAAGAAACTTTCTCTTAAATAAAATGTTCAAGTTAATGAGTCAGTGAAGCCATTGAAATGAATGAGCTGCAATGTGTATTGATGCTGTAAGATTTCTATAGTATATTGTTAAGTGAAATATATATGCGTATAAATTTATATACACACATATGTGCATAGATGTGTGCTTGCATTGCTATTGTCTGTTTTGTTTTAATCACCAGGGAACTTTGTCAAAACATGCTTTCCAGGGTTCTAATCTTGAATTGTCAAATTAGAATATCTCTGGAAAGTGTCTATATCATAAATAAATGATTCACATGCACCTAGCTTGGTGCAACTGAACTCAGGGGGTAAACAGTGTTTTCATTAGAATAAGTTATATTAGGTTACGAAATCCAATAATTATGAAGTTCTTAAGAGATGTTTACATTTTTATAAAGGAACTGATATATCCCGCATCATGTGTTGGGAAAATACACAGGAGCAGAGCAAGAGCTTGTGGCCTTTGCTGACATCTGGCATCTATGAAATCGCTCCTACCATCAATACGCCAGAAAAATGGGGCTCACAATTTTAATTGTTAATCTCTGATATAGACCACTGAACTGCAGTGACCTTTAAGGCTAAACTAAATTTTAAATTCAATTCACTTGAAAGAGTTCATTGGTGACCTTTGAGAAATCAATTGTGTAGTGTCCCAGGAAAAAAAAAGATGATCTAACTTCCCTATAATTGATTACCTTAAAAGACATGGCTGTCCCTACCAAATACATTAGGAGAGCACTTTCACTGCTGAAGCTGATGATAGCCTGTTATGTCCTAGTGGAAAACTTTTAGACTCCACAAAAAGAAGTGACGGGATGGACCCTGAGTGCCAGCTCTAAATTTGGCACTCTACAGACACTCATTTGGCAATTTTTATAAGCACTATATTGGCCTTACCCACTCATCGCTTTGACTACTTGAATAAAAATTAAGGTCACTTTTTGATTAAAATCTTTATTTTAAAAGTAATACATTTTCTTTTAAAAAGGTGAAAGTAATTCCTATATAGATAAACTTTAGTGGTAGTCATGGGAACAAAATTTTCAGTATGTAGATACAGAAAATAGTACTATCATCATGAATTGTCATAACTACCCAATGAATGCACCACCCATGAGTGGCCCTCACTTGGCCATGTGCTCTCTCTGTCAAGGGCCCAGGGTCCCTGAACTTCTAGATTCAAGAGTTCCTTTCCTGTGGCTGACCATTATTTCCATTCTATTTCTTATTGATACCAATGGACCTCCGTAAATGGCATACAACCTACTGCTGGGGACATTTCCCTCTAATGACCCCTGACATCACAAGCAGCTCTAGTCCCATGGAAGCCCAAACCAGGCTTCAGTATTTTAGCTAAAGACAGAGGCAATTCTTTCAAATAACTCCGTGATTGACTTCAACCACCTGTTCCTAATTTTTAAGACATTTATTAATATAATACATCCACTAACGATGTAAACGATTGAGTGCAAAGTTTAGACAAAACGATGAGATGACTCTGGTTTTGTGAAATCAGCAAAAGCTTAGAGGAAAGTCGAAGACTGGTCCAGAAGATAATGACAGAGATGTTAATATGTCTCACGTTTCATCTGTTTCAAGAAGTGTTTGTCAGTCACAAGAAAGTTGTTGACTTTCTTAAACAACAACTCAGGTCCCAACTCCTATTTGCCTAGCCAGCAGAGTTAAACACAGCTTCCCAGGACAGCCTTATATAAATAAGTTATGGAACAATATATTGCCAGCTTCCACCACCTAATAACATCATGTATTTTTTATGTATTGTTGGGATTTGTAAGTTGGAGGCATATCCATTGAAATGGATAATGGTTGTGCTCTTTTATTTTATGCACTTAGCCTTCTTTTTGAGAACTGCATTAATCTTGTGTTTTATAATGGCGAATGCCAAAAAGGTATCTCTCCCTCTCTGACTGGTAAAAAAATATATATCCTATTTTGGCTTCTGACATACTTGCTACTTCTGTTTATCCCCTACTTAGACATTTTTATTAGTATAATTGTTTTTGGAAGCATAAACCAAAAACTGAACCTAAGGAGACCAAATTTCTATGGAGCAGATTTATGATCCAATATAAAAAATTCTTGTATTTTGAAATGCAGTCTCCAAAGTCAAAAAGGATTTGATGTCAGAATGTTTTTAAATCATTTCCTAGAGGAGATCTAATACAAGTGCCTGGAGACTTTAAGGCTCCAACAAATGGAGTTAAATTTCAGATTAATTTACATTGATATCAAAGAGTATTAGGTGATTTAACCATCATTAGTTTCAAATTGTTTTACAGATGAAATAGTTGTTTTATCTTAAATGCAAACACAATGACAAAACACAGACTATTATTTAATTGTTTTAAATAAACTGTGATTCTGAATATTTCTAGTATGACAGATTTTCTCAAGCCCTCTGAAATAAGCAATGTTGCAAATGTGAGAATAAGCAGTAGTCAGTATAAACACACCATTACACATAGAAAAGGAGGCTTAAGCAGATATGGGTTTTCTGCAACTGCAAATCTACATTGACATTGCAATAAGTTTACCAGACATCAGAGATAGAGGGGACCTTAAAAGATAATCTAGTCCAGCACCCTTATTTTACACTAGACAAATCGGAGTGGGTAAGTGGCTTATCACACAGCTGTTTAGAGGAAGAGATTAGGTAAAAATGCAGGTCTCTGTTTTCTACTAAATGTTCTTTCCACCAAACCATATCGTGTCTATATGACCATATAAAAACAAAGCATTAGTGTGTGCTCGAAATTACTTGCCACCCTTGAATGACAATTTGAAGGACCTCATTATCACTATAAGAGAATCTGGTGTTGATACCTTTTTAAAGTGAAACTAAGTAAAAACTAAATCGTTTGTGCATGTTACGTAAAATACTAAACTTTTTTTTCCCTATTTTTGTTTCATTTTTATTGATGGTTCATGGAACTTATTTTTATTTTTTCTCTAATCTTGAAACTACATGTAAGAAGGTTGTTTTCTGATCTTTGTCTGTTGCTTTCACTTTGAGTGCAGTAATTGTTAAGATTTTGTTAAAATCAGAAAAGGGATATCTGCATCATTTTGATAAAGCTATGAAAAGCTACATCTCTACCATTACTGTCTTAAATGTACACATTTTTATTCTAAGCCTAAGAATGAGATTAAGATCACCACAGTAGGAATCTGAGAGGATAAATCTCATCAATGTATTTACATCAATATTAAAAATTGAAATACCGCACAGTTAATGGGAATGGAACTGGTATAGTCACTATGGAAAACAGTATGGAGGTTCCTCAAAAAATAAAAAATAAAACTGCTATATGATCTAGCAATTCCTCTTCTGGATATTTATCTAAAGGAAATGAAATCACAATCTCAAAACTGTACCCCCATGTGCATTGTAGCAGTATTTAGAATTGCAAAGACACGGAAGCAATCTGAGTGTCCATCAACAAATTAAATAGATAAATAAAATGTGGTATATATGCATTGGAATGTTATTTCAGCCATGAAAAAGGAAATTTTGCCATTCGTGACAATATGGATGCACCTTGAAGGCATTATACGAAGTAAAATAAGTCAGACAGAGAAATACAAATGCCGTGTGATCTCACTTATATGTAGAATCTCAAAAAAAAAAAAAATCGTATATACAAAAAAAAAAATTAGTGGTTACCAGAGGCAGCCTCTGAGGGAGAGGGTGAAATGGGTGAAGGCAGTCAAAAGGTATAAGCCTCCACTTATAAGATAACTAAGACCAAGGATGTGATGTACAGCATGGTGTCTATAGTTAGCAATACTAGTAGTATTAGATGTTTGAAAGTTGCTAAAAGAATAGATCTTAAAAGTTCTCATCATAAGAAAAATGATTTTTTAACTATGTATGCTGATGGATGTCAACTAAAATTATTGTGGTGATCATTTCACAATTTCAAATCATTAGGTCGTACACTTAAAACTAATGTATATGTCAATTATATCTCAAAAATTAATACGTGTATGTTTTGCAATAGCTACAATTTTTCGAACACTTGTTGTGTGGCAGACCCTTGCCAAGTGCCTTATATGTGCTTTTTCATCCATTGAATTTTCAGCACAAATCTACAAAGTAGATGGCATTATTGCTCCAGCATGCGGTTGAAGAAAGAGAAGTTAAAAGAGTACCTGGTCAAGATCATATTGCTAGCCACAGATAGATCCAATTGCTAATATTTGCAATCTGACTCCAGAGCCTTTGCCATTGCCCACTGTGGTCTAACTGCTGAGGCATATTGCCTCTCCTAGATTTTGCTGCCCATAATTGGCAATCCAAGCTTGATCAAATAGTAGCCTTAGCAAATCTGCCCCAGAAAATAGCATAATGAGGAAAAAAATGAGTTTTCCTTAGACCCCTTCTGTGAGACTATGTGTATGTGTGTGGGGGAAACTCATTAAGACCTTCACTTAGAGCAGATTTAGGACCTGCCTCTCTTCAACTATGCAGATAACAACTTCATGAGATTTGAAGGCTCTTTTTCCAATAGCCTCAATCAATCGCTTTCAATTTCTTATGCAAATGAATTTACGGAGATGAAATGCCAAGTCACAGAAGAAATACAAACCCGATAAATCTGTAATGAGTACAACCCTATTAACGGCCTATGGTTCCAATGAGAGATCTTCTTGTAATTTACAGCAGCGACATAATTATTCCAGTTCCTGTAAGTGGCTTCTGTAGTGATACCAAGTTTGTAGTTTGTCACATGGATGACAGCACAAGTACATATATAGCTGTTCATTCTTAATAAATCAGATACGTTGATGGCTATTCTCAAGAATAAGACTACGGGAGATATTTATGAACGTGCAGGGACATTTACTTAATGACACAAATTAAAACATTAGATTGGAAGTAGATGTGGTAGACAATGAAACATAGTACACAAGTAAACAAAATGTTCATATGCATTTTGTAATCTTTGTTTTGGCACTTCTATATATATCCATGGGTGCCATGCTTTTAATGTGACAGTGACAAATGCCACTGCAATCACACCCCATGTGAAGAGAACCGCTTGTATCAGTGTGGAAGAATGATAAACCTAAAATCAATCAGCGTACATACGCACATCTAGAAATACTTTGGAATCCTGTTTCTGAAATATTGGTATCATCTACCAAAGAATGGCTTAATTATCTGATGTCATTGCTTTAAGTAAACTTTTCATCATTGTGCTTCAAAGTCTAAAATATCGATAATGGGGTGACTCATAGAGAGTGATGACAGTAACCTTTTGCCTTTGTTATATCTCGAACGGTCACTTGGTTTTCTGGACTTTATAGGAACTTGTTTCAAGTAATTGTGTACTATGCATCAGTATAATCAGATGTATAATATGATAAGAGAAAAAATGCTCTAGCCTAATTTTATTCTACCTCTTCTAGGTTGAAACTCACAGTGACGTGTTTTCACATTAACTTAGTATGTTCAAAGAATTACATCTTAGACCTCGAGGATGACAGAAAATGATGCAATAACTCTTGTTTACCATCCTCATGTTCGCCCCATAGCACCGTGTGTTTTGTTCTATCATATTGTTTTGTAATGCTCTATTAACAGGTCTATCCCTGCCCCTAAATTATAAGCTCCCTGAGATGGTGATTGTGTCTTCATCCTCACTGAATCTTCATGTTTCTCTTTAGATCCTCAATGCTGGAGCAGTGCCTTGCACAAAGTAACCTAGTGATATTCATTTGCGTAATGGAAAAAGGAAGGAAAAGAAGAAGAGAGGGAGGGAGATATGGGAAGAAGAAAGGAAGGAAAGAAAGAGATAGGAAGGGAAAAGGGAAGGAAGGGAGAAAGGAGGAAAGGAAAAAGGGAAGAAGGGAGAGAGGGAAGGAAGAAAGAGAAAGGAAAGGAAAGAAAGGAGTTGGAGGAAGGGAAGGACTGGGAGAAAGGAAGGAAGGAAGAGAAGAAGGAAAGGAAGGAGAGAGAAAAAGAAATAAAGGAATGGAAGAGAGGGAGGGGTATGGGGAGGAAGAAAGGAAGGAGAGTGAATTGAATTCTGCTACATCCTTTTCATAAACTAAGAGACTCTACCTTCCTTGTCCTACAGTGGCATAAATATGAAGGGCATATACGTTTTTTAGATAAAGATATTCATGCAGATACTAATAGTACCGAGAAATGTACCAAGAAAATGCATCAGCACAATGTTCTGTGGCTATGAAATTTAGAAAAAATTCCTCTGGTTACAATGTCCTTAGTGTTCCATTCAATTAGGTTAGTCAAGCATGAGATCATACTTATCATTGTTTTTTTTAATAATCACTTTAAGACGCTCAAATAGTGTTTATTAAGTATCTAGCATAGGTTCAGTATAATGCTAGTCACTGAAAGAAAAGCAAAAGAAGTTGTGCATTCATCCATTCATTTAGCATTTATTGAGTATTTAGTAATTTGCCAGATGTGCCGAACACTTTCCCTGCCTTGAAATAATTATATTGTTCCTGGGAAGCCAAAGCATACAAGTGTAAAATAGAATATCATGAGAACACTGAGATAAATATAAGCATTTAATAATAAAGGTAGTATTAGCTCACATTTAGTAGGTGCTTAGTATGTGTCGGTCAGGGAGCTAAGTATTGTACACGTGTTATTTTATTGAATGTTCGATGTACTTTATACTCCTTGTCATTGAAATCCCTATTTTACAGCTGAGAAAGCTCAGCTCAAAGCAGTTAAATAATTTGCTGAAGTCATCAGCTAATAACTTGAACCAATGTTCTTTCTGGCTCCAAAATTCATTCACTTAAACATTATGCTGTGCAAGCTCTGATCACCTGTCTAAATTTTTGAATGTAAATAATATATTCTAAAGAACAGAAATTCTGTTTTGGCTAAAAAAATTTTTTAAGTTTCATGGAAGAGATAAAACCTGAGATACAGGTTTTCAAGTAATATTTGAATAAGTAAAAGTAAAAATTGATACCAAGATGAAGGCACAGGACAGTAAGTTTAAAAATATCAGTTCAAATTCATGAAAAATGATGAGATCCACTGAGGAGAGATAATTTAAGGGGATTGAAGTTGAAGCTTTGGGCCCATAAGTCTATCGAGACTAACGGATATGCCCAGGATGGCAACGTAGAGCTCAGGAACCACCCACCCCACTCCCTATCACCAGTTACTTAATAATATTGAGTTCTTGTATTCCTACACAAATATTAAATTTTCTCTCTAATCCTCAGGGTTTTTATTTTTACCAGAAAAGTGGACAATATAATAAAACCTGTTTCACAGGCTAGGTTGTGCGTTGAATAAGACCATACATGTGAAGTCCATGGCTCAATACTTTTTGGCTGGCAAATAGTATGAACTCAATAAATATTAGCTTTGCCATATTTTTACTTCATCTTTTTTATGATGTCTCCCCTTTTATCAATCTCTTAACCTATGGCTGGAGAAAGTCTTTTCAAAAATTCACATCTAATCATTTCAGTCTGATGCTTTAAAATTTTCCAGTAATTTCTCATTGCTCTCAGCTAAAATCCAAACTGCCTAGTCTGGTATTAACCTTGTAAGCCCTGCACTCATTGGTAGATTAATTTTAAAAATAAGTAAGCACCTTCTATGTGCCAGGAACTATTTTAGAGGTATAACAACAACCACATACTTGGTAATCAAATTCTAAAGCCCAAGAAACGGAGGTTCGGATTCATTGTCATGGGAGTGAAACCACGGGCATGGCTGAGATGGCTGGTGTAGAACATGAAGTATGAGAAGAAAAAAGGATCAAGAATAAAGCCTTCGAGAACAGCAACATCTAAAGGACAGACAAAGGAGGAGGAGTGCATGAAGGAAACTGAGACGGAATAATTGAGGGGAACAGAATGGGAGCCAGATGAGGCTGCCATGAAAGTCAAGGGAGGAGGAAGGAAAGAAGGAGGCTGCAGCCATCCATATAGGTAAACAGATCCTGGAAAGCCATCGGTCATGTGTGCCCTGTCAAGTGTGGAGGCCAACCCGAATAGCTTAAAAAGAGAAGGACAAGTAAGAAAATGAAAGCAGGATTCTAAGCTATATTTTCAGTTGCTTCTTGGTGCAGTGAAAGAGAGCCCTCCGCTCTACCCCTACAGACCCACGCAGCCTAGAGCCGAACTCTCCTTACAGGGAAGACTTCATTTGCCAGTAGTGTTCAACCCTGGCTGCTTCTTAGAATCACGACGTTTTAAGAAATGACACCCA
The DNA here is from genome assembly GCA_028627145.1 of Eidolon dupreanum. NCBI lineage: Eukaryota > Metazoa > Chordata > Mammalia > Chiroptera > Pteropodidae > Eidolon > Eidolon dupreanum. The sequence goes on along the minus strand of CM053502.1, from coordinate 167,522,659 downwards.
GGCCTAAAGCCAAAATTCATATCCAATTGATTTTGAAATAGATCTGACATCTATATTCTTTTAAAGCTTCATAAGTGCTTCGAATTTGCAGCCAGGTTTGAGAAGACCATTATCAGAGGCGACAGGACGAAACCAAGCAGAAGCTGTGATGCAGGAGCAGAGTATAGATTCCTTTGCATGAGGGGGGCTCGTAATATTATCTAACACGGTTTATGCATTTCTGCTGCACTATGCCTAGGATAGATTGCTATTACCCTAATGCATCCTTATAATCATCCTATAAGCAAGTTTCATAATCATTCCCCATTATATGGCTGTGGAGACGGAGGTTCAGGAAGGTTATACTTTAGCCAAGTCTAGCTAGCTGGTAAGAGCAGAGCCAGGATTCACACAAACCTGAACTGTGTGCCTAATTCTGCTGCCTCCCACGTTTAAATAATCAATCCTACCAGGAAAGCACTATGGCTGGCAATACAAAATAACCAAATGATTAATTCCTGTGGTGACACAAACAGAAGATAAAAGCCACGTGTGAAAATTTGAGACAACACAAAACAAACTGTATTATATAGAGCAGAACATGTAGTGTATAGATTCTACTAGAACATTCCGGAGTACCACGTTGTCAGTTTCCAAAGTTATCCCTCCATCATTTACTTGGCCAACTATATACCGCAGAAATTTAATTAGCCGATCCAGCACAATCCAGATAAACCACTAGACAGATAATTAATTTTGGTTAAACTTACCCTGAACCTGAATAGCACATTTATTCTACCTTCCTAGGTGACCCAAAACTGAACAGATATCATGACATAAACCTAAATAATGATTTAGTAGAGCAATTACCAAAAGTTTCAAATTTTCTCCTAAATTATCTGCATGATAGAGAGTCCTAAATCTGCACAGAAGCGAAAGTTTGTAAATTATTCAAGGTGAACAGCAGAGTATCACCAGCTGCCTCAAATTGTAACTCATTGCAACCTAATGCATTTTGTTGCATGCATGCACACACACACATCACGCCTGTCCTCAACGAGCGGACATATATATGCTCACTTGTGTGTGCACGAATGCAATATCCTCTCTTTCCTTAACGTAGAAGAGCTGAGATCTGTCACAGTATCTGCATTTGCACTGACAGCCAAGCATTCTAGGGACTAAATAAACAATGGGTACTTTTTTAATTTGTAAGTGACAGGATGAAGAATATTGTGGATTTTCCCCACCAGACTGTAACAATATTAAGGTAAATCAAATTTTGCACCTCATTTATTTAACAATGTCGTTTTTCAGATGCTACGGGTTTTTTTTCCTCTCAGAATACGAGGCTGCACAAATTTCCCAGAACTTATTTTTGAAGAAAAAAAAAAAAAACTGTTAGCTCTTGAACACTTAATTATAATTGGCTACGCTTCTTTTCTTTTATTAAGTGATAATTTATGAAAGACTACTTCAAGATCATCTAAAATGCTGCCTTTGGAAAGACTGAAGCAAGGGAATATGTAATCACTCTGTAATGTAATCAGAATATTTAATTAACATGTAATCATAAAAGAAGAAAATAGTCTCAGAGTCTTCAAGCCCAAAAGTCAGCAGTAGGAATCTGTTTGAAAGGTTATATATGCTTTTAAAAATATTTAAACGGAGATAGCCAGACAGAGAAAGATAAATACCATATAAATACCATATGATTTCATTTATACGTGGAATCTAAGGAACGAAAAGAACTAATCAAAAACAGATTCACAAATATAGTAGACAATTTGATGATGGACAGAGGGTAGGGGTTTGGGGGTCTGGGAGGATAGGATGAAGGGTTAAAGAAGTGCAAATTAGTAGTTGATAGATGGTCACGGGGTTGGGGACCAGAGCATAGGGAATGCAGTCAGCATTAATATGATGGCTAGGTGGAGGGCCAAGGGAGGGGGAAAGCAATTGGGGGGATCGTTTTATGAACTATATAGATGTCTAACCCATGTACTGTATACTTGAAACTAATGTAAATAAATATTTTTCTAAAAAATATAAGAAATAAATAAATAAATAAATAGAGATAGCATGATTTTTTATAAAATATTTGCCTGTTCTTTTATTCCAAACAGAATAAAACTAAATTAAAAACCTTGACCTAGAACTTAGTATTGGAAGGATACTGCTTCTGACTTCCAAATCACTTCACACCCCCTCCACCTGCCCTGTGCATCACACAGTTCCCCATCACTCTCCATCCCAATGCTTCTCTAACCACATCCTCCTCCTCCATCCATCTCGTAAATTTCTTCTTTTGAGCCTTGGGTTACTATTTAAGGGTATCTTTCAAAACCAAGGCTTTGTTATTTTTAAAATTTCTGGTCATTTTTTTTTCCCATTTAAGAATCCAGAAGAATGTATAAAAGTAGAATTTTAGAAAATCACTGAAGAAGAGGGAAAACATAATTTTTATTCCAAACCGATGGCAAAACACAGGTCATGAGATGAATTTAATTAAGAATCATACGCAGATTTATAATAGCACATAGATCAGAATCATATATTTTTATATATTCTCCTATTCGTGGACATGAGGTGGTTTAAAACATTACTTTTTTTTTAAGCTGCAATAAACTTCTGTGTCTATCTCCTTGGATACATGAGTGAGAGTTTAAGGCAGGTATCTTACATACTACCAAGAGGCTTTCCAAAGTTGTTTTAACAATTAACACTTCCAACTCAGGCTGGAAGTGTTTATTGCCCTTATCCTTGCCAACTTGATAGTCTGTCATTTTAATTTTTGCCAATCAAATGAGTAAGAAAGAGCATTTTGTTTTTTCAGTTTGTACTTCCCTGATAATTAATAAAGTTAAGTTTCATTTTATATGTGTGGTGATTTCCTTTTCTCAAAATAGTCCAGTTCCATTTGCTTAGTTTCCTAGGAAGTTGTCTATTTTTTTCTCCTGAACTCTAGAATTTCCTTTTATCTTTCTTTTGTTAAAGATCCTAATCTTATGTCAGTTCTATACGTTTAAATTTTTTTCTCAATTTTCACATTACTTTAATTACGTGTTGTGTCCATTATTGTATAAATTAGGACTTTAATTTCAATGTGGTCAAATTTATAAATCTTTTAGAATTGTGCCTTTTGTACTTTGCATGACATCCTTTCCTATTTCCAGATGAAAAATCTACCTCATGTATTTTCTTCTAATAGTTCCAAAATTTTGATTTTCACCATTAGGCATTTAATCCACACAGGTCTGATTTCTAAGTGATGTGAGAAAAGGGCTGAATTATATTTTTCTCATACTAAAGTCATTTACCTCCTTATTAGGTATTAAACAGTCCATCTTCTGCCCACTGAGTTGCAATGACACCTCTCATAAATTTCCACATAAGACAAATATGCTTGCACACATTATATCCTATACCATTCAGCAATGTATTCTATTCCAAAACCACACCTTATATTGTTTTTTATATGTTAAAAATATATATTTAAATCAAGCTTTCTATTAAAACTTGATACTTCTTTATGTCTATTTCTTTTGCTTAATTTGTTTTTATATTTGTCTTAGATATTTCTGGACATTTACTTTTCTATTCCATATTATGTTTTGAATCTGTTTCTCAAATTCCAAAAATTTCATAGTGGGATTTTGATTGCAATTGCATTGAATTTAAAGACCAATTTGGGGGAGAAATGGTATCTTCATCATTGTGAGTGCTCCCATTTGTGCAGATTGTTTAACTTTTGCTTACTTTAAGCCTACTTTAATGTTCTTCAGCAAAGTTTTAGAATTTATTCTGAGAATCTAACACATATTTTGCTAAATTTGTTTCTGGCTGCCTCATAAATTTTGTTGCCGTTGGGAATGGGATTTTCTAATTGCTTATATTTTAGAAATCAGAACTCTATTAATCTGAGTATGCTAATCTTGTATATAGTAACTTTTCTAAAATCTTTTAGTAGCTGTGGTATTTTGTCAGTTGATTCTCTTGGCTAATGTATGCAGATGATCATTGGCAGTTTACCTTTTTCTTTATAATTCTATATATTTTAGGTCTATTTTTTGTCTTATCTTGTTGGTTAGATTCATGAGAACAAAGTTGGTTGATTGTAATCAACATCCTTGCCTTATAAAGCACATTAATGAAAATACTTTTAAATTTTATCATTAAGTATGAGCTGTATTATTATTTTTTGTTAGATACCTTTCTTTAGCTTAAAAACTCTATCTTCAATTCTTGGTTTTGTAAGAGTTTTTATCATAAACAAATATTGACTCTTATAGAATGATTTTTCTCCAACCATTGAGATGGTTATATGATTTTTTACCCAACTTTGCTAATGTAGTAAATAATATTTAGAGATTTTTTAATCTTAAAAAAATCTTGTATTATTTTAATAAACACTAGCAGATCTTAACAAATTTTTCTATATTCTTATATTTAATTTGTTAATAACTTACTGAGAAATTTTACATCAAGTTTTAAAACAAACTTGCTTATAATTTTCTTTTCTTGTACTTTTCTTATCTGATTATCAATATTATGCTAGTATGGAATTGTTTTTATAAGGCAGAATCTCTTCTAACGGTTCCATATAACTTTCTTCTAAATTTCCTAGGCCTATTATCACTGCTTTGAGAAAGGACAGGGTAGATTTTAACTATTAATTCATTTCTTTAATCATTACTGTTCTACTCAGATCTTCTATTTCTCCTTGACATTGCACTAATTTATATTTTTCTTGAAAACCATATATTTTACCTATTTTTTTCAAAATTTTATAGAATTGTTCATAGTATACTCTGATGCTTAAAAAATCTCTATGTGCTTGGGTTAGTTGACTCAGATTTATCTTTATTATTTTTGTCTTACTTAACTTTCATGATTTCATGCTATTGTTTAATGAATATCTTCCTCTCTTAACTCTTTGACTCTTTTAAACATATTTATTTTAAAGTCTATTTTACATTTCTCTATTATTTCTTTTTCTAGAACTCTTTATTGTATAAAATATTAGAGAGAATATTACAACCCCCCCATGTACCTGTATCAGACTCAAAAAAAAAGATACTTGCAACCAATTCCATTCATTTGTTATTTTCTCTACCTTTCAATTATTTTGTAGCAGATCTTAGACACTATATCATTGTATCCATGTGTATTTCAGTATATCTCTCTAAAAGACAAAAACTTTTTAAAAATATAACCACAGTGACATTGTTATACTTACATAGAATATATATACTTAACATTACTAGATCCATAGTGTTCAATTTTCCTTACTGTCTCATAAATTTTATACTTTTATTTTCTAGTCAGGTTTTTATTAAGGGCCATACACTGCAACTAGTTAATGTCTCTTAACTCTTTTCCTAAGTAGATTTCCTCCACCTTTTATGTTTTGTTGTTGCTGTTGTTTGAAGAAACTGACAGATTGTCCTATAGAGCATCTCTTAGCCTGGAATTCACTAAATCCATCCAAGTGTTATTTTAAATATTCTTCTATACCCAATATTTCCTGAAAATTGGTGGTTAGAACTAGAGGGCTGATTAAATAAAGGTTCAACCTTTTGTTTGACAAAAATACTTCATAATGTTATATACCATGAAGACATCTGTAATTCTGGTTGAATTTATTTTTTCTGTGTTAGCAGCTAGTGATGAAAATTACCTAGATCCACTCAAGGTGGAGTTACTATTAGACTTAGGGCTAAGAGGTACAAAACGATAATTTAAAAATTTATTATTCCTTTTTCAATCATAAGCTTGAAATCAGTACTCCTAAAAAGATAATTTTTTAAATTTAATTATTTGACTACCCTTCGTACTGTTCAAACAGAAACAGAGGATAAAAATTTTTAAATGTTTGATTCTTTGTTTTCTCAGCTGTCAAATAGTGAGCTGGTGTCTCAGCAGCTTCCAAAGGTAACGCATGAGTTACATTTTTAGCATCTTTATAAATCGATGCATTTAAATGTATCTGATATGTTATCTTCATTAGCGCTACAATTGTCTCATCTTTGGCTAATGGGAACTTTTTCAATCTGGCTTTTTAGTCTCCCTGAGTTGTTACTTAGAGTCTTTGATATCTTCCTTGATTTCTGGTATGACAACATAATCCAGGCTCTCATAAATGTCCTGCTCCAGATCTGAACTCAGCTACTTCCCAAGGACTGTAGTTTCTTTCATTGGTGAATGGTATTTAGAAACCACACCCTCTGCGTCAAGAGAAGCTCATTGCCCATTGTCACTCAGTTGCTCTACCTCCCACCAGAAGGGACAAGAGGCACATGGAAGGGATTCTACCTCAGAGCTCCCAGAGGGGATAAACCCTGCCAACATTTCGATTTTGGACTTCTGACTCCAGAACTGTCAGACAATAAATTTGTTATGTTAAGCTGCAATGTTGTGCTACTTTGATACAGCAGCCCTAAGGAACTAACGAAGGCCTTCAGCGACCTGGCCTGGGGCCACCTTCCGGTCCCCGGTCTTATCTGTCCTGCTCACCTTTTCCCTCTGTGTACAGCATGCAGTTTCCTAACGTCCATGTGGTTTCAGAGATTCTGTGTTTGCACCTGCCGTGACTCCTGCCTGGAAAACTCTTACATCTCTTTCTTCCTGGTTGAATTCCAATTCATCATTCAAGACTCACATCAGAAGGCAAACTCCTGGGAGAGCCCCACCTCCTCATCTCCCAAACTGAGCAGATTGCTGCCCCCTAGTGGCAAACTGTCCCTTGAACTACAACACTTTCTTTTTGCACTTACCATACTAGGCAGAAATCAGTCCAGGGCAGGAAAACTTGAAGGTGGTTAAGTGAATGAGATATGAAATGATTAATTTAATATGTTAACTTTACTAAGCTATGATGCCTAGTTGCTTGGTCAAACACTAGTCTAGATGTTGCTGTGAAGGTATTTTTTTTTAGATGTAAATAACATTTAAATCACTGGACTTAAATCATCCTCTGTAAAATGGGCTAGCTTCACCCAATCAGTTGAAGGCATTCAGAGCAAAGACTGAGGTTCCCCAAAACAGAAAGAACTCCTCTCAAGACTGTGACATAGAAACCCTGCCTGAGTTTGCAGCCTGCTGCCTCGTGGAATCTGGGCTCAAGACTGCAACATCAACCCTTGCCTGATTTTTCAGACTGCCGGCCTACCTGACAATCTGCAAGCTTGCCAGCCCCCACAAATAGGTGAGACAATTTCTTAAAACAAGCAAACAAACAAACAAGTGTGTGTGTGTGTGTGTGTGTGTGTGTGTGTACTACTGGTTCTATTTCTCTGGAGAACCCCAACTCTTATGAGACATAAAGAAGAAAGAACATTCCAGAAAACAGAAACAAAATGCAGACATGCTGGTGGGTTCAAGTGTGGCTAGCTCAGAGGATGTATTAAAACCTAGAGAGAGAAAATTGGAGTGGAAGTTGGGGCCAGCCTCTCATAAATGCCATTTCAGATGAAGTGAAGTTAGAATATGATTTGTTCTGTTCTTTAGAAAGGTAATTACTCTGGTTGCAGAGTTGGGGTAGAAGTGAAATAACTACAGACAGAAATATCAATTAGGAACTCTTGCAGAAGTACATGTGAAACGTAATAAAGGTGTATAGTGAGGCATCCAGAGTGGGTAGGAGAGGACATATGGAAACACAGAGGCAGAATCAAGTGACACAAACTGATGGCTGGCTTTCCGTATTTTAGCATCTTATGTCTTGGAGTCAACTTATGTCTTATTAATTTTACTACTCCCAGGCCTAGCGTACCTGGGACACAATACTCAATAGTTTGTTAAATAAGTGAATAAATGGAAGACTATACAGGGAGAAAATAAAGAAAAGATTAAAGATAGCCCTGATGTTTCTACATCAGTATAGCCACATTTTTCTTTAAGATAGCTTTTTAAAGCTTTACTTACTATTACCCATCCTCAAAATTTGTGTAGTCTAAAAATAATCAGGAATAATATTTATTTATCTTCCCACCAAACTTCTCCCTTGAGCCTTATCTCTAATTTGTACTACATCCAATTTCTTTACTTTTTCTATCCTCCTGTTCTCCCTGTATCATCTTGAGCCATGAGAGATGTGATTGATGACTATGACGGCAGGGTGACTCTGCGAGGAGATTGGGTGGAGTGGAAGAGGAGAAGTTGATTAGAGAACATATTAAGTTATCAAAAGTAGGAAAAAAATAATAGGTCGACAAGACCTACCTCTACAATGCAGAGAGGCAGAAAGAGAGGAAGATGCCGCCAGGACTGATGGGTATTTTGCGGTCACCTGACTGCAAGGATGAAGTCGGAGTTTGACCACGTGGTTTTGAGAAAAGCCAAATTGCACATTGCACTGCCTTGGTCACCTTGACAACAAATCCTCTTTCTTATGACAATAATATCATAGCAACAAAAGCCCTTGCAAGTCAAGCAAATATTAATTATAGGCAGAATAGTTTATGGCTAAGATGGCTCCACCTAGAAAAATGTGTAAGGAAAATACCTGGAAGAAGTTTGCACCACTAACACAGAAGAGATGAGGAAACAAAACCTGAAGTTGTGTAGGAAAAGAATAAAGAACAAAGGACAGATGGGTTTTAACAACCAGCATTAATCAAATGCTATGCAGTCATATTTTTTTTTTCCAGGGCTTCACCTCCTGGAAGAGACTTTGAACTGAAAAATGGAATCATTATAGTTGGGAACAGTAGCTACCATGGCACTGGAGTTTCAGCTGACACTTTAACTGGCTGGAAGGGTTGAGGCCACATGGAGAGGGATGGAGAAGGAGAACCAGGCATCAAAAACGATGATAGACCAATACAATCATTTTCCACACATTTACAGGAGCTAATTGTTCTTGTTGAAGATCTTTCTTCTAAAAAGCACTCTAACATAAATTCTGAGTAATTATTTTGTTTTTTCCTCTTGGCCAAAAGAACTGTTAAAAAATAAATTTTAGTTTTAAATTATGTACCCATTAGAATGCATCTCTTCAGGACAATTGTTCTATTAAATTGTATTCTTTCACTGGGAAAATTTATGTTTTAAATATAACTGTTAAACTTTGACATAAAATCTGCACTGTCTCAAGAGCTATGTTGTCAGTGAGGTAGGGCAGAGTAGCACTAATGACTGATTCTATCTTCACATGTGACAAAAACACAGCCTAAGGGCTTCAGTCATTTCAAATCACATTTTTTTCTTTATTGGTTCAAGTTAATTAGCCAGGCCATCATAAAATGCATCTAGCTCTGGAAGCCAGTCAAAACAGAAACATTCATGCACATGGGGAAGTTGTCATCGGTGGTTTGAGAAATACATTTGTGCATCTGTCTCAAAAGTAACGTGGTCAGACAGGCAGAGCACAGGACAGGGGTCGGACACAAAGGGCTCTCCGCTCAGCCATGATAGTTACTTACTAGCACATCTCAGGACAGTTACTGAGGCTTTTTCTCTCTCCACATCCTCCTCCTACAAAATAGGTTTTATGCCTTCCTCGTAGGCCTGTAGGATTAAGTATCATAACATATGAAACGCCTGGCATCTGGAAGGCCATCCAGAAATACACATTTTCTGGGCTTCTGGAGGGTAATTACATGCTCCCTGTTAGCACTTCCAGGCCCCATCTTCTAGGATCGAGGCTCCTAGAGTGAGCTTTAGGAGATGTTTTTGCTAATTCTTTTATCTCCCTCTTTTCCGTAGAGCGAAGATATGAAAACAGAGAGATAGAGAGCGATGTCATGGTATAATCAGTGGATTTGAACACCTGGACTCTTAGTCCCGTTTCTGCACTAACCAGCAGTGTGACTTCAGACTGGTCCCTTAATCTCCCCGTCACTGCTTTCTCCTTGGTAAAATGAGAATGTTGCTCTACGTGATCCCTAAGGTTTCCCTTGGTTCTTGAGTACATAATTCTAGGTAATTTTGATTCGAAGTATGAGGCTGTGCAAACGATCTCTAAAAAAATACTGCTGAGTCTTTGTGCATGTGCGTGTCTCGTGTTGCTGGCTGTTGGTGGTGATGATGACTGTGGACAGGGGACATAGTGTTCCATTTGGCCAGTTTCTCACTCAGTGCTTATCAAATAGTTGTAGAGATCTTGTTAGAGTGACAAGCAACCATATCTCTCTTCTGTGCTTACAATGCTTCTATTTTCCATTTTTCAAATTTTTGCATTGTTTTGGTTCAGCTACCTAATGGCCTTTTGTCAACAAACGAAGTCTTCAAAGTTGTAATAACACAGATGTTGATAGTAGAGCAGAATAATAACAAGTTGCACATAAGATGACAAGTGAAGAGAAAATCATTTCATCCTAGAAGACAGATACCATTGAACCTGCTGAGTGATTCTGACATCCTCCAGTACAATTGTGCAATTCTTACTCCATCTGACATTTTCATATCTGATGGTTTTACTTAAAAATAAACCTTTGTTTGGTCTTCCTGGGTTTTTATTTTTCTGAACTCTGGTCAAACTGTCCCACAGTTTGGCAAACTACCTTCTAAGTTACCAGCAGGCTTGAAAGTAAAGTTTCCAGCTTGTCTAAATGGATCGTAAAAACAGAATATTTCAATAGGTGTTCATTTGCTTTCTTATTAGTTACCAGAAAATTCATGGCCGTTACAAGAAATATTTATTTATAGGAAGCTTGTTTTATGTTATTTCACCCCTCGCCTGTCTATTAAATCAAGTGGATGTAATTCATTGTCTGATTCCAGAACCTTCCCCTGCAGCACGCAGGGGATTAGTGAGTGTGAAGCATAAAAGAGCAGCAGGAAACGATGGTTTGGTAGTGCTCTCTTAATCACAAATATGTGTCTTCAATATTTAGTTGTTGTGGCAGGAAAACGGCAACAAATACATGAACTGTAAACCATCTGGCTTGAAATATGTTCAAATATGAATGTTCATCTTGAAAAATGAAATCTATGGAATTCTGGCATCCACTTTGACTCTTGAGAGATGAACAGCTTGGATATGCAAAGGAGGGATTTCTAGACTAGCCTTCTTATACTAAATTTTCTTGAACTCAGAAGTCAAATGACTCATTGTCTAGATAGGAAAACTTCCCTCTCACTTTTAAACTTCAGGGGAAAACACTGACGGCTTGAAAATCCTGCAATTGTTTCTATGTAGGGAATTGGACAGAATCGTCTTACGTGTTAAGAAGCAGAGAAATGAATGGAGTTCTGTGCTATTATTTAACGTTTACTAAACTCCAGTGTATGATGGACACAGTCTAGAATACAAAAAGCATGATGATTCTGGTTTCCACCAGATTCTTAAAACAAAAAGCTAAAACTGGCAAAACAGGAGACTTTGAACTGTGCCACTGAGTTTGGGGGAAGAAATGATGAGTCAGTCACTCTGCTTTCTTGTGGATGATGATCCTCAGGTGACACAGTGTCAACCACCTGACAGAAACAGCTCTCTAAATGAGACTTTGAGACGAGTTTTAGGAGACTTGCTACATGTAAAGAAGATACATGTTGCGAACATATGTGAGTCATGAGGCAAATAAAGGCAGGAGATCGGGGACCAAAGGAAGCCTGGAAGCTCTCTGAGCTTAGCACACCGAACCAGAAGTGGCCACAGGAAGAGGACAGGAGGCAGGAATATTATTTGTGTGCTGTTTGATGTTTGGGGAGCTTATTCAAGTGACTTTGTGAGAGACACAGACACTCAAAACTTGTTTTCCTCCTCTTCTCACACTATATAATTTTTGACAAAACCCAGCTTGATCCACTTCTGGAGAGAATTCTCTAGAGTAAATCTCTCATCTAGTTGTCTTTGTGCTTCAGACACCTTCAGATGTACAACCTCTGCCACTCCAGGATGCACTCACCTTTAAAAGATTCTTCAGTTGTTGTCACATGTGCCTGTCTCCTCTTTACAACACTGTAAGTGTCTAAATAAGGGAATCTAGACTTTTAATACCCACTGTGCCTAGCACCAGGTGATGTATGCAGTGGTCTCAGTAAGTATTCGTTGGAAAATATGGAAGATGGATAGTGAAAGAATTATGCCATAGGTGAGGAAAAAAGCATGAACTGGATGTTATTAACTAAGTTTACTATATAAGCCATTTAAAAAGGATATTAAAAGAATACAATGTTCCCTGAAATTAAAATATGATATACTTGATTCAGCAAAAGTTAGGATATTGGTGACATACTTAATGACATTTTATTTTAAAATCAGGTATATTTTAATGTATGGATTTTCTTAACTCTTGTCTTTTATTCTGATTTTCTTTTTAAAAATAGAATTTATTGTCTATGGACATGGTATCCTGAATGAGCCCAATCCCATCTGATCTTGGGAGCTAAGCAGGGTTGGGCCTGATTAGTACTTGGATGGGAGACCACCTAGCAAGACCAGTACTATAGGCATAAAAAATAAAAAAAATAAGGGATTGTAAGCTGACAAAGTCCTTGCAATCTGTGAGGTCAACCGAGGGTTGCCTCGTCTAAAAAAAAAAAATGTATTTAACATGTGATCTATCTAATATATAATTGTCATGGAAATTGTTACTCAAAATAACCATGTAGGACTTTGAGATTATATGTCACTGTATTTTTTTTTTTATTTTATTCATCTCTTTTCAATTTAATACTCAGATGTTTATAAATGCTTTTAGGAAAGGCAAAAACATGTTTAATGCTTAGAAGAGGAAAATTTGGTAATGACATTTTTATACTCTATGAACTCTACTATATCTACAGGGAACTTAGATTTGAGTATGCATCAGCAAATGCTGCGAGATGATCAATCTTACCCTTGAGGATCAAACTGTTTCTTTGTTGGGTCAACTTTTTAACTAAAAAACTAAAAAGTTCTAAAAATACCGTATTGCATATCCTGTCTAGGCACATAGTGTTGGCAGTGCAGAATTTGTTTATACATATAAGCAATTAACCTGCCTTTGTAAACATCTGTGTTCTGTTTCCCACCTACATTTTCATTATAAAAAGTTTGTTATTGGTGATCTTTACAAGGGAAAAAACCCATAGCATTTTTGTGAGTTTGCTGGAAGAGGCAATGACTCTATGCATTTAATTAGAAACACTACCTGCCTTGGAAATAAGCAATGCAAATTTCACTTTATTTGTCCTGAGAAAATTCTGAGAAATGAAATGGGAACTACTTATTAACAATGAAAACAATTAGGTGAGACTAGATCAAATTCTGTGCATTATATCATTTGAGTAGATTTTGTACAATTTCTTCTCTCTTTAGAGGCAACTCCATTAACTTGGCCCAATTCAGATAGTCTCAATTTAAATTATGATCTGTACAGATTCCTTCACTGAAGTAAACACTGAGGCAGACATTTGGGGTATGATAGGCATCCTTGACCTTTTACCAGGTAAACTAAAAATAATGAGAGTAACCACAATGTCTCATCTATCAAAATTAAGAACTTCCAGGAAGGAGCCCAGAGGCTAAACTGAGCTGGACTTGGTTGTTTGATATAAGACACCTTGATCTGATTCCAGCATTGTAAACCCATCAGTGGTTCATCAGATTACTCTTAAGTGTGAAAATTTTAAAAACAGTTGAGAAAAAAGGGTATGCCCATCAATTGCACAAAAGTGTTAGGCTCCGAATAAATTTGAATATAATTTAAAGTTCACCTTTTTATATGAGTAAACTAATTATCATGCAAGTTCTACAAAAATAAAATCTATGAAGAAAAATGCTGAGGTTAACTCATGAGTTATACTTTCATAATACAATGAACCATTTTATAAGCTATAAATGAATAATAGCTATACTTTAACACAATGTATCTTTACATATTCGAAATGAAGAATAAATACATTTTAGAAATAAGAATGGAGCAAGTAAAGATATGTTTTTGAATCTAAACCTTTAAATGTTATTTTTACCACTACTTATGTTCTAAGCAATTAACAACAAAAAAAGCGACCTCACATTATTATTCAGCCATATATGCCTCTCATTTATAACACTGTGTGAAGAGTACCGAAGGCTAGCAAATTCCAACCCTTCCTCACATTCACTGAATCTAAAGTAGCAAGATAGTATAAAATTCTAGGTGTGTTTTCTCTGAACTAATTTTTACTCCAACTGAATAAGGCCTCCAATATATGTAAATCCTAAGCACTTCAGAAATAACAAATCATTTCATCATGGAAGATTATTGGCTTAAAGAAATGAATGTGAAGGCTTTCTATCTTTATCTTACTCACTATTAAAGAAGCAGCTGAAGATATTTCACTGACTGTACTCTAACCTCATGTTAATGCTTCCAAAATACCTGTACTTTTATCTTTTTTTAGAGGGGGAGCTCCTTTAAAAAGACGTCTTTTTCTAAAGAGAAGAAAATTTTTGTTAAATTTTTATTGGCAAATCTAAGACTTCTTCTAAAGAGGCATCATCTCGCATGTGCATGTGCACAAGTGTTTTTATGAGTGTGTGGGTGTATGTGTGTGTGTCAGGGAACTGGAGGTGAAGGAGGAACAAGATTGGCCTTATGTGTTAGACATTACAATTAGCACCATTAAAAAATGTGAAAACTGAGGCTCAAAAAAGGTAACACAGTTAGAGCTGATGACAAGTAGAAAGCTCACCCATTCAAGTTCAAGATGGTTAGAAATACAGGTGTTTTTAAATGTACCTGGAATTTGTTCTAATCCTGTATGGTAAGATGATAGACATGGAGACATTTGCCTTGAAAGAAGAATTAATTACCTATCATGGCCAAGAGGAGGGGGCCCAGCACACCAGGCAGAGTCATGTGGGGAATCACATGATTCAGGGTCAGTCAGGAGCAGAAGGAGCTGGCAGAGAGAGCATGGACCAGAGCCTTCATCCTGGTGTTTGCAGGAACGAATGAGCGAGACAGAATGAGTAAGCTGAATGAGTTTAGGATTGACTAGCTGGAAGAATTTCAATAGGCTCCGGACTGAAGGGCTGGTCTAGTTGTCTATTATTACCTGGCCCTGGGGTGTCATAGGGCAGAGAGAATATTGAAACGATATGGGAGAACTTGATAAAGAAGGTGATTGGGGGTAGGGATGCCGAATTGGTTTGTTTGCATGTCAAGGGTGTGTTCTCATGCAAGTTGTTTGCTATCACTAGAAATTAGCTGACCCTGGGAGAAGACAGTCACTGCCCTGTTTTGGTCAGGCCCCAAGATATTAAAGACATCTTTTTATATAGAAAAAAAAAATTCGTACAATAGATAACTTTATTCATTTTTATATAATTTGTTGGCATTGTTTTATACGTAATCACATAATACAACATATTTATTTGCAATTAATAAATAATTAAATGAAGTCCTAGAGTTTAAATGTGTCCAATTTATAGAAATGAAATTAATATCTGTATGTTAACTATGTTTGATGCACAAATCCATATATTAATATTTTGTAAAATATGCAGCGTAAGGTAGTGTTTAAAAATAAAGATGTTGAAGTCAGAAGGAACTAAATTCAAGTCTCAACTGCTTATCCTGAAAATTTCTTCATTGGGCCTGTTTCCACATTTGTGTAATGGGACCTATAATACTTACCTTATTAAATCATAATGTATAATTTAATTGGAGAATACTCAAAAAATTCTTAACCTAGGACCGATTATTTATTTAATATTTAGGATTATTATTATTATTATTTAGGTCAATAAATACCCAATTATTATTCTTAGCAGGCTTTTAAATTTTTTATTCTTTTAGGACAACTAAATAGAATCACCATATGAAGAACCAGAAAGCTTAGGTGATTATTCAAATGATTCAAATATCCTCCTATGTTTTCTGAATTTTCTACAAATTTTAAATAAAATACTTGGGCCAGGACTAGCCAGAAAATTTCTTCAAATGGAACAACTTTGCCTATCAAAGTAATCATAGCCATTGTATTTAACAACTGTGACACACAAAATCAGAGAGTGGCCACATTCACACACGCATAGCCAACTCCTGGGATCACTAAGTAAAATAGAATGTTCTCTTTTACTCTATGGGTGCGCCAAGTGGAATTAGAAAAAAAAAAAAGACTTATTTCATCAGTCCCACAAAAATAATTACTTTATTCTTTATAGTTGCACTTTTAGATTAGAGAGTTCTCCTATATGTGATTTTTTAAAAGATCTTTTTCCTTTTTCTTCACCACTTTCTGAAAGATTGTTTAACTCATATTTATTTACTCACCATCTTTTTAAAGAGCTTTAAAAAAAAGTGGTACGGGAGAAAGTCAAGAAGAGAAAATATACAAAATAGAGAAAGCTCTTATAAAGTAATTTGATATATCCAATATTTAGCAGTTAGGTTATTTCTCAAATTTACATAAAGACTTATTATCATCTTGACTGCAATCATGTAGAAAATGAATGAAGTATAAAGTACATGAGGATAATTTAATAAAACGAGGTTTCTTATGAGATCTTTGAAGAAAGGGATCATTAGACAGAGACTTGCCTTGTATTCACCCAGGTCATGCAGCATGTCAGTTTGGTGATGTGACTTTGGCAAGAAGTCCTTAATTAGAAATTCCTCGAGAGCTGCTCCCAGTGGTTGATTCCTAAGACAGAAGACAAAATAATTTAGCAGAGGAGCCCTAACTAAGGATGCTACTCAGGTGAATGAAAGAAATAATTTGCTAACAGCAAAAAAGCAACCTGTCGCGATGAGGTGTTGGATTTTGAATGAGAGTCTGTCCGTCATATTAGTAGTAAGTGTTATTTTTGTTATTCAACTTTGAACGTATATTGAATCATCTTTGATTTTTAGGATAACTTGTTTAGGAATGCTAAATAGTTTCAATGATTACTCTGGTTAAAAGACTAAAACTTGTTAGAAAACATTCAGTAGATATATTTAATTTATCCTTACAGAATCATGTGAAGTTATCTTCCGATTGAGCTTATCTTTAATTATTTTTAAAGTCAAGTAGTTAGATTTTAAATAATGTATGAATGTTTTTCTAAATCAGATGAAGTCTTTGAATTAGACTATAAAATCGGAATTTTTCTAGAGTACTTTCTGAGTTGTTTTTAAAGACTTTCTCCTTCGTGACATCATCAACTTAAAACATCATATCAGTGTTGATTAGGGAGGTTTTGTACTTTTCATAAAATTCCTTAAAGAATACCCATATGTATTTAAACTTTTTTATAAAGGTAAAAATTTCTTACCAATAGAATTACTGTTAAAAACTAATCTATGAAATAATTATATGGAATAATTCTGATTAATATTGAGAAGCTCATGTCACTTGCACTGAACCCCAAGAAGATCCCCGAGTGATTTCGAAAAGAAGGTTGAAGGTCGTATTGATTGGTTCTCTTTTCATTTTACTCTAGCTCTCATGGTTGGGAGTTAATTTCTATCTGTTTATCGACACATTCTTTTGGTATGAAGAGGAAGAGTCTTTCTTTTATACACGAGTTATTCTGGGTGTAAGTAGAGTTGGTGACTACACATTATCATTTCAGAAGGCAAAATATATTCTCTTGTCCCGGCTTCTTTGTTTTCACTCTATCACCTTCTCATCTCTTTACAAATGAACAGTCGACACTGGCTTGGGCAAGAGCATCTGCGGTCTGCCTGAATTTCAACTGCATGTTAATTCTAATACCAGTCAGTCGAAACCTTATTTCATTCATTAGAGGATCAACTATCGTAAGTACTAAATTATTTGAGAGAATATCTGTTGTTATGACTTATTAATATAAGTGCCATTGGAAACAGAGACATTCTTTACTCTAAAATTCCCAATAACCCTGTTTATATTAAGGTTTCCTTTTTGGTTAGAGAGAACACAGTGGCTAAAACCGACAATCAGAAATTGGTATGTCTGACTTGACTTTTGCTTTTGCCATTGACTCTGTACATGACATTGGACTTATCACTCAAACTTTCCCTGACGCATTTGCTCCATCTGAAAAGTAGGGCTAATAAAATCGACCTGAGAAGATGGAAGTATTATAACAACTTGAACTATTACCATTCCTCATTGAAAGGAGACAAATATGCAGTTGAGCCACGTGCCACTATGAAAACACCTTGAGTTCTCAGTCCCAGAAAGCACAATCACAGTGCACAGAGTATGTAGATTTTAACCCCCACCAGACATAGTGGAACATCTCCTAACAATATTGATTTCACTATATTGTGTCTCCTGCTAGACAGAGTAATACACTGCACAGAAAACCAAGGTTATCTTCAATAACCTTTAGAAAATGAAATAATTTCTTATATAGTCAACAGCATTGTTTTATGAATATTTAGATATAGATAGCTATAGTGCCTTTCTTTGTATAATAAGGAACAATTTATAGACTGCTAAACCATATTAATAATGACGATAGTTATCATCATCAATTTCCAAATAAGCTGAGGCATGGATATTAGCAAGTTTATTCCTGAGTTTGATTCACAGCCAGGGTACTACTAACTCAATCATGTTTATTGAGTTGAAGTTTCAAAAAAGCCAGTAATAACCATTTGGTTTTGCTTGTTTGACTAATTAATGGCCACTAATTTTTTGTGTCACATAGCCCCACCTTCAGTAATTTAGAGGCAGAGCAAGAGTCCTGCTCTCTTAACTCTCATGACACATCACTATAAGTTTTCCCCAACCAAGATTTTTATTTTCGTCACTCTAGTGTTGCAGAGGACCATGGAGAAGGCAATTAGACAAAAACCTCAAATTCCACAAACTGGTTGCCTATGGAATAGCCGTTAATGCAAGTAAGTGCTAGATTTTACAATACCTTTATAGCTTCATTTATTTCCTCTCACCAAAAGCTCACCCTTAGGTAAAAGAAATCATTGCCTTCCATTTGACCACATAAACCTTATATCAATGGATTTTTAAATTTCTAATATATACTCATGCAGTTTTCCCTATCAAGTCTTCAATTTATCAAGGAAAAGTTTATGAAACTTTATTTCCATCTGTGAATAATTAAGCTTGTTGATAACACAATAGTAAACACCTACTTGAAAAACGAACACCATTATTCGATATAATTCACAGCAGAAATAAGATTGACCTATATTCAAAATCTCATTCACAGTTGTAGAAAAAATGATTATCAGATGGTATCATAGGCAGTAAAAAGAAAAAAGAAAAGCAAGAACATGTGAACACGATTCTGAATAGTATTGAGCTAGTGAATATAAAAGGATCTTGAGAAGATATGAAGCTTTATAGGCATATAAAGTGTTGCTATTTCTTGAATTAGAAAACAAGGGAATTCAAGAGAAGGCACTAGAAATTAACATCCAAGGCCAAGCTTAAAGTCTAGTGAAGATGACAAGTAAAGAGGCAATAAGCAACCAGCTTGTGGTTTTCTTGGACAAAAAATACATTGAAACTAAAGGCTATCTGAATGACAAAGAGTTATAATTCAGGGCTGTTTCCCTCAAACTAATTTAACCATAAAATGTTTTCCTCATTTGTTTTTATCCTCTCATGCATAAAAAATAGCAGAGTAAAAAGAACACTCGAAACAAATGTGGATTTAATTAAGCAACAAGACATGACAGACGGTGCCCAAGTGCCAATTAACACAACGTTGGGTGCGCTGAGACATGTGGGGAGAGCTCTCCATCGATTGTCTTCGACACCAGATTAAACCAATCCAGGAAACACTTGCAGAAGATCTTTGTAGTTCATTAAGAAATAAGAATCAAAAGACATCATGTCCTAGAGAAAACTAGTTAAGGGATGGAGGCTAATTCATGTTTGTGTTCCAAGGCCCACAATAGTGCTTAGTGCTATAGATGGGTGCCAATAACTTTTGCTGAATAAGTGACCGCATGATATAATGAAGACTCAGGGAAGTAGATTTCAGCTTAGAAATGGAAGTCTTTTCCAGACCTTGAGAATTACCTAAAATTAGAACCACGGTCCCCTGAGAGTACTGAGCTCTCTGTTGTGGGTGGTGTCCAAGTGGAGTCAAGATTGCTCCTTAGAAAGCTCTTCAGAAAAGAAATTCAAAAAATCTGTAGGCTTCCTAAAAACCTTAAGACTCCTAAATTCATTCATTAAAAAAAGTGATAAAACACAGTAAAATGGCAGGAAAAATATTATTACCATGCAATAGCTTTAAGGCAGAATTGGACTCTAAGAGAAAGTTACAAAGATATTATAAAGAAAGGAACAAAAAAAAGGGCTAAAAAATCTACAGCATCAAAATAAATTAGAAAGGAAAGCAAAGAACAAGGAAAAATGTGTTATAAAATAGTTTTCTCCTTAAACCTTTGGGCGTGTATATTTCTCTATAAGTCATCATATGTCAGTAGTATAAATGCATCAGCAGTGTGTATCAAGCCTCCCATGTGCAAGATATTCTGGTAGGAGCTATAACTTTCTAAAACTGTGTGGTCAGGACTGTTTTGGAATGGACTATAATTTAGTAAAGGTAGCAGTTGAGTAGAAACAACTTCTTTTATACCCCTGTAGCTGGACATTGGTTGTATGATTTCAGATAAGTCCCTTATGCCCTCTCCTCTGTGGAATTAAAAGAATACTAATACAATCAGTCCATCTCTATGAGATGTGCAGACTGGTTGTCAAGGAGTGGATGAACCTCTAAGAAACCGCCATTCTACAAGGTCATTTACTTGCTGTCATGGCAAGAGAACGAAGTTCAAGTTTAGCATGGTGGGCAGGCTCTGCTCATTCAGCCTTGCCCAATACACCAGTCTCATCTCTCCACACGCTCCCTTGCTTTTTCCTCTTGGCAGTCTGTGCCTTTGTTCTTGTTTTTCCCTGTGTCTGAAATTCTCTTCCTGTCCTTCTTCACTGAGGAAGACATCGCTATATCCTGGACTTCTTGCCTGGCCTGCCTCCCCCTGACCCGCCCCGTCTGGGCTGTCGGCCCCCCTCACCTGTGGGACACAGTCACACCTACCACATGGTGAAATTTCAGACTCTGATCACCCCAAGGGCTGAGACTGTGCTGTATGCATCTTGGCTTCCCTGGTCCTTGCCTCGTAATAGGTCCTCGACAAATTGAATCAAACCTGAGGATGAGTAGGCATCAACCAGCAGGCAAAAGAGATGGAAGGAATTACTGGGAAAAGGACAAGACATGACAGTGCAGGAGTCATTCAGGGACCTGGGAGCAGGTTCGAGTGGAGAAAATAGGGTGTGGGCCATGGCAGCGAAGAGATTTCGAACGATGCCATCCTCCCAGATAATAAATAAACTCACATTCTGCCGCAACAAGACGAGGCAGGATGCTCTTTCTCTCTCGTTTCCTTACAAATCTCTAGAGAGGATCAAGGACTTTCTCAGGCAGCCCCCTTGCATTTGAAACCCCACTGCTTTTCCTGCTCCCAAACATCTCCCGGGGCTCCCCCAGCAGAGGCAGATGCTTTTGAAAGCAAACTACAGCCTCCTCTCCCACCGCCATGGCAACCAGCAGCGCTCTGCCGTTTCTAGCCCTGGCGAAGGCGGGAGGGTGGGGAGAAAGCTCTCTGCTTCTCCCAAACCCTGACAAAGCAATTATTACATTTCACATTAACTAAGAAATGTGGCTGGCAACTGAGCTTTTAGAGAGGAAGAAAAAAAAAAAATGCTAAGCCCTAGTTTCATAGATATACCTTTGCTTTTCACATTTTGTCCTTCTGGGTGTATTCACCTGGGAGCAGCTGAAAATGTCCCCGTCCTGGTTTTATTAGCATCGCCCATCACGCTGCCTTTCAAATAGCCGACTGGCTTAATAGAGGTGTGTAACCTTGGAAGACGATCCACATCGGAGTCTGCGTGCCAGCCCCTAATTTCTCATCCGTCTCCCTATAAGTTGAACTGCAGGCTTTAATTGGTCAGATCATTAAAGGATGTAATTAGAGCCTGGTGGAAGTAGGCTGGGGAGGAGGAGGGGAGAGGCAAACAACAGTATCTATAATCAAGGGCATCACCGAAAATACAGCGACAAGAATGCTTCTTCTCTCGGCTTCCTGCCTTCCTGCTTGCCTGCCTATGATAAGAGATGCTGGAGCATTCCTCAGCCACCGATAAATCACTTTCGGGGACCTATAACCCCACGGGCATAAAAAAATTGTGGTTTCACAGCCTCTTGGTTCTTATTAATGCAGCTCTTCTGGACTCTTCTGCTTACAGTAAACCTTGAAGACCCTTCCAACCGAATAGCCGTACTTGGAGCCTGAGCTTCCTTCAAAGGGGGCTGTAAATAGTGACTCAGGCAGCTCTCTCTAGCCAGCTCCGCATCTGCTAGGTTCCAGGAGCATTCAATTACCCATGTGCCGCTCCTGACGAGTTGCTAAAATTAGTTTACAAACCTCAATAAACATAACAGGGACAGGTTGAGAGGAGCGAGCTCAGAATAAGGGTACTGAGAGAAAAGATTTGGAGGCCCCGAGGTAGAGAACAGCCCCAGAGGCCCGACTCTCAAGACTGGATCCCTAAAGAATCGCTACTATTCCAGGCCTGCTGGAGGCTCTGGGAGCCCCAGGGAGACTGTCTTCACCAGCCTGCTCAACAGGATGAAGCATGATCTACGGGTGGCACACACAGGGTGCCACCGTCAGTGCACGTTCCTGCAGAAATCAGTCCACAAATATGAAAGCGTGGGACCAGATTCTGGCTGCAGGTCTGCAGCCAGGATTTGTCCTTGGGTCCTTCTTTCTAATGGCGGCTTAATTAGGAGGTGACTTAACTCCAAAATGACTGTTATCACAGACAGGCAGGCAGAAAGATGGCAGGGACCGACCACCTTTCCACGATTCTCCCTCAATTATGCTTCCTTTGATCTCCCCAAAAATAAAAAGAAGGAAAGAAAGAAAGAAAAAGGAACTTTCTCAGGGCAACTGGCTCTAATTGTAGCCTTTATGATTTTTTTTTTTGTTCCTTCTTCAAAAAAAGTTCCGTATTTGAACTCACGAGTTCACACACCAATTAAATGTGCATTTGTAGTGTGCCCAAGATCGCTGTTCTCTTTTAACTCTAAAAGTACTTTGGTGAGAATATAAAAGTGTGGAAAGACCCAATTATAGCATCTTTTAGCCTGGAATTTGGGTGGGTTCTGGAAATGTTTATATTGGGCTCTTCCAAGGGCTCAACACAAAGTCTTCAGAGGCACAAGGAAGGATGTAACTGCAGAGGTCACGCCATTAGATTTGCCACAAGACTTAAAAAGCCCCTTTAAGCCAGTGTTGATTTTGAAAACATATTAAACATGAGTTTCATTTTGCCTTACTTTCATATTAAACTCCAGATCCCTTTTAGATGAGAAATGTTTCCAGTTGACTTCACATAGAGACACAAGAGACCAGCCACTTAGATATCGTGTAGTTCAGTCCAATTCACCCATTCTACAGATGGGAAAACAGAGGCTGAAAAAAGTCAAGTAACTGAGAAGTAGTCTTTTTAGTGTTCTTTCTGCTATGTAATATGAAACCTAAAAACATGCTATGATTCTAATGACTAAGAGAGAGAAAAATAAAGCCATATCACTATTTTATCACATACTGGTAACCACTGTCACTGTAAACATAGGTAACATGGCTGTTCGTATTAAAAATAACTAAAATGTATAAAGAGAAGAATAGAATATATAAGTCTAAAGAAGAACAAAATCAATATCTCCCCTGATACCTATCAAGTCCCAACAGCCCTGGATTGAGTTGCTGTCATATCTTTAGTTCCAAGCCAAGACTACAATAAAATTTGGATCAGATCTAAGAGGAAATAAAATGTTTAGACAAAGTAGGCACAAGCAGTTTTCTCTCTGAGAATTTTCTCCTGAGATAAGTAAAATAAGATATTCCACTTCTTATCTTCTATATCTGAAAAAAAAAGAAAGAAAAGTAAAACCAAGATGGAGGCAGCTGGAGCAAAGGAACATTTAAGACATGAATTTTAAAGAACATGAAAAAAACTAGAAAGACTGGTTTTCAACATATTCCCTCAGGAGCTAGCTCTTGAAAAGCATCTTGGGTTTTCTTATACTACCTCATTAGTTTCTTCAGCTCTATAACAGGAGACCTGGCAATAACAATAAACAAATACTTCAATATTTTTGTTCATTCAATAAATGTACTTAAATTTACTTTAATAGTGTCAGATTCTCATGTGGAAATCAATCTAATAGAAAATAGATTGTGATCAACAATTCATCACGCAGGAGAAGACTATTCTAGAATGTAGAATACAAGGCACAGAATTGATCCCGTTGTCCCTTTCTGACTCACGTGTGGATTATGCACCACTTAATTTGGTTCGAAGCTCAGTATCTATTTCTGTAAAATGGGAACAGCTCGACTCTGTCTTGGTGTGCTTTATTTTGTCCAAGGAGGGAGAATCAAAGAAAGCCAGGAGCAGAAGAGTGAGAGAAAAGGGGTGGAATGTGAAATGAGTGTTTATACCCAGAGATGGCTTCCAAGGTGGCTGTGATCAGTCATAAGTCTTAGAGCTATTTGACTCTAGAGTAAAGACACCAAGTGAACCATTCAAAGTGTTTTAGTTAAGCCTGTAGCAAAAATTTGTTTTCGGTAAAAGTAAGGTATAATAATTATTGATTAGTGAAAAGAAGCAATATACCTTAAAGTCTAAGGGGCAGGGGCTGGAGTCAGGCAAACAGGGTTTTATTCCATTTTTGCCATTAATGAAACTACAAGTTCCTTAACTTTTTCGAATACTAGTCTGTAAAATGGGAATCAGACTAATGCTTGAGGATTAAGTGAGATAATACGTCTAAAGCATTTATAACAGTGTTCAGGGTATAGTGAGCATTCCATATATGTTAACTATAAGAAATTGTACTTGCTTTTTCAAAACAGGTAATTATCAGAAAACAGCAGTTAGGAATACCGGACAATATTTATGCTTCATTTAGCAAATAGTTCTTGTTTTCATATGTAGTTTATTGAAAGACATGGCTCCTAGATAAGCTTTTCCAGCTTTGTGGATGCTGAGACTGAACAAGGCAACCCCTTCAGAGACACAGCTGAATATGTTGACAAATGAAACATAAGGAGCAAATACACTGTCTCTTACCCAAGAGACAGTCAACATCATAGACTCAGAAACACTGTTATGTGCTTTACCTTCACAGGTGGGCCCCAACCGAAACCATATCTGACTTGATTTCTACTTAAAGGTTGCAAAAAGAAAGTCAAAAATACATATGTTAGTGTAGAAAATGCTATTGCAATGAAGTTGCATCTACCGTTCAACTTCCTGACCCTTTCCTTCTTTCTGTAATCCATCGTCACTTAGCAAATCATCATTCAGTGCTAAGCGATGTGCCAGAAGTTGAGGTTTCTAGATGAACAAGTCTTGAGAAATCGAAGTTCGTTGGGAAACAGAGGTATAAATAAATACCCGGAACAATAACATCTGGATTAGAAGGCAAGGAGTCATGTGCGCCTGTGGAACTGAAGAATATTTGCTAAAAACGGTTTTTGAGTTGAGTCTTAAAACATGAGGAGAACTTTGCAAGGCAGGAAAGGGAAATGTCTCGACAGAAGGAACTCAGGTGACAGAGGCTGAACAGAAGATGGCATTTCTAAATAAATATGCTACTAAGAACACAGGGCCCAAAATGACACATCTATTCTCAGCAGTTTCTGCTGTTCCTTTTCCCCTCACTCCTCCACACCTCTATCCACGACTTGCAGCCCTGGAATCTGCCCACAACTTCCAGAGACTGCTTAATAGTAATAACCTCTGCTGCTTTTCACTGTGGGTACCGGGGGAAAAGAAGAAAAAATGGATATCGATGGCGAAATTATCTATACCTGGTAATGAATTCTCATTTCACACTCGAATCTGATTCCAGAGGTAGGTGTCACCTGGCCACCCAGCTAGGGTTCCATTTGCAACAAAAGCATCAGGACATCCTTGACTGTATGTTGTGACTGCTGGGTGACAGATTTCACAAGGCCAGAAAGAATAGCACCACGCACAGACCCCACAGGCTAGACAACGCTGTGTTCCTGAGCTGCTCGTCTTCATTTAGAATTTAGACGTCACTGGTCGCCAGAGTTAGAGAGCTGAGTTTTCTTCTTAAGAATAGACAGAGAGATCTAGTTGCATAAATACTGGCTTATTTCAATCCACTAGGAATAGCACATGCAAATATATATGTGTATGAATATAGGAGTATATATATATATATACTAAAATATATAATGTAGGAATAAAAAATATAATGTCTGAAAGAGAACAGAAACAATCTCTCCATATATATATATATATATATATATATATATATATATATATAATGTATATTATATGCACATATATAAGTGTGTATGAGGTACAGTGTTCTAGAATAATGCTTTCTGATTTCTTGAGAAAGAAGTTATATATATATATATGTATATATATGCATATATATATATATAAAGATATTTTATATATATGTGTGGGTGTGTGTGTAGTGATAATACCTAGTCCACTTCCAGAAGGATTATGTTTATAATTAAGTAATGGTGAATGGAGATTTCCTTTATTTCTTAATATAATTAATATGAATGTGGAAAATCATACAAGATCTTTGGAAGTATTCGATCCACTCCACTGAAGACACTGGAACAGGTGCAGGCATACTTCCCTCTTCCTTCGAAGTTATAAAGATCGTAACAGAGAAACTTGACCCTGTAAGTCTTGGGTTTTGAGTAACTACAAAGAAGGAAATGCACGCGG
Source organism: Eidolon dupreanum (assembly GCA_028627145.1). Taxonomy (NCBI): domain Eukaryota; kingdom Metazoa; phylum Chordata; class Mammalia; order Chiroptera; family Pteropodidae; genus Eidolon; species Eidolon dupreanum. The sequence continues at coordinate 167,496,016 of CM053502.1, read as the reverse complement.
CGCGTGTCCGGTCTTGTCTCTCCATCCGTAGCCATCCACATTGTGGCGCATTTGTGCAACCTGGAGCACTACCACCTGAGCCGGTCAGCAGAAGCCGAGGGACTTCCGGCTGCCCTTTCCGAGCTCGGCGACACCCCAAATGAGAGCTATCTCAACCCCATCCGGACCATCCACACAGTGAGTTCTCCTTGCTCGCTACCTACTTTCTCATCTGAAAAATCCTTTTCCAATTCCTTTAACAATCAGGAACATTGTTTTCCAACAGCGTTTAATAAAAGAGGCTCAAGATGAGAAAGTTCTCCCAAATGTTAACATCAATTTCACCTTGTTAAAAAAAAAAAAAAAAAGTTATTTTTCTCCTGCCATAAATGCTGCTAAGAGGTTATGAGCAAGGAGAAAAACCGATGCCTCTTAATTCGTTTATAGCACAAATAAATAAATAAATAAATAAACCTAAACAGAAAATGTGGTAACCTGTTCAATCCCTAATATTTTAAATTTTAAAAGCAGTTCATGATTAGATTTTTTTTTTTCACTGATATTAGGACCATAAAGAATGTGAAGTGCCATCTAAATCCAGGGGTTATAAATTAGATGTCTTCATTTTCAATTTGCAAATTGCTTTCCGGATCTCTTCTCCTGTGTCACATTTTGGCACGCATGTGACTCGCTGGTTTGCCAAATCAGATGCTGGGCAAAGTAGCTAATTTTGTAATGAGACCTGCATGGCTAGTGACATCATTAATGCTAATTGCCCGTGTGCACAGAGTGGCAGCACACGTGGGAAACAGAAAGAAAGCCAAACATCTAGCCAGAGAAATCCACCTGTAGAGATAAAGCCATTCCTCTTGTTTAATTTACCCCCTGCTCTTTCTTCCTTGTCGATCTAGGAAGACCATGTACAGCCACATTGGAATGTGCATCCAAAATATCAACCAGGTTTAAAAAAATCTATCTCGCCCCAAGAGTCCTAAGACAATACACTCCAGAAATGGAAATCTCCTCATTACCATCTGGGCCATATCTTTAAATGACTATTTTACCCACGCAGACTTATTTGAAGAAGCAAAATTCAAGGGAAATTCTTCCCTGTCATGTCCCCTAATTATTCTGAGATGATTTCCAATACCAGGCCATTGACCAAGCAGAGCTACATTTTTTTACCTGATGACAATTAAAAGCACAGGATTCTTTAGTTATAAATCAAAAGGACAGACACCCGAAGCCTGTGGGAATGCCTTCGGTACGCTCATTGAGCTGCAGCTTTTATCTGAGTACCTCCTGGGGTTAACTGTTTTCCCCGTTGAGATTCTAGAAGGTTCAGTGCTATACACACCCAAGAATAAATCTCAAAATTTTGAAGAGCCTATATTGAAAATAACATTTATTGTAAATACTTTGAAAGTAATTTCACAAGATGATTAAGCTACTTCCAATATAATTATTTTGAAATTTGAGAAGCAATATACTCTATAGGTACTAATTAAATCCAAGAAACTCTCTAATTTGGGGGTATTTGGAAGAAGGATGAGTATCAGTAACACAAAGTGTACTTTATAGAGTATTTCTAAATAGATGCAGTGGGATTATTTTAGAGGATACATTGCAACTCAAACCAGTCCATAAGTAAAGTTCAAGAAATGGGAATTGGGGATTTGCTTTAATAAGCAAAGAGCAGTGATTTAAAATTAGCATATTATATGATGTAAGTGTATTTCTAAAATGTGTGAGTACACTTGAAAAAAATCTTTTAAATGTTTTAGACATACCCTTTTCAGTTTTATTTTCACTTTTTGCTCTATGAAGAAAAATAAACATCAGAGAAATCCCGGTCCAAATTACCTGGAGAGCTCAAAGCGACCCAAATTAATGAGATTTTACTGACAAAAGATACAGTGTGAGTTTATTGTGCTCATGGTCGTCTTAACATAGTAACACAATGTATGAATACTAATGACTTGATAAGAATATGGGAAACTCACAATAAAAACAAAACGCTTTGTGATTCATATTCCGAAAGGCTATTTAACCATGCCTTGAACTCTCAGGTCAGAATTCTGGCCTTTTGGCAATGTGTCTACCAGATAAGAATAGCTGTATCTTTATTGATCACCTAGGATTTACAGAGTCTTATGCCAAGCCTCCTGAGGGGGCATGAAAGAAATGCAAGTCATGGTCCTTCCAATTAAGAAGCAAGAGCAAGGAATAACTAACTACCAGAGGAACAGAGTGTGCAGCTGCTTTATTTGGAATGCCTCTAAGGGACCTCTCCAAAAAAGCGTTTATCAATGTTAAAATGCAGTTAAGCAGAGCGATCTACATTTTCATTTTAAAAATGGAAAACTTGAAACTCAGATTTATTTTGCAGTATTTAATCTGAAAATATATTTTCATGTATCGTCCTAATTTCAATTTAACATGGTAACTTTGACATGAAATTTGGTTTATACAAATGAAAAATGTAATTAATGAAATGCATTTGATGAAATTATCACAAAGCCAATGTCCACCATTGGATGGGGGAGAGGTTTTAATGGGCAAGGAAGCTCCCTTCTTAAGTTGTATAAGGACCATTTTGAAGCTAATATGTGTCTGATTAGAACACTCTGAATTGCTTCTTGCTTGGACTCTCAAGTATTGGTCCTCTAATGGAAAATTAGAACTAAGATGTTAATTCATTGTGTTTGTTTCTTTTAGAACCCAACCACTGAGTTGCTAACGACAATCGCAGGCATTACTGGACTGGTGATTTCTCTGGCTTTAATCTTGATCATGACCTCTTCCACTGAGTTCATTAGACAGACCTCCTATGAGTTGTTCTGGTACACACACCATATTTTCATCATCTTCTTTATCAGTCTGGCTATCCATGGGGCAGGGTAAGTCCATACTGTGCTCAGTGTGTAAGATTTTATCTCTATGAACCTCAAAATGACCTTAGAAAGCCCTTTGGATGGAAGAACATTAAATGCAGGGGCTAAAGGACACATAGATCACACGAAAAAGCACACTTACTGTGCCAAATTCACAGTGTACCTTTTTCAGTAATACTGAAAATACGTAGCAAAGGTGGCAAAGTACTATCTTTATTTTTTCTAGCTAACTCTGTTGGGGAGCCTTGACATGTTTATAAGATGCAAGGATTATAATGAAGCCTGATGACAGTAGATCTAGGTTTCATTCAAAACCTATTTCCACAATCAATTTATATGGGATTAGTCAGGTTATATATTTTTGACACCCAGATTTCACTTTCACTTGACCAAATCCATCCAGTAGGAAACTCTCAGTATGGGGGAGAGGACAGCGTGTCAGATGGCCCGACTGACCTGGGCTCCGCCCTTGGTCATCGGGGTGACGGTGTGCAAGCCTTTTAAATTCTCTGGACCTTGATTTTCACATCTGACCCCTAGGATCCCTTTTTGCTCAAATTTTCCATAAAATTCTCTTCTGGCATTCCACGCCTACCTAATACGCCATTCCTCCTCATTCGGAAGCTAGACTAGCACCTGACACACAACCCTCTCAAGCATAATGTTTTCAGCTCTTTAAATATGAACAAAATAGTCTGGACCAATTAACCAATTAATGTCTATAAACTAGTTTGTCCCATATCAATTCGTTCATAAATTGGTACTTCTTTTCCCATCTTTAAATCTCAAAGAAAATTCATAAGCATACTCAATTTGACCCCAACAACAGTCCTGTCCAACAGAGCCGGTACTGTTGTCCCATTTCATCAGGAGGAAGGGGAAATTCGGAGAGTGCACGGATTCACTCAAGGTCCCAGAATGAATAAATGACAGCGTGAGACCTAGGATGCCAGTCTTCAGACAACCAAACCTTCACTCATAACAAGCCCTGAAGAACGGGTTTTCGTTTCTGAGAATTAAACATTCCTTCACACCTGCCAAAAACGTGAGCAGGGATGCTGCAACCACCTTGCGTGCCTTGCCAGCAGCTCCTCCTCTGCTTCCTGCACCAGCAGAAACCTTCTCCTGCACCTCGTTCTCCCACCGTGGCAGCCGCTGGGCACCGAGGAGCCTGGGACCAGAGGTGGGCTCCATGTTCGCCCAGACCTGGAAGAGCAAATGCGTGGCAACAGAGACCACGTGACGTGGTGGCCATGCATCGTATGTAGGGCCAGATGGTAGCTCTTCTGAGTTTGCACCTCGGGGAGTCAGCTGCCTCCTCCAGTCTCCCCCACACTAGATGTTCCTTCCATCCCAGCTGCCTAGTCCTAGAAGGAGACCATACTTCTGCTGCTCCTGCCTGTTTAGGGCTTTCTAATCTCTTTTACCTTTAAAATATCTGCAGCTGGCTCTTCTGAAAGTGTGATAGATCCCTCACCCTGACTTTTTGTATCTCGGGGGTGGTGGGGTGGATGGCATACAGTCCCAAAGTGTTCCACCCCAAAGACTGTCAGTCCCTCCTTTCTCTGCGGATTCTTCCCCCAGTGCTGGGGTGTTAAACCCTGTAGTACATTGGAGAAGCTCTTCATAATCCACATGTGTCCAGAAGTCTCTTCACAAAAATTATGTGCACACACCCCTGATCCCACCTCCTCTACCTTCGCGCCCCTTCATAGTAGAAGCACAAGAGGATCTCAATGGACAGTGCTTCCTTGGAGATATTTTTTTTTAATATTCAAATAACATTTCATAAGATGAAATTTTTTAGTCATTTTAACTTAGTTGAAATGCTTATTTTAGGATAAGGGCCTCATTTAATCTTCTCAGCTTGAAGTATTCTACAGCTACTGTTTACAGCAAAAAGTAATTTGCAAATTCTATACAAAATGCCAAGTAAAGTAGGATTACTGGAATGTGTTAAAGCCCACTAATCTTCCTATTATGGGATGGCAGAGATGAAGACATAAAAAATTTTAATTTTTAAAAAGATATCGCATTTGTAGAATGTTCTAAGGTTTCTTTAGTAATATAGGGAATGTTGCCTATATCCCAAGAATGAAGGTGTTAAAATTTACAGATTCTTTTCCTTTGGCTTCCATTTATTATTCACCCTTTCCGTATCTGGGCATCATTTGCTCATGGAAGATTCAGAGATAGTTTTGCTCATCTAACTCAAGTTTTTATCAAGTTTGGATGCCTTCCATAAAACAGACTGGGACAAAGGCCAAGATGCCAGTTTCCTGGGCTGATTCCAAGGACATTGACACTCCCTCCTCCCATACCCCATGACTCAAAAGGGAACATGTCACCTCATAAGCTTCCCAGGACATGAGCCTTGTGATGCTAAAGTTTCTGTGAGGACCATGTTTCCCCAAAACAGATCGATGTATTTTATTCATAACCACCTAAGAATTGAGCAACTTCTCGATTACAAACCTCAATGGCTTATGTTTCGCAGCCTGGGCACCAATGTGTAAACCGAGCAACTTGTACCAAAGCAATGGTCAAAGGTCAGTTCGTATTGCATTTGTGACAAATATAACACAGTAGAATTACTGGACTCTTGATCCAGCGTTTCGTTCACAACGGCCAGCTTCCATTTTTACTCTCCAATGCATTGATATAGTCTGAAAGACACACTTCGCCCTGACCTATTTTGACCCTGTCAAACACTAAGTCTGCCAGTGGTCACCAGGGGGAAAAAAATATCATTATACAGGGCACTTCTTCTGACTTCTTCACCTGAAAATTTCTAGGTGCTCAGAAAAAACCAAGAAGGATAAAAGTTAAATAAATCTGCAAAAGACCCAAATAGTACAAAGTTAGCCAATTAGCCCAAATCAGCAATCAGGACGAGATGTAACCTAATTAAATTCAACAGTCTACAAAAGGATGTGTTCAAACAATTTCCCTTCATTATGAATTCTCTAATATAGACACTTTCAATTTAACACAGGATACCACAGAGGGGCACTTTTTTTCTGGGATCTTCAAAGTTTCTTGAAGCTTCTTAAATTCCTATTTTTAAAGATGCTAAGGAGAAATGAATGACAGCCCATTGCAAGACAGCGCAAGTGTTTTTCAAGAATCCACTGTAGAATATATACCTGTGGTATCACAAGGCTGCACAACATCCATTTTAAATGTTTGGGTTTTGTTTTGTTTTGTTCTGTTTTAATGGCAAGTCGGATGGTTCGAGGCCAAACTCCTGAGAGCCTCTTGCTACACAACGTCACCTTCTGTAGAGACCACTATGCAGAATGGAAGGCAGCTGCCCAGTGCCCCGTACCTCAATTTTCTGGCAAGGAGCCTTCGGTAAGGATGAACCTGGGAGCTTTTAAAAATAGCTTTCTCCATAGTTAAAATAGCTAGGGCTTTTATATCCTTGAGAAAAGAGCAGCCCACATCATCATTAGACAAAGCCAACTCTTTATTAAGTGTGCTAATGGAGAAATCAAGTTATGGATAATTTTTTAAAAGGTTTACTGCCAAAAGCACTCTGTCCATTTTGAAATGTGTTCTACTTGCATTTAAATACGAACGTCTGGTATTGTGGGGATTCATAGCCCGCAAGCATAGTGATGTCTCTGGAAGAATTAGAAAGCTGGTGGCTTGCCACCCTCTGCTCTCAGTAAGCTCAGTTCCCTGTCCCCCTTCTCCATTCTGAGAATTAATAGCATCACTTCTCAAACGAATGTTAAGCAACAACCAAATGAGACTCATACCCTCTTTCTAAGCTTGCTGTCCTTCTTTCTATAGCTTTCGAAATGAGAAAAAAAGTGGAGTGTTAAATGCATTTACTTCCTGTTCTAAGGAAGCTCCCAGAACTGAAATCATGACAATGGTAGCCAGAGAGAGACTTAATAAATTAGAGTAGATGATAATATCCACAAGATCTCAAAAGAAAGATTTCCTGGGTATGTGGTGCTTATTACTGCTGGTGGCACAGGTAAACAGAAATACTAGTCCTCCAGGTCTCCTCAGGTGTCTTAGAACAATACAAACCTTGGGACAGCTGGGTGATGCATGAAAGAAAATGAAGTTGCAGATTAAAATTGAAGAAAACAAATGCCAAAAAAAAAGGGTCATAAAAATGGGGTAATAGTATATAAATGATAGCGATTTAGGAAATTAAGTCATCAACTTATGAAGAATAAAACGATCGACTTTTTGTAAAATTTTCAAATATATTAAATTAAGCACTGGGTTTTAAGGGTGAAAACTGCTAGGGAGAATGTTTAAAGCTGAGAAAACTAGAATAGATGTGCCCATTAGACTGTGCTTCTTTTAATGGCCAATATAGATTGTCTCTGTCTTAAACTCAACTATCAGTAGCCACTACTCAGCCCGCATATTAATGAGCAGTACAAATGCCTCTCTAAAATTTTCAGCTACAGCTTCTCCATAAAAAAATCAATACCCTCTCACACCTCATGAATACAGACTAGAGCCTGCTCCCGACAGCGGCATATGCTGACATTAATTATCATTAAAACAGAGGAACTGACCCATCTCCCCAACTCTCCCACGCTACACCTCCTTGCACACCCAAACTCGTGTTGTCACTCTTTCCCATTATTTTTAATGGATCTCGATTCCAAGCGTGTGTGAGCTGTGCAATTACCGCTTGGCTGAATGTACAACATTCTCTCCGAGGTGTCTTATGGACACCGAATCCAGAAGGAATCCAAGGACAAGGAAGGGTCCCTGCGCTTCGCTGCACCGCACACAGCGGTCTCTGCAGGACTTCGTCCCGTCCTCTCTGCCTCCCTTAACTCGATGCATTTTCATGGCACTTTCATCAATAGAGTGTTTGTCAGTGCACCTGCAGCAGAGTGTTAGGATGGAGAATGTTTTGCACATCACCTCACGGGATCCAAATTGATCAGAGGAATCATTTTACCTTGCAGTCCATTCTACCTCACTTGTCTCTCTGCCCATTGTATCCTGAAACTCACGGTCACCTACAAAGGCTCCAGATTCTAGAACTGTTCATGCGACTTATTTTCAAAAGATGTCTTCCTTAGCCAAAGAAGCACCTTATTTCATTTAACTATGACATCAAAAAGTAATAATAAATAACAATCATAATAATGATAAGGCTGATGCTTTTTAAATTATTAGGGAATGATGTCAACAGTATAGGGAAAGCTTTAACTGAGGTAGAGTCAATTCAGCAAACTTTTTCCGGGTGGCTACTATATGCCTGGAGTTGTACTAGACATAGGATTCAGAGACATGGTTCCTGCCCCTGGAAATTTTATTGTCTAGAAAAAAAAAAAAAAAGGCCATTCATAAACTCACACATAAAATAAAATCAAAGCCAGCATGTTCTTCTTTTCTGGTAGGAATGAAAAACCAGGAGTTAAAGTGGAGGAAACAAGTTTCATTACTGCAGCTTTTAAATCAACGTAGTTTTATTTCTGTCATAAAATACTCACTGTACCATGACTTTCTGAGTATTTTTTGGAGAACAGAAAATAAAGCTAAAAATCCACAGAGTATTATAGCTTTAAAGAAACATAGATAACCAATAGTTTGGCCCTTTTATTTACTAGACGGAGAAATTGAGGCCCGAGGAATTTTAATTTCTTACCTGTGGTCATGAAGGGCATTCCCAGCAAACCCATATCAAGAAACCAGAACTTCTAACTCCGTGGCCATGAACTTTCATCTCTATACCATCCAACATTCATTCTGAATCTCTAGCTTTCTCCCACCCCTCATTTCATCAGCTTCCTGCTGCGATCTATGATACATCTCCCTGACATTATCTCTCTGAATAAAATAAGACATTGAAGAGCTTGGAAGGAACCAAAATAATCATTTCTTCCAACTCAGTTTACAAACAGAAAATCTGAATATAAAAAGGCTAAAGAATTGCCTGAAGGCGTAGGATAAGGGATGGCGACCCCAAGACCAAAACCAGGTGTCTGAGACTCAGCTCAGACTCTACTGGCCGCCGTGGCCTCTGGGCCACGGCCTCCTTGTCTTCACTCGCTCTTGTTTATCCTGGTCATCGCTATGAGGATAATCTTCTCAGATTCACCTCTGGTCATATCCCTCCCTCACTCCCTAAATTCCAGGGGTTCCAGGAGTATCACAGTGGACCTAAATCAGGCTTGCTCCTGCTAGAGCGATTTATATACTAAAGACAGAGTCGAGAACTAATAGCTTACAGTCTCCTTCCTGACAAACCATACGAAGAAAAATAATCCATTCCATTTTATCAACATGGAAAAATCAGAGACCATGACTGATTTGACACCACTCAAATGAAGACTGTGATGTCTGAAACTTTGTAAAATTGGCATGGAAGGTAATTTGTAAAACTACATAGAAACTATGTGAATGTTTGTGCAAATATCTGTCTAAATTTATGTGGAAAGAATTGCCTCCTTGCTATCATTTCTGTAAATATCCAGACTAATTCTCAAAATGCTTTTTGGTTCATTTGAGCATAAGCGACCTAAGGATTCTTTGCCTAGGTCTGACCCCATCCTTCAAGGCTAGCCCTTCCTGTTTTTTTCCTTGCTCTGCTCACCATCACCACTTCACCCTTAGGATAGGTGGACAAAGGTGTTCTTCCTTCTGCTATTCTAAACACAGCGCTGAAACCCCACTGAGGTGGAAAACAATAGGTGGATCAAATTGCTTTGTGTTGCCTGCATGAACTCAGCCTTCATCAGGTAAACAAGAGGCTTCCAGGGAAAAAGCAGAGAAGGCTGATGTGGGTGAGAAGAGGTACCACTAAGAAATAAACAAAAGAGAAAAAAAATCAAGAAATATAATAGAAGGAAAAATAATACAGTAGGCTTGTGACCCGTCAACAGAAAAGACAGCAGGACAGCCTGTGAGGGAGTTATACATGTGGAAGCTGGTTAGTCCACTGATGAGGACTTTCTGACTGCCTCAGTTCAAAAGAACGAGATGTCCTCCTGCTCCCAAGATAGTAAATGCACGAGGAGTAGGGTTGTGGTGAATTCAGAATACCAGGGAGGGAATTTAGGGACATTATAAAAAGGATTGCGTTCCGGTCCTGGTTCTCTGTGTTCTAGCTCTGTCTCTCACACCCATTCCCAGAACATCTGCTTTTTAATTCCATAAATGCAAAATTAGACTAGATTTCTGAGAACCCTTCACATCTTGAAATTCAATGAATTAATAAGTCTCTGACGTTCTGTAAAACAAGTGTCAGCACCAACGTCAGTGCTGGACAGGAAGAAGTGTGATTATGTGATAAATGCTCACGGGAGGTACCAGGGTCCTGGAAAAAGCACAGCCTGCGTGGTCAGGCACATTCCCATCTTGACTGTGCATTTTATGGCTTTTGTAACCCTGGACAATTTGATCTCGCTGAGCCTTAGTTTCTTCTTCTTTAAAATAGAAAGACTACCATATGCCTCATAAGGGTGTTTGGTATGAGACCTAGTATAAATCTTCAAAGTTTTTGTTTCCATTCCTTCACTCTTAGGGGAAGAAGACACTTTCTGTTATACCCAACACCCGATATAGGAGTAGCCTTCTGGTAAATGGATCATCCACAGTGCAGATTATACTCAAAAGAGATTAGCGTAGGATGGGCTTCAGTAAGAATAGAAATGTTCACTGTCGCAATGCTCCAGACAATTGTTGAGGCTTTTGCTCTGATTCTGTAAACCAAGATTTAAAATGCTGATGAACTAACTTTATATTTTATTCTGGAGGACATTGGTTGCGTGTGCGAAAGTGAGTGTGGGTGTAGGTGTTTCTTCGGGCAGACCCCCAAGTTGTAACACATTGTTGACCCCCGAAAACTACTAACCAAAATGTTTCTATTTAATTTTCCATATCCTACGTTGTTGACTCAGTAATGTAGCTTTGTAAGCCTTGATTTTGGCTGAGTTCGAGAGCGTTTATGACCCTATCATATGTAACATAAACATCAATCTGCTTTCTTGTTTCTTTGCAAATTCAATTATTTCTAATTACATAAAGACATTGTTGATCAAGTCAACATAAAAACCAATACAGAAGAATTTTAATCTCTTAAATAAGCTCATAGACTTCAAGGAATAATTACATGTTATAGTATTTAATACAAGGAGACATCTTTGTTGTGGATAAGTGGCCCAGAATTAAAGGGAAATGTCTAAACCCCATCATGTTATATATTGATTTGGTTCAGACTGAAAATATTTGGAATCTATTTTTGTTTTCTCTTTCTCTCTCTTTGCAGGCTTGGAAATGGGTTTTAGGCCCTGTGGTCTTGTATGCATGTGAAAGGGTGATTAGGTTCTGGCGATTTCAACAAGAAGTTGTCATTACCAAGGTATGCATGTAGTTTTATATTGGAATAAAAGCCTGAGTGTAGATGAAAATTTTTTATTAGCCCAAGTTTTTAATTTGCCATTTTTATTGCAGAACCGTCTGTAATTTAGAGGCTTATCTTCTGTTCTAATAATTGCTTGCATCCTGCGCATCTTTTAGTGTGACTAATTTTACCAAAGACAGGGATCGGGGCTCCAGACCGGTCCACAGAATTCTGATAAAGATTATGGTGCAACACGCGAGTCCTCTGTATTTCTCTCTATTTCAGTTTCTCTCCAGGGGAAAACAGGCAGGGGGACCAAGTATGCTTTACATCAGTCACAGCAACTTAGGGCATAATCACTTCCTTCACCACATAAAGACACGGATTCTGCAAACACACAAATAATATGCATGCCTTTTCCAGCCCATCCACTCATCTCCCTAGAATTACCGAACAAAAGATGGGGAAACAGTCCCCCTCAGGTTCAGAGTAAGAGGGGGTGGGGTGCTGTGGGGTTCAAAATAGAGAAGAAGGACATACCAGGAGTTCCACTCTAGCAAATCAGTGCCTGCGGTGGCATTTTTTCAATCTGGACATCCCTCCTCACAGCTGTCCAATAGTCACCTCATGCTGGAGGAAGATATGAGCTGATAAACCCAGAAGACATGTCTAAGAAACTGGAGAAGTGCCAAATTTTCACCCCTCTCCAGTTTTTTGAATGTTTAAGAAGAAATTCTCTACTAACCAAATCTATACTGATTTGTTCATACAATAGCAACAGAATACTCTTTCTCTTTAACTATCTTCGTGAAAGCAGATGCATAGAAATTGCTTCCTATTTCTGTTTTAAGCTTTTTCTATGTTGCTGTTTTTAAGTTAAGCACCAAAGGCGATGAGGCTGTATCAAAAGCTACACAGTATAACTTCAAGAAATCTGCTAGAGCTGTTACTAGGGAGACAATTTAACAGTAGAATCAGAAAGAATCAGTAGGGAGAGAAGAAACAGAACTAATGAATTAAAATGTGGTGAATTCTCTTTTGCATGGAATAATACTGTCGCAGAATCTTGACACTAGATTTTGTTCCCTTATCCCACCTCATCACAAAAAAAAAAAAAAAGACATGGGAGCCTGGAGACACTTTTCAAAAAACAGGATGGAAATCTAAGAAGGGAAATTAATTATTTCCCTCTGTTAAGTAGCAGGTTATAAATTTCTTATAAAAGTGATAAGAGCTTTTGCATGGTACTTTGTGTATCTAAAACTCGGAGAACAGGCAGGAGACTGGACAAGACTTGACTAAAAATAAAACAAATAACACATCGCTAGAGTGAGTTTGAAGGTTGTTTTCCACTTAAAACGAAGAAATTAACCAGAGTTAATTCACAAAAGATTAAGAAAAGATGCATATGATTTAAAATGGAAAATTATAAAACTGTGACTATTTTAATAATTTTAGGCATAATTAAGTGCAATGCGTGATAGTCTAGCTTATATTTCCTTGGGTCTGCTTAACGGTGGAAAAGGAAATTTGGCCCTTTGAGACATAAAGCCATTGCCCCTGGAGGTAGCTACCCAAATTTCAGATATCCCAGTAAAGGAGATAAAACTTCATTCATGCTAGAATTGTCGATCCGGGCATGAAAGTGATGGCTCAAAACGAATGGTACCTGTAAATTATACCTCGAAACACTGATTGGAAAAAAAAAAAATTAAAAACCTTTGCTGGAACGAAGGCTATTTTCTTATTACTCCATCTGAGCAAAAAGACCAACCAGTCCCTTGCCTCGATCTAGGTGGTCAGCCACCCGTCCGGGGTCCTAGAGCTTCACATGAAGAAGCGCAGCTTCGCCATGGCGCCGGGTCAGTACGTGCTGATCCAGTGCCCGGCCATCTCCTGGCTGCAGTGGCACCCGTTCACCCTCACCTCCGCGCCCGAGGAGGACTTCTTCAGCGTGCACGTCCGGGCGGCGGGAGACTGGACGCGGGCTTTGTGTGACGCCTTTGGTGCCAACGGACAGGCCTGGGAGGAGTCCCGGGGCCGGCCAAGGTGGGATCCCATTCCTTTTCTCTGTATAAGTCGAAATATTTTTTTAAATATGACATTTTAGTGCATCCGCGTGCTACCCCATTGAGCAATATCTTTATCCTCCGTGGTGAGTGTGAGTCCGGTTTTTAAATTTGGGAATCCATAGAAAAATTATCATCGTTAAGTTTTGAGAGAGCAAAAAATTGTGGATTTTCAACAGCGCAGGTCCAGTGCCCCTAACCTCCACGCTGTCGAAGGGTTAACCGTAATTTAGTAACTTTCCAGTAGAAGCAAGCATATTTCTAAAAAAAAAAGTAAAAAAATAAGTAAAAATAAAAAAATGTTCAACAAAGGCGGGCAATGAGTCAGAGAAAAGGAGAATTTTGCTCCCCCAGCTCCAAAATGTCGCTTGGCTGATTACACACAGCCTGCGATGAGTAAGACAGTCCTGTGAACTTTTTGCTGTTAGTCTGAGGTCTTTAAATTATATTTGTAAAGTTTAGTCTTTATAAGAAAGATATTTCATGATCCGAGTTCATCTGGCACGCCCCACACACTGGAGAAAGAGCTGAACACTTACAGACCGAAGCTCATAAAACGACAAAATGATCCGAGAGTCAAAAAAGCTAGTGGTGTCATTCATTCAGTCAATCCCGCATGTGCTTATGCAATAAGTGTTCAACTCCACTGGTGCCAGAAATATAGAGATGGTGAAACATTGCCTCCATTCTCTAGGATATCAAGAGGTCTAATGCAAACAAATTACTTAATTTCGCTACAAGGGAAAGGTGCAAAGGGTAGATCTGAGAAGGGAGAAGACCACTGATACCATCTGGATTGGATTCCTAGGGTTGTAATTATCATAACAACGTACCAGAAACTGGGTGGCTTACAACAACAGAAATTTATCCTCTCACGGTTCTGGAGACATATAAGTCCAAAATCTAGGTATCAGCAGGGCCATGCTCCTTCTGAAAACCGTAGAGGATTCTTCCTTGCCTCATCCAATCCTCTGGGGGTGGCCAGCAACCCTTGTTTCCTTCACCTGCAGCTGCAGCATCTCAGTCTCAGCCTCTGCTGTCACATGGTGTTCTCCTATCTCATGTCTGCATGTCTCTGTGGCCTCTTCTTATAAAGACACCAGTCGTATTGGATTAAGGACCCACCCTACATCCCTCATGACCTCATCTTCGCTTGGTTAATTACATCTGCAACAACTCCCTTTCCAAATAAGTTTGCATTCAAGGGTTAGGATTGCCGGGTATCATCTGGGCGACACTATTCAATCCCAGACAGCATCCTATTCAGAAAAACCTGGGCACGCGACAGAAGGCCCAGCGTCAATTACCATTCCTTGACTCTTTTTAATGAACGATGGCTTAAAGTCGATTCCCACTCTTACTACAGGATTGCCCAATAAACACACAAAGCCTGTGTTTAGGGCCCAGATAAACAGGGACACACATGCACAAAAAAAAAGTTGAAAAAAAATTTTTGAAAGAATTTGATATTAGAAAAAGAAGTATCAAGAGGTCCTCTCTTCTGTCATCGTTGGAGGGTATCTGAAAATACCAAGTGGTGGCCACCACCATAAGAAATAGGGTGGAGAACACTGTAAGGATGCACCTAGAGTGGAATTTCCTGAGGGTAGGATGTTGTCTGTCCTGTTCTGTGTGGCCAGTGTCTGAATGTAAGGTGGGTACAGAGCAAATACCTGAAGAAGGAATGAATGAATACCTGTACCCAATACGGATGCTGTAGCTCATTTAATTTAACAAATACTTACAGGTGGCAAACTAGGCACTGGAATAAAATTAAGGCATGGAATTCGATCAGCTTATTGTCCCTATCCCCTTTCCCATGGGACACCAAACTGTCATTATGTAGCACTGGGCTTGGTGATGTTCAGTGAGTGGGAAGAATCACATGCCTTCATTTCAAACATTGATACTAAAGAGTGTTGTGACATCAAAGCAGACCAGAGCCCTATGTCATGTGACATCACCTGACTATTCCATTAAGGTTTTTCCTTTTTTCATTATGGAAAGGAAGCAATGTCACAGAAGCCTAAGGTTGAGAGTGCAATGCAAATGCTCGAAAACAGGAATAAATTCGGCACACACACACACACCACATACCTTTGTCCCTCCCCTCCCCTTGACACTGCCAAGATTGTACCTTCATTTGCTGGCCTGGTCTCCACTCTGGGTGTACACGTTATCCAGTCTATCAACCAACCTTCCCCTTCACAAACCAGCTAGCATTTCAGCCAGTTCTCCAACAGGAACACGGGATGTGTCTCTCAGTGATCAATATGCTGTCTACCTACTGAGTGCGTCATCAGCTCAAGGCCCCACGTGATCTCCCCCACCCCCACCAGGCCTCCCTGGGCTCCTGGGCTTCACCTCCCATTCCTTCGGTTCACTGGGCCATTCTTCCAACACTTTGTTTTTCTGCCACACCGAGCACACTCTCCTCAGTGCATTTGCCACTGCTGTTGCCTCCACCTGGGAGGCTCCCTGTCAGATCTCTGCTTGGCTGCTCCCCTCCACCCCCCAGGTCTCGGCTCAAGTGTCTCCTTCTAGTAAAGCCTTTCCTTCCCGCCTCACCTGAAACAACAACCCCCAAGGGGGTCACTGGGCCCTGGGCCCTGCTTTAGTCTTCTTCATGGTCCTTCTCACCACCTGACACACTAAACACCTGCTTGTTTATTTGTTTACCATCTATCGGTCTACACTAGAATGGAAGTTCCATGAGAAAAGGGACGGTTTGGTCCACCTTGGTATCCTCAGGCCCTAGCTCACAGCTGGCACTCAATAAATATTTATCGAATGAATAAATATTTATTCACTTATTCGATTCATTTGACCTCTGTCTTCATATATGTGCCAGCACACATATTAGCAGTAAAACCAACAAAAAAAAAAAAGAAAGAAAAAAAAAGAATGAAAGAAACGCTAGAATTTGTTTAAATCTTCAGCACATGAAGAATCAGAATTTTATTGGACTTCCTTGGATGATTTTATCTTTCAACATTGTTTTACTTTTGAATTAAACCAAACCCACTGGGGAGAGCACAGTACATGTTCACTGCTTTGGATCCAGAAAAAAATGTAATCCAGCTCAGGCATCTGGGAGGTGCCACGGTGACCGAGGATCCTGGAGGAGAAATGAACCTGGGCAAGAGGAGAGAGACGCCTTCCTCTGAGCCCAGGAAAAGGGAGAGGACGTGAGCTCTTTTAAAAGACTTTACCTTCCGCAGTGAAATGGACAAATTTCTCAGGGTTGAGAACAAGTTTTCAGCAATTTAATCTTCTGCCTGGAGCCAGGGACTCCAGCATCAGACAGCCTGTGTCCAAAGCCCAAGTGTGTGTGTGTGTGTGTGTGTGTGTGTGTGTGTGTGTGATCTTGAAGAATATACGTACCACCATGCCTCAGTTTCCCTGTCTGTAAAATGAAGATGATAATAATAATACCTAGGGTTTTGTTTAGGAATATATGCGACTGTCCATATGAAGTCCTTAGCATAGCACTTAATTTAAAAAAAAAATAGTTGTTATTATTAGCAAAATAAGAAAGGTCACCTACCAG
>CM053502.1:167442032-167478692 GCA_028627145.1 Eidolon dupreanum | reverse complement strand
AACTATAAAAGAAAATGAATAATTATTTCAGAAGGAATGTTTTTTAAAAGTAAGGCTAAAATACTGGACAATAATATTATGGAAGATGGGAGGATGATGCGAATTAAAGCATGGCAAGATCCATATGTTGTTCAGGAAGATAAAGGTTTAATGTAGCCTTTGTTAACATCTATTAATAACTTGAAAGAACCTTGAATGGATTCCCAGCTCACCATTACTTCTTTTAACTCTTGAGTTTTTATTAGCCTAAACTATTAATTTGTTAGATCTTCAGGCAGTACATTTTAAGAAGGATTCATGAGTGTTATACTGCCTGATATAATTTGTATTTGAGAATATCAGCCTGGTGCTCTTACATTCAACTGATAGTTGACTGGATATGTTGATTTTGGACCACATTCTCTTATCCTGAGACTCTCCACACATTCTCTCTTATACATTCCAATTGGACTGTTATCTTCACACTGTAACTATTTCCAAGGTCCACCCTAACCTCCTGAAAATATAAAGTTCAACTCCTTTTCATTGTTAGCAGCAGTGAACCAGTTGACCCCTTCTCCCTTCTTGAAGAAAATTATGACTATCAACCACATCTGCCCCACTCCACCAGGAACAGAGGTATTGCTCCCTTACCACCTCCCTACCTCTCTGGAGACTGTGAAATAGAGACCTGCCAACCATTCCTGCTCATCACTAAACAAATATCTAGCAGAGATTAGGGAGAGTTTGTGTGTATGTGTAGGGGAGCATGATTGCAGAGAGAAAAGAGCTGAAGAAAAGGATTCTTAAATCCATGTATGAAATGCTGGGCAAATTCTCAAGAGACCACTGTGTGACACCAACCAGAATCAACAGAGCAAATGATTAGAGAATTGAACTCTGGTGAGGACTACTGCCCAGGTTTCATATTGGCCTCTGGGTTTGCACACAAGTGGGGTTTACCGCAATAGCACTGAAAACGCTTTGAAAACTAAATTGATATTGGAACCACAAACCACAAAAGTGGGCCAGGATGCATGTTCTGAACCTAAACCTGTTAACTGCAAGCTGAAATAGAAAATCTAAATAAGAACCAGAGTGTCATAACATGATACTCAAAATGTATAGGATACAATCCAAAATTTTTGTCATATAAAGAACTAGGAAAATCTCGATGCAAATGAAAAAAGAAAATCAACAGATTTCAACACCAAGATGACATGAATGTTGAAATTCTCTAAGAAGAATTTTAAAGCAGCTATCATAAAAATGTTCCAACAGATAACTGCAATCACTTGTGAAACAAATGGAAAATTAAATAGTCTCAGCAAAGAAATAAAGCTATAAAAAGAACCAAATGCAAGCTTTAGAACTTAAAACTATAATAACTGAAAGAAAAACTTGCTAGATGGGCTTGTGGTGGGTAGAATAATGACCCAAAGATGTCTATATTCTGATTCCTAGCACCCATGAATATGTGAGGTTATTTGGCAAAGAAGAGTTAAGGTTCCAGACAAAATGATGGTGGTTTTGACATGATTCCCTTGAGATGGGGAGATCATCCTAGCTTTTCTGGATGGGCCCAATGTCATCATCAGGGACTTTAGAAGGAGAAGAGGGAGGCAGAAAGTCGGTCAGCGTCAGAGAAGACATGAGGACAGGAGCAAAGTTTGGAATGATGCGACCGATGGCTTTGAAGATGGCTAGGGCCACAAGCCAAGGAATGTGTGCATGCTCCAGAAACTGGAAAGGCAACAAAACAAATTCTCCCCAAAACGCTTCAAAAGGGAACCCAGCCTCGCTAACATGTGGATTTCAGTCCCATGAGATCCATGTTGGAATTTGACCTTAAAAAATACAAGATAATAAATCTGTGTTTTTTTCCGAGTTGTTGAATTTTGGGCAATTTGTTATAGCAGCAATAAACTAATCCAGATGGAAAGTACAGTATCATCGATATATCAGTTCTCTTTAAAACAACCCATGAACTCAAAGTAATTTCAATCGGAATTTTAATAAGGCATTTTATGAAACTTGACAGGCTAATTTTAAAAGTGTGTTTAGAAAAACACAGGAATAAGAATAACCTGGACAAAATATAATAACGAGAGTCATCACACTTTTTCCATAAAGGGCCAGGCAATAAATATTTTAGGCTTTGTCAGTCGCATATGGCCTCTGTCATGACTACTGCTTTGATTTTGTTTATTATTCAATCTTTACACATGTAAAATCCATTCTTAGCTCGATGGGTGTATAATAACAGACCACCAGCTAAATTTGACCCATGGGTCATAAATTGCCAATTGCAAAATTAGAAAATGAATAAGCCTCACAATCATATTGAGAAAAAAAAAGTTGTCGATGAATATATGTAGTGTGCAACAACTCGAGACGATAAAACATGCAAAACAATATTCTTTATTTATATACACACATAATCACATGCAAATAAGTAGACAGTAACTAAATTTCAAGTCCTAAATTCAGAATGCTGGTTATTTCTGAAAAGAGAGAATGGCACAGAAAGCTTCACTCGTCTCAGTAATATTTAGTTCTTAAATTTTAAAATTTGTATCGCATACACTATAATTTTGTTTGCACTCAGTATGTTTCATAATATTAAACTGTTCTTGATAGATTTCGCTCTGCTAGGCAAGAGATGATTCCTGAGCTTATCGTGGGACAAATGAATTTTCCTCAGTGGGTGGAGTTTCTCAAGTTCATCCTTGCTGAGGGTTCTGTCCGCCTATCCCATAAATTAAAGGTGAGATTTGCACACTTGGTTTTCTGGAACCAAGGAGAGCATATCCAATTTATCACTTTGTCTGTGACAAGGAAGACTTGCTTGTCTCTCAGTGATAGATGTCTAGATAGTTCTCAAGAGTCTGTGGTGAAAGAGACCCAGGCCCTCTTAGCCTCTCCCACAGCTTCCATCCTTCAATACACGATCGCTTGTCCCAATCACCTTGGGATTCAGATTTTTGAGGGTCATACTCCGTAGATGTTCTTTTCTAATGCTCAGTATCTGTGGCCACAGTCATACTCTACTGCGTGTTAGGAACCTCTGCTCCACTTCTATTCATTTATTTTTTCTAACTTTGGAAGAAGAGTCAGAGTATGGTTAAAAAAAGAAGAAGAAGAAGAAAAAAGAAAAGAAGAAAAATCACACTATAGAAAGAAAATACGAGATGGGTTCTGGTGCAAACATTCCAAATTACTTCAGACTGAGGGCTGAGAGGCAGGCCTGGCCGAGGATACGAAAATAGCTGGGTGTGCAAGGCAAAGCATAGTGCCCAAAGATCTATGGGTCAGGCAATAGTGGACATTAGACTTCCAACAAGAGACAGGCACATCTCGGGCAGGAAAGTGGACCAGGGTAGTGGAAATCTGGGATGAGCAGCATATCAGACTAAGAATGGTAAGTGTCATCGACAGGAATCGAGGAATCAGGGTCCGAGCTATAGGGTGAGTGTCCCTGGACTCGCTTGAGGATGGCAGGGTAGCAAAAACCAAAGTCCATTTCCTAGAAGTAAAGCTCACAAGAGCCCAGGGACATCACAGGGCTCTGGGATCTGGGAAGCTCGCGTGTTAAAT
Source organism: Eidolon dupreanum (assembly GCA_028627145.1). Lineage (NCBI taxonomy): Eukaryota > Metazoa > Chordata > Mammalia > Chiroptera > Pteropodidae > Eidolon > Eidolon dupreanum. The sequence continues at coordinate 167,475,116 of CM053502.1, read as the reverse complement.
CCCACGCGATGAAGCAGTGGAGCTATCTGAATACTGCTCGTCCGTCGTCTGAATCGGTCCAGGACCCAGGGCAGAGCTAAGCCTTGCAGTGAATGGCAAGACCTGGCCCAGCTCCTGTGATGCGGGGAAGGTCACAGGAAGAGAGAGGGGAGGGCAGTGGCCATTCCTCTTCTGCTTACGCTTGTCTATTTCCTCCTGCTTCTGCCTCCGGTCCCAACCCGGGTATTAATTATTTTTACTAACATCTGCAACACATTTTTCAGATTCATTGCTGGTACAAAGAAAGCATCGCACAATAAAGTTGTGTCATTGTGTTTTTCAAATGGTGCATCTTTGTTTGAAAATTGCTTAAGTTTTTGAAATGTCTCCCCATCCAGCATGATTAATGTGATACATACAGGGGAGCAGCAGAGTGAGTGGAGAATTAGACTCTGTGCCAGTTCACCTTGAGGCATTTATCTTTGCTTTTTTTCCTCTGGTGCCTGCGCTGAGCCTGAGGGTAAGCTGACACCTTTTTTTTTCTTCTTCGTCTTCTTCTTCTTTCTTTCTTTTTTTTTTTTTTAACAAATTAAGCTTCATTTTCTTTTTTGCGTGTGTGCTAAGAACCTTGAAGGGAATGAGCGATGTCTGAAGCCTCCAATACCAGCTGCCGTGGCAGGAAAGAAAGAGGTGACAGTTCCCCGCAGATTCAGAATGATTGTTTTAATGGGGCTGTGGCAGAGTAACGAGCACAGAGATATTGAGCTGCCAGGAGACGCAGGCTCCCGCTTCTCCCAGCCTCACGCTACATGATGTAACATTTAGCTTCTGGCTTCACGCAGCATCTCTTCCCTGCTTTGATTTATTCCCACTTTTGCAAATCACAGAGGTATGTTACAGGAGATGTGTTTAGAGCCCTCGTTATAGTGCATTGAGGAGCAAAGCTGCCATCCCCACCAGAGGGGAATTTCACACGCACCGGGGTGAGTGACCCAGAATAAAAGGAAAGAAAGGAAAAGCGCGCGTGCGCGCAGGAAGGTAGATGTTACGCTGGGATGAAATTGTATTTACCTTGATTGAAAACTCTTTTATTATGAACATAATTTAGATCAGAATGGAAAACAGAACTAGTGGGCTCCTTGCCCGGCCAGGAGTACTGCTGAGCACACAGCCGCTATGATAATGTGAGTGCGTATGTGATGACTGTGTTCTTGTGTTTATCTATGAAGGCATTATGCTCCATTAAAAGAAGTGAAAAATACCTTCGTGGGTTTGCTCACTCAGCTTCCTTGGCAGAAAATGCTTGGAGGTTTGGAATGGGAACAATGGCCAAAATAGTGAGTATCAAAGAAGCATGCCAGCCTATGTGGAAACCATACATCTATCTGAACCCGGGAAATGCTGACCAGACCCTTGGCAATCTCGGCATACTCAATGCTGGGGCGCGAACTGTGATTCTGGCATAATGGATTCCTGAGCGAGAATAACGCCCACAATCGCCACACTGGGTAAAATGATGCATAAGACAGCAGTGCTGTCTGTCAGCAAGAGGCTTACGGTCCAAGTGGACAGCAAAACAAGTACACATGGAGAGGTAATTAGAAATGCAAGCGGGGGCGGCATTCAAACGAGATGCTGAAACGATCTAACTTCTAAGGAAAAATGTCTAGGAATTTAGCCACTCCCCAGAATGTTTGTGTGTGTGTGTGTGTGTGTGTGTGTGTGTGTGTGTATTTTTTTTTAAATTTACATCATGATACACATTTTTACTTTTTTCCCTAACACACTTAATTGGGAAGACTCGGTTTTCCTATTTCTAAGACTTGCTCCGTAAAGCTACACTGTGGACCGCAGAACTGAGAACAAAGCGTTTGTCTTCACATGCCACCCACAGCAGTGTAGATGAACCACTGGATGTTTTCACTGTCAATTCAAGTTGTTTTTGACTCCCCGCTGCAGTGTAGATTAGTGCTAGTGCTGGACACTGAGTATGGTGCAGAGAAGATCAAAGAAAATAATCAGCTCCAAGCTCTACTTGGCTCTAGAGCAATGCTAAATATTTTACCCGTTATCACATCTGATTCGTAGAAGTTCCACAAGAGCAGCACTTTGTCTTATCATCAGCATTGTATCCCCTACCTAGAGCTGGGCTTGGCAGAGAAAACCTGCTCGGTCAATGTCTGCTGAATGGATACATGAATGAATAAATCTGTAGCGCAAATCTGTGAAGCATGTATCCTTACACTCAGACGCTTCGACTCCAAGACTGAACCATCTGCGCACGGTCTCAAATCCATATAGTTACCCATGTTCTAAACGAGTTAGATCTGACTCCCAAGACCAGCTTCTTCCCACGTATTGTTTCTGAAAGGAAAAAGACCCAAGCTTGCCCTGAAAGGGCTTATCATCCAATAGAGAAACAACACTTAGCATATGAAAGACAAGAACAAACAGCCAAGGCAAGCTGCCACTACAAGAAAAGCGAATGGGCACAGTGAGTGAGGGCCACTGTAATTCTTCTGAGCCCTCTTCCGCTGACCAAGCCCCAGCACCCTGCCCCTGGCTACAGCTGATAACCTCTCATCCCACATCCGCATCACAAAAGGGAAGGAAAGTAACCACTAACTCATTTGCTTTTGTCTAACCAAGTTTTTTCAGGCCAAAATAACCTAAGAGTAGGAACGTAAACAAAAATTTTTAAATTTATGAAACCAGTTTATAAAAAGAAAAAAAAATCTTTTCTTTCTGATTTCTGTTCTCATACATGTCTATCAGATGATTCAAGGAATATCCAGAATAGTTCGCTGTCATTTTTTTCTTTTCTTGTACCAGTTTACGGTGGGGACACGCATCACGTGAAAAAGGTCAGCCACAGCTCTGACATGGGTTAAGGACACGGCTAATAGGACAAGGAAGTGCTGCCTCCTACACAGAACCTGGGTCAGGTGTCGACCTGGTACGCCAGCCGTGTGTGTAAAACAACCCCAGCCGTGAGGCTTAAATGCTGCAGTGCAACAACGGGAGCCGGACAGTCACCGCCTGAACCCGGGGATCAATTTGTGTTATTAACGGTGAGACACCACAGATTAGATACCTCCCGATGCAATGCAAGACGATACACAGCAATGCCTGTGAAGTATTCTCCCCAAAATGCTTCACCTAACTGGGGCTTTACATACAGGGGACAGAGGAACAGGTTAAATGACGCCGCAAGGAACCGATCACACGAATACAGGAGGGGAGGGACATTATAAAGGATAACGGTCCTGCTCTTCTCAATGAGCCAATGTTATGGTTTAGGGGAAAAAAAAAAAGAGTGATGCTGTACTGTGAAAAAAGAATGGGAAAGGTCAAAAGAGGTTTAAGAGAAATGATAAATGCAACAATTTGATTCTGATTTAGACAAATTAACTATAAAAGACATTTGTGGGGGTGAATTGGGGAAATTTGAATATAGACTTTTAGATATAGGATAGTTATTGTGAATTTTATCAAGGATGATACTGATGTTATGATTATGTAGAAAATGCCCTTATATTTTAGAGGTGCATATTGAAATATTTAGGAGTATAATGATATCTATATTTAGGAGTATAGTGATATCTATAACTTCAAGTATTTCCACCAAGAAAAAGGCACAAATATAGGAAAATATAAATAATTATTAAATTTAGATTGTGGGCTTTATGGGTAATTCTTATTCAGATGTTCTATTTCTTAGTATGTAAATTTCACAATAAAAAAATTTAAAAGATGATGTAGTGCACGTGAATCATTTCATAGACTTCCTGGCACACGTGAATGCTTATTACGAGTGGCTTTTATCATGATTATCGCTTTTATTATTTCCGGGCTGTCACGGCTGCTACCAGTGCCTGCCAGCGTTACCATGAAGGCCACCGCCACCCGAAGGCCACAGCATCGGTGTCAGTGTGGACCTTTGTCTCCAGTTCCAGCCTGGGCTGCTAAAACCGGCATTGCTGAGGCCTGTGCTCTCATTACCCCACCCCACCCCCAACCCCCACCCCCACTTCCATGCGACTGTGGCAGGCACTGCGCTGGACCGGAAGACACTGGCGAGCAATCTGCGCTGTAGTGGGGTGAGGGCCACGGCGAGAAGGCTCCTGAACCCCGGCTTCACCTCCCCACACAAAAAGACAACAGCGAGAAGACCCTCTTGCAAACACTCCGCCCATACTAAATACTCTTGCAAACTCTCCTCTAAGAAGGAGGCTCAAGTTACCTTATTGGCCAAGTCGGGAGCAAGCAGTAGGCATGCGTGGCTCAGGCCCTGTGGGTGGGGGACGCACCTGGCACACTCTCCGCGTGTTAGGGCTTATCGGCGAGGGCTCTGGGTCCACAGGGGGAGCCTTCCACTAAGGGTGGGTAAGGTTGTCTAAATCTGGGATACAGGATGGAAGCCCACGTGGCCACTCCTAAGCCACGTTGTGGAACACCAGAATAAAACGGCCGTTTTCATCTCATCTCTTTTATTCCACTTTCTTGTTTGATTCTGAACTCAGAGGGAAGAGAAAGGAACTAATGTGTCCACCTACTCAAACTCCAACATCCTGGACCAAACAATGAGCTTCTAATTTTTCTACTGAGATAAGTTCTTTCCTATGTTCTTCCTAGATCTAGTTATAGGCTCTGCCCTGTAAGTCATGCATTTCACCTAGAAATGCCTGAATTTTAAGAAAATACAGTTGATCTGGGATTTGTGTTCTGTGTGCTATAAATAAGCTCAATATAGTACATATTACTAGATCTCAAAGTTACAGAACTAGACAAATGGGTTTTACATGAGTCTTACATTTAAGAAATTTTCAAATTGGAGAACATTCTGAGTGTAACTGAGTGGAATATGAAATTGCCACCAGCTCTCCTAATTTTTGAAATTAAAAAGAGGAAGAGAACAAAGCTCCATATGCTATAAGTGTGGAATTAGTAGGTCTTTTCCTAATTTTTTCTACGATTTGGGAAAATGCTGATGTTAATCTTGGAGTTGAACTATCTATCTATGGCTTCTGGATATCCTCCCAGTAACCTTATCTTGACCTCTTTCTTAATTAATAATTTCAACTATCAGGAGATATATTTCCCAGAAGGACAGATGACAAAATTCATAAGGCAAAATAATTTAGTGGATTTTGATGAGAGCAGAAAACATGACACATAAGCCAAATAAACCCGTGACAACAATTTTTAATACATTTTTAATCATGGTAAAATATACATCACATTTACAATCTTAACTATTTTTAAGGGTACCGTTCAGGGCTATTAAGTTCATCCACACTGTTGGGCCACTGTCGCCACCATCCACCTCCAGAACTCTTTCATCTTGCAAACCTGGAACTCTGTCCCCTTAAACACCAACTCCTCATTCGCCACCCCACCCCAGTTCCTGGCACCCACCATTCCACTTTCTGTCCCTATTACTTCGATTACTTTAGGAAGCTCATACAGTCTTTACCTTCTTGTGACCAAAGATGATTATTTTTAAGCTGCCTCTTTCATATCCTCTGCCCATCACTTATGTATGCCTTGCCATGGGTTTATTTGCCTAATAACCCACCCAGCAGTTGCACCAACACGTAAGCCAGGCTATTTTACATTCATAAGGCCATGTATTTCCACTTGACTTTTGTATCTAGCAGTCACCAGGCCAAATAAAGCCTCTGTGCCATAGCCTGTTTTCTTTGTTCAAAGTTAGATTCCGAAGGTCAGAATACCCTCCAATTTTCCTGGTGCAAAAAGCTCCCTCTGTACCAATCTCTGGAAGCCTCCCACACAAGAGCAAGCACCAAAAAGAGAGACCAAAGCCAGACTCAGCCAAAAGCAGCAGTCAGGCATGCGTAGGCAAGGTAATCGAAAGAAGATCGATGTCAATAGGCAACATTACAGACGAAGAGGCCAAAACTGAAGAAAGGTGCATTTTCAAATAGCACCACTGGCGCCCAGCAATTTGCCACGTGGCAGATGCTGACCTCTACCAGCAAAATGTGTCCATTAGAAAAATACTCTGTATTCTCCACGTTTATTGTATAATATTGAAATAACTATTTAGATCAGATTTCTTAACTCAATCTCATTTCTATTAACAGAGATATCAAATCTAAAATCTGAATGCTAAGTGAGGTTTCTACACAAACACCTTGCTTTATTTTTCTTTAAAAATAAAATAAAATAAAATCTTAGTTTGAAGACCCAGAAAAAAAGTGAGACCTCTCTCCTTGGATAGTTGTTACTCTTATGAAAAGTGGCTTTGGAAATAAGAAGTCAAACCCAGTTTGAACTTTGGACCTGAAACAGCACGCACTGAATATCATGAAACTATCATTAGAAATAGTGCTTAGAAATTAATGGTCATGCATTTCTCAAATTGAAACCACTAAATATTAGAATTTATAATTAATTCTGGGACCTGGCACTTTTTTTCCCATTTGGGAAAAGTCTGCCTTTCTGTGCCTCAAGATTCTTCAGATACACAATCGAGGCTGTGGCTTTCTAAGTTCTCTGAGGTCTTGATAGACATAGTCACTTTCGTCTTCCCTGAAAAAAGCTTACATCAAAGAATTGAGCAATTAAAACCTGAGATTTTTACTTCACATGAAAGTGTCACGGTCCTGGAAATCGTATCTCTTGATGCCACCATCGTTCCTCACAGCCCACCACATGGCCTCGGAACGCTGGAGATGGAGCGAGTCCTGAGGCTCGCTACATCAAATTCTTTGCTTTCCTGTTGAGGAAATTTAGGTCCAGACTGGTTTAACTCACTTAGTTAAGGTCATATAACTAAAATAAAAATTCCGATCTCTTAACTCTTACTTCGATGATATTTTCATCACACCAAACAAAAATATTTAAATACGGGGAAAATAAATTGATCTTTACTTGGAATTTAACTCCTAAGAATTCCCAGAGCCACTCACCCTGACCATACTTCTTCAAGACGAAGGATGCTATTGAATGGAGAGAAGATGGATTCATGAACAGTTAGATAACTGGCCCATAGGTAGACTGTGTTGGTCATGATCCACACACTGAACTGCCTGTCGAAATTCCTACAGTGACCTTTATAAAACAACCTGCTGACACTGAGGGGGATAAATGGTTAACAATTACAGAGACTCAATGTGAATCACGTCTGGGCCAAATTTAAATTTTAAGGCAAGCAGCTTCAGTCCATCCTCTCAAAGTAAGTTAGTCTATGAAGAATTTTAAATGTAAAAGCAGATTTCCAGAGTCTGAATTTGTTGATGAGATAATGGTATAAGGAAGAGATTCACAGATTCACTGAGAACCAGAAAATCTTTTGAATAAGTAAAGTCTATACAGAAAAACGCAGGCTGAGGTAAGATAGCCACAGACATTTAAGAACATTTTTCAAGTTTCAGAAAGTTTAAAAATTAAGAAATGATACGGAAGATAGATAAATTCATAGTATCTGAGATATTCAAGATTCAAATAAAGCAATCAGGGAGGAAGTGAAGAATATGTCTGAAAAAAAAAAATGAGGATAATAAAATAAGTTTGCCCTAATCTAAGAACTAAAGGATGGGAGAAGTGGTGAAGGACCAGTCCAGTCAGCATAATCACTTCACGTGAACATTAAAGACTCACCAGACCAAATGGTCAGATGGGAACACTTGGCAACAAGTGAGGACTATGATGTAATTAGCGTGTGAGCAACCAGATAGCCTCTTGCTACCAAACGCAAGTTCTATATAGGAAGGATATGATGCAGGCACGTGGGAGGGGATGAGACTTTGGATTTCAGGACATCTTAAATATAAACTAGTGGATAACAGAATCACCAGGGGGTGAAAATGTCATATGGTCGTCCCTTCTTATCCATAGGGGACATGTTCCAAGACACCCAGTGGAAGCCTGAAATCTTGGATAGTACTGAACCATATGTACACTATATTTTTACCTATACATATGTAACTATGATAAAGTTTAGTTTATTAATTAGTCACAGCACTTAATTAACAGCAAACAATAACCAATAATAACATAGAACAATTACAACAATGTGCTGTAATAACAGTTACATAAATGTGGTGTCTCTCTCCCTCTCTCTCTCTCTCTCTCTCCTTCCCCTCCCTCTCTCTGTTGCTGTCAAAATACGAATAACCGGTCTGATACAGCACAGAGCTGCTGGGATGATTCATGTCCTGGGAGAGACACACTGAGATGGCACAAGATTTCATCACACTACTCAGAACGGCACCAATGTAAAATTTATGAATTGTTTATTTCTGGATTTTCCATTTAATATTTTTAGAGCACAGTTGACCACAGGTAATTGAAAACGCTGGAAGCGAAACCATGGACAAGGCGTTGACTCCTGCGTTGAAATATCTAGATCGGAGGTTGGCAGATTAGAGCCTACAGGACAAATCCAGCTCACTGACTATTTCTATATATCCTGCAATGTAAGTGGAGTTTAAGAAAAAAAAAAGATATTGTTTAAAAAGACATAAAAAAATAAATACACTACAGTAGAAAAATATAAGGAATGCCATACATGGCAAAACAGATGCAAATTTAAAAAAAAAATTTAGCTAAAAAACAATTGGGGGACATTCTTGAGAAACTAATCCCAATATTAAAATCTTTGTTAGAATCATGGGAGGCAAGAGACAGCAAGAGAATCAACGAGACCAACTGATTGATGATCACAATATATAAAGTCCATGCAGGTCTGAAAAGGAGGTAGCAGAATGAATCAGTTTATAAAGGAAGGCATTAGTGACGTTCTCACTCCTGAATTAACTTTTGAAGCAGATCAGTCACAGGTGCAAAATCAAATAGCAATAAATAAACTAGATGTTCTTGGCTGAATCGATAATGCATTTTGTCACAATTTTTTTTTTCCCATACTTGAGTAATCACTAGAAATAAATGGACTCTAACTAAGAGGTTAGAAGAAACTCAAAGGTGAAGTTTTGGATCCATTGAAACTTGTGTAGACAGATCAATTTAATGGAGGACAGGCAAACTGCTAATGTGACAAGCATTCATGAGTAAGGACCAAAGGATATGATTCCCTGTACATTTAAGAATAAAATAATCTACAGTGAGAAAGGCATGATAGCATCTGAAAAGGAGATGACACTCCCCCGATACTGGGAAAGAGGATCCAATTGATGTCCTCTATTTCAATATTCAGTAAGACTGGGTTCAGAGTCCATGAAAAAACTATGTGTATTTAATCATGTTTCTAATTACAAAAGCAATATGTATTCTTCTTAGAAAATGTGGAAAATACAGAGAAGCAAAATGAATAAAATTAACATCATCCATAATCTAGCTAAATGAGATGTCCACTGTTCATATTTTGCTGTATATTATTTGGAACAAAACATAGAATTTAATTAACTGTTTCATCTTGGAAGAAAACTGACGTTGGCTCAAAAAAAAGAGAGAAGAGGGCAAGGATAAATATTTTAAAAATGGTTCCACTCACAAATGGATGCTAAGATGTAACAAGAGACTGTTTACAATAAAATCCTCAGGTTTGCACATGACACTAAGTTCTTTTTAATAATGAAATATTATACCACTTGTGCAGAGGAAACTGTGAACATTTCACAAGTCTGCATATGGGAGCAAAAACTGGCAGATGAAATTCCGTACAGGCAAGTGTAAGAGAATACATTCAGGGGATAGTAAGACCAATTATCCTGAAAAAAATTGATGGGTCCAAGGTTTCAGTCACCATCTAGAACATGGAGCATGCCCATCTTTGCAAACTATACCTTAAGGCAATGTACCGAATCAACTAAAAGATTAAAAATGATGTAGAAATTATATTCTACTCTCTAAATAATCTTAAATCCACAGCTAGAATGATGCTCCATGCATTTCCAGTCCTGCCTTAATAAGGGCCAAAATCATTCAAAGAAATGATCAAGGAGGTCAAAGAAGTGAAGACACCTGTCTACGAGAATCAGTGTTGATAACTGGCATTCTCCAATCTGTGAAATCTAACTGTGACAGCTGAAATCTAAGTGAGATAAGTCTATAAAACTGGTATTTCTCGAGTAGATAACATTCTTTAACTGATACATGGGATGCATGGACTTTAGCAGGTCTACACACTCCTTAAAATGGCATGCAAGTTGAGATTTATATATATTTTATATATATATATATAATTATAGATACATTTATTATGTATATTTCTTCTGTTCAGTGAATGCACGGTTATCATCAGATTCTTAACAGAGTTAATAACCAAAAAATTTCAAGTACTATTTGTCTATATGTTGAGGGTGTGGATTCGGTACTGATTCCTGGTAGCAGATCTTGGGGCTTAAAAGAGAAAGCTTTAGAACAAAGTAAGTTGTATTCACCCCATGAAAAATGAATGTGTGAAACTTATTTCCCTGAAAAATGCTGGAGATAAGAAGACAAAAGTTTCTGGACTATTTGAGGAACAACTCTAAGTGTCTGATATTGGGGCTCCCCAGGGCAAAGCCTGAGGTCTGTTTTGTTCACTCTATCTCTAGAGCTTAAAACAGGACCCAGCACAAAGCAGGCACTCAATGAATACTTGCTGTTCACTCAAGGCTGGATGGATCTCGGGGGCACCATCGGAGGTGGCACTGTGTGAATGCCGGCTCTGTCTCTGGGTAGCATTTCTGATATTCGCGGAGCTGAGGCTGTTTGGCTCCTTCCATCCTTCCTACATCCTCATCTCATTTTCTTGTTTCACCATCTACCATTGTGAAGGCATCTAGACTGTGGAGGAGAACACAGTGCCATGTCGGCAGAGAACTATGCTAATTTGGCCTCGGAAGAACACAGGAAAAAGAAAAAACTAGAAATAAAATATCAAAGCAATAAGAAGTTTCTAAAAGTTTATGAACATAAAATGGGCACAACTTTTAAATGGAATACTGTCAAGCAGATTAATTATTTAACGTTTAGAAAGTGTAGTGAGGATGAAAATTGCCAGATAAGGTCTTTGTACATTGAACTCATTTCTCATTTAACCGGGTGGCATGAGGAAGTCCACTAACAGGTGAGACAACTATCGTCTCCAAGAGGGCTTGGGTTAGAGGGTGTCAGGCCTTCGGGGGGCTGAGACCAGCACAGTCCTTCTCCAGGACCTGGAGGAAAGCGTGCTGCCCCAAGTGTCTGTGAGGTCACAGCTATGGTGCCCCGATTCCCCAGTTCTCTGCTTTTATCTGTCAATTCTCCCGACCCTCTCAGCCCTGAAGTTGGCTACCGGCCCCTCGTAGGAGGCCCGTTAGGGCCACGTGGACAGGTTATAAATAGCCTTGTTAGATGCTTTCAACCTGAATTTAGATTTTGTTAAAATGGGATTTCAGCCCACATTCCTTAGATGATATTTTATTCTCTAACAATGTTGAAATATTGAACTACCCAGATAGTCTTGAAACCCAGCATGACAGGAGCCAGAGTTCAGTGCTGAGGGCTACTTCCCACTTGGGCTGTCAGCACAGATATGGTCCCTGGAGGCAGAGTCAGTGAATGAAGGATCCCAAATCTGGACTCGGTAGCCAATAGCACGGGAAATCAAATTCTTTCGGTATGATTTGTTTCTGGAAAAAAATTAAACAACTGAATTCTACCTGTTTGATGTGGTTTTGCCTATGTATACAGAATTTTTATTTTGACCACCATTTGTCTTGATTTACTTAAGTTTTAAAACCCCTACCTCTAAAAGGAACTGAGATAGTTTATAGATTAAAATGAAGCATGTGTGCGTGTGTACACACACATACACACACACACATACACACATACACACACACACACACAAACCCTAAAGAATTTAGGGATAAAATAGGACTGATAAAGCATTCCTGTGCTGGAATTCATAAGACACAGTATACTTTAGTAGAAAAAGTATTGGAAATGAAGTTAAAAAATCCTGGGCCCTAGCCATAACTCTGTCCCTAAAGAACTGTGTGGTCTTAGACAATTTTTATTTCATTGGCAAAACAAAGTCTGTGCAAGTTTTTCAACATAATTTTTAAGTGTTCAAAAAATAGTCTTCTGGCATTAGTATGCCAGACAAAATGGAGTGGGTGAGGTTGTAAAGGCATCTGTTAAGAGGCTAAAGTATAATCCAGTTCCAGGGGGATTAACAGTGGAAATGGTAAAGAAAAGCTTTTTTCTTGACGCAACTCCCTGGAAACCGACTAGGCACAAGAATGAGCGAGATGACTCGAAGATGACTTTGAGCCTTGCTGGCTGGGACCTGGATATCTCTGTGACTAGGAACAGGAAAAAAAAAGTTTCTAGGAGAGGAAGTGAGACCAGGGCCGATTAGGACAAACTCAGCCTTGTCCTGTGGAGTCTGTGATGACCGGAAACCACCCAAGTGACATATCTCAAAGTTGCGCCTGGAGTGAGCAAGACCTGAGCTGAGGCAGGAGATGGAAGTTCTGAAGTCATTGGCATTTCAGCAAAGGAGCAGCTGAGGACTCGCGGAAAGTGTTGAGGGGGAGTGGAGGGCTGGGGGTTGGCTCGAGTTAACCAGGCCCAGACGGCAAAAAATAGCCCAAGACCAGGTTACTCAGTTCCAAGCATTTGCTTCTGTCATTCCCTATAATGTTTGCTCTCCTCAGATGTCTCTAACGTCATTCAAAAGTTCTCAAGGAGAATGCCAGCTGCGGAGGATGAGCAGAGAGAGAAGCGGCTGCGTTTCTGACGGGTGTGCATCTGGCCCCGCGGGCGGTGTCGCATTTCCTTAGCGTCCATGCTCTTTTCTTATTGGATGGACCCACTTAGCTGCATATGCTCTTCCCGAAGCACGTTGACTCTGGGCAAGGTGGGGTTTCCAGAACTACTCAAGTAGACTCAGTGTGTCTCCCCCAACTGCATTTTAGCGACTCTTCTCAAACCCTGCCCATTCCACGGCTCCACACTTTCGAGGGTCAACTTTTGTGCTGTGCTCACTGTCAGCCTTCTGCAGGAACTCCGGGCAAGTCGGTCATGAGTTTCTTAAGGTTTTTTTCCTACCGTTTTTAAGGGCAATTGCACAGATCTCATATTCAACTACATGAATCCCCATGACGCCTTCCCCTGTAATGATACCCAACTCTGTTAATCCCCAGAGGCAGATAGATAATTCTAGAATTTTCCACTGTATAATATTTACTACTGGCCACACGGTAAATTATAGACCAATGTACTAAACTGCCAAAATGTTCATCATCAAACACAAAAGATACTTTTATTTCCTTTTTTGTCCTTCTCTTTCTCATATTAGCATCAAAAATACTGTAGTTGGTGAAATAGTGGTAAATGTGATTTATGTTAGAATTATTAGCTTCCATAAAACATAATTTGAATATCTTTTTGGTACGACACACATATATGCTATATATTGTATTATAGTATAAATTACATATATATAATATGTAATACTATATTATTATTATTAATATATTATGATGGAGTATTTTCCAGTGGGGTATGTTGTAATGTGTATGTCTCGGTGATTATAAAACTTGATGTCACTTAGATCTAAAACATTTTTTCAATAGCAGAGTTATAGATAATACTAGCAACGTAGTTTATGCTAACATTTGCTAAATCAGCTTTTCTAATGATATTTAGGACACAAATACGGCAATAGTGAGACTAGATGCGGGAAGAAATGAGATGCATAATATAAAGGAAAGGGGCACCTAAGAGTATGTATTTGACATGACTTCGGTTTTCTTGGAAAACTGTCATTGGTAGATCATTAACCCCTGGCAGCCTTGGTCTATGAAGAAGATTGTCCCAACCCCTCCCCTCCATGGCTCTCCGCTATTCGTGAGCTGAAGTTCGTCTCAAATTGAAACAAGCAGAGTGCTTAGGGACAGTCGAAATACAAAACAACCATGCAAAATGGGTTTCCCTCTGCACACTCGCAGGGCAAAACCAGAGAGAAGGGCAGAGGAGAGTGGTCTGGAACCTCTCCCATGAGACAGAGTGAAAGAGAAAAAGTGGGTGTGCTAGAGAGAAAACAGGAACAGATTTGTAGAGGTCTCTAATAGATGTTATGCGTAGAAGAATGAGACTCCTGTACTTCCTACTGCTGAGAATTATTTGCACCATCTCTGCCCTATCATCAAATATTGATTTTGAATGTAAAAGGAGCATTCTGAAGGTGTAATAGAAAAATTGCTAGAATTAGAACAAGAGGGTTATGTCGTCACTGTGCTACTTCCTAGCTGTGTGGCATTAAGCCAGTTATTGAACCTCTGTGAGTCTGTGTTTTTAATCAGTCAAATGGGAATGATAATTATAATGTATCCCTTGCAATGTTGTCTTAGGGATTAATAAGACATAGCTAAAAAAGAGTTTTGTAAATTTTAGTGCTACCCAAATGCCAGTTATGAGCAGTTCTCTAAGACCAGTGCCATGTATTTATCTATCACGATCGAGAATGAGTTTAGTTCACTTAAGGCCGAGCAAACTCAGAAGACACTCGGGCAGCTGTGGGGTGATTTGGCAGCATCCCCCCTGCCAGTGTTTGCGGAGACAGAGTGTGTGGAAGGGAGCAATCTGACGACAGGAGGCTCCACAGAGGGGAACTAGTTGTAAAGGCTGACGGGGATTCCACTGGCCTTCCAAAAGTTTCAGTGCTACAGGGTTGGTGTCTGTACCAACCAGTGCAACTCGTGGCGGCTTCGTTGTTGAGAAAAAGGGGTGGGAAGCTCACTGGTCAAGCGCCAGCTCCCACCCTCAGCCTGACTCTGTGTGCTCAGTGACATTGTGACGGCTTGAGTTTCCTACCCAGACTTTGAGGTGTAGGCCCTACAGCCCTGGAGACCTGTGCACGGGAGTGTTTGGGTAGTCGCTATTTCAAAGGGCATTAGACAATTAAAATGAAAACAGTGACTGCCAAGTCTTGCTTCATTCTGCTGACCTTTTTTTTTTTTTTTTTTTTTTAATCTTTCCTTCCTTGCTCTGGGCCTTTTTTCTATTCCATGTTTCTCCTTTGTGCACACTCTCCTCCTTCCTTTGTACGTTCCTCCTTTCTCACCATTTTATATCATTCTCCTCCCTTTCCCTTTCTATGGCCATAGCATTAAATCAAAACATTTCAATATCACTTACATGAAATAAATAAGGTTTTAGATTCTCTGTTCTTAAAGCGTATAAACTAATTTACAAATCTTTCTCAAAAAAATACAAAGTAAAACAAGAACAAAAATAAAATTAGGTTGGTTTATTTAATGTAATAATCTTTCCTTTCTCTCTCTCAGGGACTCTTATATAGGAATTTGAACTTGAAGCAGTAGTCCACAATTGTTGCCACAATGAGTTTCTGAAAAACTTCATTATAAAACATGTCATGGTAAAGCAGATTGTATTTTCTCATAGAAACCAGTTTGTAATTAGAAGTTGCATTCTTGACCAAGGACTCAAATCCAATAAATCACATATATGACCAATAATATGTCATAAAGGAAAAGTTACAATGATAAAATTTGATAGTCATTTGAAATAGTAAAATTAGGCCCCAGGTCTTATAAAATGCGCAAAAATAGAGCACTCACAATAACTGTGAAAGGACCCTAAACCACTATCAAGTACATTGATCACATAAAAACACAACTCTATTTTGTCGTAAATTTGACTAAAAATTAATATAGTATCTATAATGAATATTAAATATTTAATTAACAATAATTTGATGCAATGTCCTTGACTTTAGAAAAACTTTCTAGGGAGACACTGGGTGAGCTGAGCCTCCTTCCAAAGCCCGCTGGTGAGCAAGGACTGCTGCAGAGAACAAAAGTCTGCCTCAGATGGAGTTCTGTCGTATTCTTCTATCAGGCACTTAGATGAGGGAATTGGGAACAGGCTAATCCCATTTGAAGGGGACGTGCCACGCGTTTATGATCTTGGTTAAAATGAATATGGATCGTGACTTGGAAAAGTCGACGGACCTAAGAGAACTAAATGCAACAGGGATTTATGGTGAGATTGTCATTGAGGCGGAAGAGCAAACCTCACGTTGTTTTTATCGAGAAAACGTTCACTGAGTCTCGCCAGGCGAGGGGAGCTATAACTGGAATAAGAGGTTTGAAAGGAGAAAAAGAGCTGCTCCTCATAGAAAAATTTAATACTGTAAGTTAAAAGCACATGAGCGAGACGTAAGGATATAAAACAGGCATATTTTGTGAGTATAACATAGACATGAAATAGTCAATAAAAGCAGAAAACCGTAAGGTTTATGGGATTCCCCTGAACCCTCTGTCTACTCTAACAGAATCCATAGCACCTGCGGTGTCACTCACCTGAGAGTCACACTCTGATGAGTGACATGCTGTCTTCCTGCGTGGCTATGTGTACCTTGTGTCTTCTCGTTTCCTACCTATCTGACCCATAATAGGCACTCGGTACATGTTTGTTGAATGAGAGAACACATTAGTGCTCTGTTTTGCAGTAAGGAACACTTGAGCAGGAGGCAAAAGTCCTGAGTTCTAATCCCTCCTCAACCACTCACCACATTCGTATCTGGAGTAAGTTCTGATGAGGTGTTGCTCATCTTTTGAACACAAAGGACCACATTTATTACTTCTCCCCATGCTGAGCTCATGATGGGAAAATTTTGGACTGCCAAATCTTGATTAGGCAATTTAAAAAAAAAATTTGTTTCCTAGAAACAGCCAGTATTAATACACTAAGTTGATAGAATTATTGTTAGGAGTTGAAATATTAATTTTTTTATAGTCTGTACAACTTATCACTGGTAAATGCCCCCCTTTTAAAAACTGAAAATAGATCATTGCTATCCTCACATTACCACATCCTGAGTTTGGCCTTTAAGTCGAAAGCGAGTTTCAATCCTATCTATGGGGACTTCTCATTTTGAAAACCCTCAAATCTATATTATTTTGGTTTAGAATTTAGAGAAGAAAAAGTTGGCCAAACATGTGATTATGGATAGTTATTTGTGAAAGGCAAGAAAAGAAACAGGGAAAGAAAATATAAAAGGAATTATATATTTAAGTAGAAGCAAGGGGAATGTATATTTGTTGTTTTGTTGTTTTGTTTTGTTTGTTTGTTTGTTTGTTTGAAACCTCCCAGACAACAAGCATTTCTGTGAACAACACAGAATATCAAAGAAACACAGGTGAATCACATTGTCCTCTAGAAGAGACTTGAAAAAACACATGGTCCTCCCTCGCCAGCCAGAGCCAGAATCTCTTCCACAGCATTCCTGCTTGGAGGACACCAGCCTGGCATTAGTGAGATGAGCGAGACCTAGTGCAACGCCTTCCAGGCCAAATGGTGTGCAGATGGAATGCTATATTAATTATTAACTGTGTTCTCAGAGACGGAAGAGTAAGGGAGAAGCAGAGTGCATGAGAGGGGAGAGAAGCTCAGCAACAAACATTGCTCACCTGGACGCTAGAGAGAATGGCCTCGCACCGCCGTGCTGAGTGTCAGTCCCAGGCCCAGCACGGCTGCTGCAGGCCTGGGAGAGCTCGAGGAACGCTCGTCCTCACTCTGCCCCAGCTGCCTCATTCATTCAGCGAAGATGACCATCTTGCCTCATTCAACGTGCCAAGGGTAAAATGAGGTATAGGTACTTTGAAGAGTTGAAAGAGTTATTAAACTACAGAGTCATCTTGAGTGTTTTTAAGAAAAGTATAAAAAGAGCTCTGTATGTCTGGGAAGAAAGAGCATTACTGCACAAAGGCTGAGGTGTGGGTTCATGGCTGCCTCCTGGGCCGTGAAGATGCTCTGATTACAGGGCTGGAGAGGGCAGGTTCTCAAACCCAACACCTTCTGCGTTATTGTGTTTAGGGAGGCAGGCCCAGGAAGTGTGCCTTTTCCTGACAAGAGCTAAAAAAATATAAAGGTTCCAAATTGTTCTTCCCCTTAAAGTAGGAATAAAAGAACTGAAAAAAGGAAGAAGGAAATCACACACACACACACACACACACACACACACACACACACTCACTCACTCACACAAGATGAGGGCATATTGGACAATTTGAAAAATGAAGAAAGAGAATGAGAAGTGGAGACAGAAAAAGATCAGAGTGAAAAGAGATTTATTGAGAAGAAGAAAAAAGAGAGAAACTGAGACCGAATACAGGCCAACTTGAAAAGAAGTGATAGAATGTGTAAAAAAAACACTGACTTCACTGTGCACAGGAATGAAAAGCAATGCCAAATAAAAGGCAAAAGAAAAAAGCACTAAAATGAAAGAGGAGCTATCAGAAAGGGAAAATGTCATGTGGAGATAAAAGAGATTTTAAAAATTGGGGTAAAAAAAAATCTTCCAAGCATTTCTATTTAGTTGGCTAAGGAAGAACATGAATTCAAGAGGATAGGGGAGATAAGAAAAGCAATGACAAATAGTCATATAAGAAATTAAATGATATTAAAGAAAAGAACATGGAAAATAGGAGACAAATGATTTTGACAAAGAAAAAACTCTTATATAAAAAAATTTTCAGAAGCCAAATTAGGTTAAAAGCCTTATTGTAAACATCATTGTCAATAAAAAGGATTTATTGAACTCACTTTGAACCTGGCTAACACATGTGAGGAGAACACAGAGCCCCTTTAAATAGGAATCAAGACAAATCAGAGAACAAAACTAGTTAACCTGCAGTAAAAACTCCACGGCACAAAAATCAGCCTTTTTCCTGCCACCTGACACAAAGAAGGCTTTCTAAAAATATTTCTGGAATGAATGAATGAACAAACAAATCTATGGAGCTTCAGGAGTCTCCTGTATACCTATGGCTTCTAATGACATAAAAACATTCTGTTGCCCACATTGTTCTCAACCCATTGTAGAAAGTCCCCTTCTCTTGTTCTGCCAGAAGAAATCATAAAACCCCTGTGTTCCTGGTCTACATGACAGGGAGCCATCCCAGCCCCATGTCCCGTTAGCAGGGGACAGGGGAAATGGTGAAAGTTTTCCACTTTTCAAAACATTTATAAAATACCTTGTTTTACCCCTGGCAAGTTAAGTGAGACAACAAAATTATCTAAAGGTAATTAAAATCAACATTAAGAAGGTAATTTTAATGACCCCAGAAAAACAGAACAATAGAGGTCATGGGGTAAGCATGGCTAAATAATAAGGTCCCCTGACACCTGATTCAGAGAGATTTCAGAACTACTGTGGATGGAGACAACTTCGCTTCATTCAGATAACTAAAGAAGCGAGATATTAGCTGAGTTTTAAAGCCTGAAAAGATAGGGCCCAAGGACTTTAGGGAAGGGAATGCGCACGTGCAGATACACATGCACACAAACACACACAATTACGCTCCACTTAACGTAGTCAAAATTAACATTGAGAATTTGAGTGTCACTTAAATGGCCCTGAACAAGAACCCCAAAACTCTCTCCACTTAACTTCAATCGTTTTTGTAATAGAATCTACTTCCTACCTATCAAAGCCCATTACCAAATTTAAGGCATTTTTTTTTCCTTTAAGGGGTACCCCTTTTTAAGATAAGTAGTATGGTAAACCTAAGGAGACACTAAGCAATAATTTAATATAATTAAATGTATATCAAGCTCAAGCTTGAAAATATACAACTACAAAAGGTACTTTTAGAACAGAGTTTGTATTATAGGAAGTGGTCCAAAGACCTGGGGAATTTTCCGTCAGTTCCCTGAGAAGCAAGGCTAAGACATATGGCCAAGCTTCAGAAGAGCAAATCAGAGCCAGACAAATGTGTTTTCATGTCAGCCCAGAGACTTTCAGGTTGCATATTAAGTATAGCACATTTAAATAAATGCATTTTAAATCATGGCACCGTAAGCCGTGTTTCATTTTCAACTGGCAAGAAACCCATTAGATAAATAGTATAGATTTGTCCTTTTAAAAAATATAATATCTAACTGGGAAACATTTTAAATGGGATTTTTAAAAGTCACTCATATTACCAGAATTAAATATCCAAGGTTTTCATGTATATTGTTAAGTTCCTTCTCTCTGTGAGAATAACTGAATTTTCTTTCATGTCTGCTTTCTTCAGATATGAAGTAATGCAGGTATTGAGAGAGCTAGTGGGATATTATTGCTATCCTTAACTTTAAAAAATCAAAATATTAATATCAGTTTCTAAAGTGAATATAATTATTTCATTTATGTAATATGACTCATTATTTTCTTAACTTGTGCTACTAGAAATAGATATTATTATTCTCTTTAATCGAGCAGAGATTAAACTCAGAGTCATATAAATCAGGGTCACAGAATCAGAAATTGAGATGGTTTATACAAGAAGAGAATAATAGAATTTTCTTAGAATTAGAAAGAACCTTGGCAAGCATCGTAGGCACTTAATAAATACATGCCGATTTGAAAATTTTACCAATAATGAAAGAACTGGATTTCGAAAACCGTGCCAGTTATATCTAAATCCATCTTAATCACTATTTTCAGCAATTCCCATTTAAATGGTCAAACAAGTTTTTTTCCACAGTAAAAGACAAAGAGGGACTGCGCAATAACAAGAGAATGAATTTTTAACAAGAGAATGACTGTGAGAATGAATTTTTGCTATAGAATTGGTTGCCAGAAGTCACTTTTGAGTGGCCATGGGCTCCTCAAGGAGCCTTCTAATGAGACCTAGAAGGAAAGAATATTGGGAGATGAACACAAGGTGCAGTTAGGCCAAAATGGACCAGAAACAGGTATCCACTGACCGGCCTGAAAGGTAAAACATTCTCTGGAACAAAGTGGCCCTTTTCTCATCAACTTTTTAAGAGCTCCTTAGGGCACCATTTAAGGTCACATGAAAAGTATCTGCCAAAAGATTTTGGTTACATTAGATCACCATGGGGTCAAGTGAAGCACGCCACAGAATCTCAGAGCTCTCTCCTTGCTTAACTCAACTCATTTGCTCATTCCTTCAGCCAATGTAACATGTAGTTATGGAGGCTCCAATGGATTTATCAGGGAATACTGATGCCTTCATGAACATTCTATAATTTTTTTTCATTAAAGTAGAAATAAGTTGGAATATTCATTCCATACTAGGCAGCCAAACTATTTTTTATTTTCTTTTGTTTTTTGGCCTCATTGGTCACGTCTCACTCCTGTTTGGGTGACTATTGGAACGTACTGACAGATGTGAAAGCATGATTCAAAATTCAGCCGGGGCAACTTTTCCAAAAAATAATTGCAGACTGTGTTCGAGCCTTGCATATACATAGACACCTGTTATATTTGCATAGCCCAAGCTTGCAGGAAGCTTTAATCAATCATTTTCTGTGTGTAGAATTATCCAACCTGAAAACCATTACTTATTTCACCAGAAGAAATTTTGTTTTTCTTTGATGCTAGATTAGTTGCATCCCATCTCTCATTTGCCTCCCTCCACCAGCAAACAAGGTTTACACCGCAATATATGGATCGATGTCCCAGTTTATAAACAATTTTGGTTTATTTTAAAATCTCCAAAAAGGTTAATTCTGTCATTTCTTTTGCCAATATGCATAAAAATTCTATCTTCTGTCATACACCTCTTTATTTGTATTTATTGATTGCTTCTCACTGTGCCAGGTGCTAGGAAACTAGAAAATAAGAGGAAGACAAACATTGATTAAATAATTATAAAGAGTATGTAATTACAAGTCGTGATACTGTACAGGGTCCTACATGAAAGGATAAAACAGGAGAACCTGATATAGTTGTAGGACTGTGGTGGTGGTACATCAAGAAAGAAGCAACATTTGAGCTGAGACTTGAATAAATAGACATTAACCCAGAAGAAGTTGGGAGGGAGGTATCAAAATGGGGAGGAGAACATTGCAAGTGAGCCAAAGGAACATGTGCAAAGGTCCTGGGGCAGGAGAGAGACTTCTCATTGAAGAACTGAAAGGCTTGAGAAGGGAGCACAGAAGAAGAGTGGCAAGGTTGAGTGAGACAAGGCTGGAGGGACCTGGGCCCAAAGCATATGAGGCTTTACAGCCCTCAGAAGGAGTTTGATCTTCAAGAACTATTAGAAGCCATTCACAATTTTAAAAGCTCATCCTGAGTACAGTGTAAGAAATCTATTACAGTAAGGAGGTCTTAGTCCACCTGAGATAGATGATAGTAGTGCCTACTATGGGGATGTGAGTTAGAGAGGAGTATATGCATTCTAGGGACATTCAGAAGGTAAAACCCATAGGACTTGGCTTTGTTCAATGAATACATGAGCATAATAGTAAATCAGTCCTCAAAACAGCATTTATTCTTCATATCATACTGACTGAATTTTAGAAAAATTCTCTATACAAATGGTAATTCTAAAAAAGTATAAAACTCCACCCAATATTAGTGTTTTACAAAAAAAAAAAAGGCTTATAAACTCCTATCTTATGGGCCTTATTTCCAATCATGGATGAACTGTCTTTAGTGACATTTTTCTCCCATTAAATATTTTTGCAAGAGATTCTCCTAGGTTTTTAATTTATTCTCTATATTTCTTAGTATGCAAATGTTAGTAGCCTTCAATTTAGAGCTAAGCTACAGATCACTACTTCTTAGTGTGTTCCCCAGAACTAACCCTTGTGAAAGTAATAGATGTTAGTTAAAAATATATATATATATTTTTTCAATAAAGAAACAATTGTTAAGCAATATTAAACAGGCTTCCTTACTAGAAGGTTTTTCAGGCCTTTGATTTGCGAATATGCTTCAAGAATTTTCAAGAGAGAAATATGGAGCACATGCCGACTCGTGTGCCCGGGGAGCATTTCCTGAGCATCTCTGGGGACTGGCGTCCCAGGGGAGCCTTTGGATAACAGAGCCATGCACATATTGGCTTAGCTCCTTGAATGGCGTTTCGCATATAACAGGTCTTTATAATTTGGTAAATGAAGACATAGATGAAGACTCGCAAACTCTATCACTACGTCTTTTAGATGAAAGAGAGAGCTGGCAAATGCCTCAGGCCTCTAATGGCATCATCAGGACAGCCACTCATTGCTCAGCCTCCAGCCAACTGGATGACATGAAATATTTTGATTTTTTGAGAAGTCATAAATCTATACCTCTATATGAAATTTCATAAGTTTTCAAATATTTTTATGATTAAATTTATTGGGGTGACATTGGTTAATAATATTATATAGATTTTAAGTGCATAATTTGATAATATATCATATGTATATCGCCAAAGTCAAATATTCTTCCGTCACCATATATTTGACTCCCTTTACCCTTATCTACCTCCTCCTTTCCTCCATTTCCCTCTGGTAATCATTAAACTGTTGTCTGTATCTATGAGTTTTCGTTTGTTTGTTTTGTTCATTTGTTGCTTTCAATTTTATATCCCACATATAAGTGAAATCAAACGGTTCTCAAACTTTTCTGTCTGACTTATTTCACTTAGCATGGTAAATTCAAGATCCATCCATGTTGTCGCAAATAGCAATATTTCATCCTTTCTTATGGCTGAATAATATTCCATTGTGTATATGTATCACATCTTCTTTGTCCAATCATCTATCAAAGGTATCTTGGCCACTGTGAATAATGCTGTAATGAACATCGGGGTGCATATATCTTTATAGATAAGTGTTTTCAAATTTGGGGGATACCCAGTAGAAGGATACCTGAGTCATATGGTAATTCTATTCTTAATTTTTTGAGGAATTATGCCACAGGTCAAACAGAACATACAGGCTACCAGTTTTCAACTTCAGAGGCATTCTAATACAGATCACATTTTACCACATTAAAACAAAATTACAATGAACAGCCGGGGGAAGTAGCTCTAATATAGCACCCAAGAATCCTACAGTGAAATCCGTTAAAACATTCCTCCTTTTTAAAGAACCCACATTAATTGCTTGAGGAAAATTAACTCCTTCATTGCCTGGAGGTATCATCAGAGGCCTGAAAATAGATAACTTGCCAAATAATGCTGTCAGACCTTGACAGAAATAATTATTTCATTCAGATAAGCACATTTTCTCTCTATTCAGGGAAGATCAGGTCATTCCGGAATAAAGAGCAATAGAAAAGCAATCCCATTTGAGTAAGCACATTATTACACCAGAGGCAACACTTAGATACAGCAGCACAATCAGATCAGCGTTTAATTACAGATGTGTTGTCTTTTGCTAAAAGAAAAAATGTCGCTGCTTAAAAGACAGTCAACTCTCAGTTATTTAGGATCAAATCATCATCTTATTGGTTTCTCAACTCCAATTCTTTTTCATTCTTGCTTAGAATATTTGTCTATTTCAATATTAATAAATACAGGAAAATGTACACTTACCAATTTAATTAATTTAATTCAACTTAAATTGAATTAAAACTACACACACCATACGTACAGGATTAGGTTTTTCTGTGTTTTGCATTTTTCTTTTGTGCTATTGCTATAATGGGTGCTTTATTGCTTATCCTTTATTTGTATATCTTTTTCCTTTTTTATTATTTAGAAATCCAGCATAAATAGTGGAGGAAAAAATTATAGTGGTAATGTTCCTATTTTGTAAAAATCAATTCTATTTTTAAGTGAGGTGTTAACTTAAAAAAATGAGATTTTTTTTAATTGTTCATAGAACAGTATAGTATTAACACCTCTCTAATCTGGAGATAACTTGTTTGATGATCTCAACAATCTAAGACATATCAAAAAAATGAAATCCAACTAATAAGTCTATGAGAATCAAAAGAGAAAATAACAACAAAGAGTAATACCACCACCTCAGTGTGGCTCAAAGCCATGTCCTTACTGAAGGCAAGCCCCTCAAGGCCTTTTCTCAGCGCTTATTTGCTCCTTGAAATAGCTGATGTGTCTCCGCTGTGATGCTATCTGTTACCGACAGGTAAGAGGCACAGACTCAGCCTAGAAGTGCCAGGTTGGACCTGGGGTCTAATAAGTATTAGGCTAATGGTCCAAATCACAAGGACCAGGGCACTTAATGAACTTGTGGCTAATGTCCAACTCAAATGTCAAGTCAGTCCTAAGGACACACGCAGTGTTCAGATTCTGAGCCAGGTAATGGAAGTCCTGGTCTCTGGGCTTTGTGCCCAGTATTTCAAGGACTGCTCAGGAGGGGTAAGAAATTGTTAAGTGTGGGACAAGAGAGCTAAAATTCAAAGCAGTCTCCAATCTCAACAGAAGAGAACAGGGCTAAACAGGAGCTGCAGCAACTAAGGACACAGACCAGGCATGTGTGGCAGGAAGTTATGGGTAAGCAGCAGCTCCTGGGGTATTCATGTGGCTAGGGAGCTGAGGACCAAATATCGGATTCAGGGTAATAATAGCAAACCCAGGAAAGAGGCTTCTAATTTCTGCTAGGCTAGCAGCTAGGGGAAGGTTTTTGGGGGTTGCGGGCAGGAAGAAGGGAAGAACAGTGAGTCCCATGGGAACCCCAACTCTGACCGGCTTCTTTATCTGATCACCTTGGTTACCGACTGCAGGTGGGAAATGGATGCTGCTGGATCCAGGCGCTCTTACAGCCCAAGAACTGCTGACCACCTGGCATCAGGGAAGAGACAGACACATTTGAATAAGTGAACGGGGGCCTGCATGGGCAAACCAGGATTCTGAGTCTAATAGGCTTCTTAGCTCTGAAGTCGACTTTAAATGATAAACCTGATTTTCTTTTTCACAAAAGTTAAATTACATGCTGTTTTAAAAGGTGTAGTCATCAGTAACAGATCTTAAAAATGTGATCCGTCTAAAATAATTAACATGGAAAGACTTGGTTGCTTCAAAAGTAAGCCGGCTGAGCTACTCAGAAGCCTCAATTATCCAGAGTGAAGCATTCAATAAGTGTCTGAGAGTGCAAATTTCAGTGCAACTGAGTATTATTTTGCTTAAAAAGATCAAGATCCCTTCAAAATTAGTGTGTATCTAAATACTTCTTATTCTCCAATTTGTACTCTCCACTACTGAGTTGTGATGCTTGGGGTCACTTACTGAAATGCTCTGGATCTCTTATTTTCACCTGAAAGTGAGGAAAATAGATTCCTTAGATCAGGGGTCAGCACACTATAACCCACAGGTCAATCCCAGCCTGACATGCTCATGTAAACGAAGTTTTATTGGAACACAGATACCCTCGTCCATTCACATATTATCCATGGCTGCTTTCTGTCCACAATGGTGGAGCTGAGCAGTATGGCCCACAGAGCCTAAAGTATTTATTATGTGGCAGAATATTTATTATTTTGCAGGAATTGTTTGCCCTTACCAGACTTAATTATTCTTGATTTTATAAGTATAGACTGATATACAAGTACAGAAATTCACATCAATAAGAGAAAAACTATTGCCTTTATTAGATATTTCACTTCTTCAGAGCTTAGATGTTATTTTTTCCCTACTTTTCTCTAGCAGTTTTCTTACTCTTCATAGCAGTCACCCTTTACCGCCGTTTCAAGGTTTTTCCTATCGCTTCACCTTACATCTCGCACTCTCTCTCCCTCTTCATGTCCACCTTTCTTAGAAACATTTATCCATAATTAACCCCATGACTAATGATGCTTCGAACCGATATTTTCCTTTAAAAAGGCAAAGGAAGGCCTTTGAAAATACTGGGACATAGTCTTAAAAACAAAATAACTTTTTAAAAATAAAAACAAAATTGAGAAACTTTGCCTTCTCTCAACTAGTTATCTTTCCTTTTGGCTTCCTGCAGAAATGATTACCGAGCTCCCGAATCCGTGCTCCACCCACCTCAGTGTGTGGCAGGGTCGGACTCGGCGTTAACAACTTGGCTGTTTCTCTCCTTTCATCTCCTTCCAATGCCTGCAACCTTAAAGTTCAACTTTAAATTTTCACCTTCACCTGCCACACTGCTTGTCACACCGGTGCCCTGATCTTTCCCACATCACTTCCTGCTGCTTCACTCTGTTCACGTTTTCATATTCTTCTGATGGTAATGGAAGCATTTAGGCTAAATGCCATCTTTTCTATCTGAGAAGTCTCTCCCATATCTTCGACTCTTTATTCTCCTAAGTCATTTTAAATCACACTGCTAAGATCTATTTTTACCTTTCCTTAAATATCCTTACCTCTAAGGATCAAATGATCCCCACTTTTTCCCCTTTAATATCCCACTATAGGATACCCACTGGGACGACTGGTTATTTATATCTTAGCCATCAGCGTTGGGGTTTCTTTCCCAGCCTGCTGCCATTACGAGGACTAAGAAGAAACGGTGAAACAAACCATAATGTGAATTTTTCTCCGTAGTGAATGTGAGAACAAGCAACCAACTTCAACTGCTAGCAAAGCACTGAGCATCCCAGAATGATGGCGGTGCCCATCACAACCTGGTGAAGAGAGGAACTGGTGTTAACTGAGACAGCTCGTGTGCGTTTAGCTGAACATCACTCTTTAAACTACATGACCCGCACTGACGATGCACATTCAGTGCTGATCCGACAGGGAACTAGGCCTCGGACAAGAGCATTTTAACTGTAAAGCACCTCAATTTCTGCATAGGTTTAATAACAAAATAAAAAGCTAACATTATTGATCACTCGGGGTATGACAGTTCCAATGTATGCTGAATATTTTATAGGTTTATCTCTTGTGATCCTGCCCAGAACCACAGCATACAGTGGTTTAGGCCGTACGCTGCACAAAAAGTAGCACAGCTTAGAAGACTGTCACCATAGCCATCTCACAATTCTGAATATTTTTTGTATTTATACCATAACTTTGTTAACTTTAAAGATGAGCAAGCTATATATTTATTAAGGCAGTTTTGTGGCAGGTGACTGGAAAATGTCTTTTTGCAGTAGGATTGTTATATGTATCACTTTCTGATTAGATTACAAAGGAAGAATATGTTTAATTAAAAGAGCTTGACAGTCTAATAACTTTCAAAATAAGCTGTGTTCCTAAATAAGAAGTGGCTTTTCTCACTGAAGTACTGGTTGATTAGTATCTTTAAATATTTTTTGTAACATCTATCACAGTCAATATACTGCAGTTCATATACTCTGCACTTGTTTTCTGTACTGAGTGAGGTTACAGAGTTCCTATTTTAAAATACAGGCACTTTCATGATGGTAAAATTAGCTGATAATAACTAATATTAATTTAGCATTAATAATATACAAAGTATTAAATTGACATAAATTAGAGATTACTACATAATATTGGCTAATTACATTAGAGAGCTTATTTATTTGTTGCTATGGAAGTTTCATAATTAACTGCTATTAAAATTTTTGACTTGTTACATATCTATTATTTTTAAATTTGATTTTCTAATTATTGTGATTAAAATTAAAATTGAATGTTATATTATGTTTAATATTTTGATTTATATATTTATTCAGAATGATTGTTTGTATAATTGTAATTAATGAGAAATACATAATATAGTAACTTCAGAAAAGGTTTTTTACTTGAGAACGGCAACCTTTCTCTAATTCATGAGACAGTGCCTGGTAAGCTAGAAGCAGCCCTGGTTCTTTCACCAACCCCAGGATGGAAAAGATACTATTATAATTCCCTCTTTATGGAGAGGAAAAGGCTTAGAAATGTTAAAGAATATGCCCAGATTCACAGAGACATTAAGTTATGGGGGCCAGTGTCAAACCCTGACCCTGTGAAGCAGAACATGCCTAATGGCTGAATTGCAAGGTTTGTGGAACTATAGGTATCTCTTCCCAAAAAAGACCTCTCTTGCATTTCTGCCTGGATGGACATATGATATCATCGAATGATTAGACAACAAAGGTGAAGTGCATTTCTTCCGGAAGACCATGGTGATAACAATGGCAGCCGACCATGTTAGCAAGCCAGAAGCGCAATTCAGAACACGATTTCCAAAAACACGTGCATGTTGTGAGGTGTGACGGAGGAAAAGTCATTTTCCTTCTATCTTCCAAGTTTCTTCTGGCTGGCCTAGTAATCACATTAACATGAGACAGATTAACAGAAAAAATAACTACATGTATTATGTATGTACATTTGGACTTCCTTAAGAATATGTGGGAGTTGAGGCTTCTATGCCATCTTGAGGTAAGGAGGAGGAGGGCTGGGGGGCGCATCAAAGGGCAGGAAGGTGATTCACATGGAAAAGCTAATCTTTGGTAAATAAATGTTTGCTGGGTCACCTTTAACAGTGGGACACAGAGAGGACTTTGACCAAATGGGCCTTGCTAGGTTCTTCCTTGTCTACCACACTCTTTTATTCTAAACTATATTTATTTATGATAATAGCTGTCTTCCCTGGAGCAGATCTTCTATCTAAATTCTTATAGGCAATCAGGGGGAAGGTCAGGGTTTTTTCTGAGTCTTTCATGTCTTAAAAATAACCAGCTTAAAGCAATCGGTGTCTTAAAAGAGGCATATTTTGGAGTGGTGAACTCTGCTTCCCCTCAGGGGACAGAGTGGGTTTGATGAGAAATAGATATAGATTAATATTCGGCCTCTGCCACCTACTCAAGAACTTTCCCCAAACCCTTGGTCCCCTCCAGTATACATCTCCCATCATTCACTTGTCCAAGTCAGGAACCTTAGGATCAGCCTTCACACCTGCCTTTCCTTCCCTGCCACGCCTCTCCCCAGTCGTCACCAAGAACCATGCACTTGACTTTCCCAATAGCTCATGAACCAGTGTTTTCTCACCATCTCTACCACTGCCACCCTGTTCACACCATCACCTCACACCAGAATTACTACAACACCCTCTTAACTAGTTTCCCTTTTAACACTCCGGCTCTTCTCCAATATATTCCCCCTACTTCATCCAGACTGACTTTTCATCTCAACAAGGCATGAACTTACTTAAACCCTTGAATACCTATTGTTCCTAAACATTAGATTCTACCCTAGGCTACAAGTTCCTACAAGGTCAGGCCCCACCTCCTTCTCTAGTCATCTTCCTCCCTTGACACATGTCCCCTGGTTTCAGATTCTCAAAATCCTCCCATCTCCCTCCTCCAGGAAGACCTTGGCATGTGCTATTCACTTTGGTCGACTTAACACCCACTCGTCTTTCAAAACTCAGCTTAAACATCAGAACCTCCAGGTCAGGTCAAGCTCCCCACCATATGCCCCACTCCCCACTGGCCTGTGATCAGATTGGGTCACAATGTGCTAGTTTCTTCTATATGGTACCTTTTATTTTTCCTTCACAGACTTTATCACAGGTTGTAATTATGTTGACATGTAGTTATTATTTGATTAATGTCTGTCTTCCCCAGTGGGCTGTAAGGTAAAAATAGAAAGACAGCATATCAGTTTTGCTCACCGTTTGGATCTCTGTGCTTAGCACAAAGCACAGGTCACCAAATTCTCTTTAATGGCTGAAAGAACTATGTGGCTTTAAGCAAATTACTTAAACTTTCTTAGTCTCTCTTTCCTCAGCTGTAAAAAAAAAAGGGGGGGGAGGATACTGACAATACCTGCCTCAAAGGTCACTATAGTCTCAGCTAAGGTCAGCATCGTGCAGCACTAAAGGGGGCGGGGGGCGGCACTCAGGACGTGCTGGCTCTTCAGGCTGCTATTTCCAACAGGCGATGGGCTACAGGAACTAGTCCACTGTTTTCAAATCGTTTATAGTCCTGTAAAAGGGAAAGACAGTCACACAAATAATTAAAGCACTGCAGAATATGAGCTTATTGGATTAGCTGATAGAAGGCCTGGTCTAAGGCAAGTAGTCAGCTTGGGGCACTTCATTTATATCTCCTGCTCCCTAGGTCTCCAGGAGCCCCACTGTTTGGATGGCAGCATCCTGTCAAGACTGGCTGGAGCATCGCCTCCTCAGTGCAGTCCTTCTTCACTCCACAAGGGCTACTTCCTCCTCCAATGTTGTCTAGAGGATGTGCATATGGGCGTGTGTGTGTGTGTGTGTGTGTGTGTGTGTGTGTGTGTCTACTAGGAAATAAAGTTCCCGAATGTAAGAATCATTTGAAAAATCAGTTGTTTTTCACTTCCATATTCCTGACCATTTCAAATGCATTATCTAATTGAAGTTCATGGAATGAGTGAGTGAATGAATGAATGAATGAATGAAAAGGGAATGAAATTATGTACGAAACAATGGATATGTAGAAAAACAAGTGCACAAGAGGAACCAGGCTGCAGGTGAAGGCAGTAGGAAGTCCAGAATGTAATTCTGTTCAGCGGGTTTTCAAAAGACAGATCAAAGGAAACGGAACCTCGGCAAGGAGCAGCTCTGGTCTGTTTACCCTCCAGCCACTTCAAAATTTACCTGCAGCCCCCATCCTTGGATCTGCTTTAACACCAGGTCTTTAAATGCTTGGGGTAGGGGAAGGATCACTTAAACTGCTGATTTTTTTAGCCATAAAATAGAGCTAATGACACTGACCTTCCTCATAGAACTATTGTGTGAGATAATTAATTAATAATTGCAGAATCCTTTGAGAGTATAAAATGCGACATAAATGCTAAGCATTATTTCCATACAGTCTCTGCTGGCTTTTCTAAAGTACATTCTGGTCTCGGTGCCTTTGATCTGCTGTTATCACCTGAAATAGAGCAAACAATGCCTTTGTGTCATTAAGCAAATGCATAATGAATGCTATTCATTGTTAAAGGTTACTTAGCAATATAACATTTTTTTTTCCTTTTGAATGGGGACATCCTCCTGTGAGAGGATTATGTAAACTAATAGCTAATGTATCAAAGGAAAGGGGAGAAAAGAAGCAGCCATGGCAACCAGAGCCAGGAGGCCCACGCTTTGGCCTTCAGAGGAAACCTGTGTCCACCCTCGGAGGGAGGATAAGGAGGAACTGGGAGAAAAACACGGGGAAGGCAAGCAGAGGAGTCAGCGGTGGAAAATGCCAGGCCACAGCCTCTGCCTCCTCCTGCCACACCACCTCTCAGTTTATTGTACGAGACATGATTTGCAATATTGGGGAATGTGAAGGTTTTGTGAGAGTCAAGTTTCTCCATCATTATCCTCTTCCTCCAGCCTCTGGGTGTTCCCCTGTCACGTTCTCTGGTGCCTTATTGGGGAAACTGTGTTTTTCTTTTGAATATAATCTTTCCTAGAGATAGAGGGGGGCAGCGCTGTGATCAGAAAGCCTTTATCCTCCCTTGCATTCCTACCGATGCTCGGTTATCTCTACAGAAACGGACCTCTACTCAAAGCCCCGCAGACACGAAGGCAGGTCCTTTACTCTAGAAGCCCTCATTCTAAAATTCTAAAGGTAAGCCAGATTGCCTGATGGAGACCATATTCTCCTATAAAATGTGAAAAAAAAGTTCAAAACTTGTTGATTGGTTCCTTTTCTCTAATACTAAAATATTGAAACAAGATTACAATTCCCCTATGTGTTTCCTTAAGATTTAGACAGAAGAAATAACCCATTTATTGAATTGGTTTAAATTTTGCAGGCTTACTTTCATGCTCTAGTAGTACAGTTGAATTTATTCTACAGGTTAAATCTTTAACTGTCAGAGTTAACTTTTAAACCATATGTTTCAAAAACTATATAAATTCACAATGTACTCCTCTCCCTATATTCCTTTAAATACCCAAAACACAATGCTCATCTACCCCTCTGTTTTACTGCCTTGACGATAGGCATTTTCTCTCTCTTATTTGGCACTGCTGTTTATTGTCATTCCGCTATAATTTTGGTTTTTTGCTGACCTGATTTTATTTCAGTATCCTTTCAGAAATCTTTTTTTCACTATGCTTAGTTAATTCAAACTTTGGCACTATTGGTAAAAGCTATAACATCTCTTAACATGGAACAAGATCGCCACCCAGTGGCCAAGCTGGACTTACTTCTGTGCATCCTTCCAGATTTTTCTTACATTTTTATTTCATTGGATTACATCTAGCAGAGAGGTCCTTAAAGACGATCTTACATTTTTCAGGTGAGAAAACTGAAGCTCAAAAAGGCTAACTAATTTGGTCAAGCTCACAAGGCCACAGTAAGACCCATGCCCCATGACGTGCTGCACCCTTAATATTTTCAACAAGAGTACCTCAAAGCTCGAAGTGGATTTCAAGGTCAACCCATCCAAGTCTTCTATCACATAGATGAGGAAACTGAGGCACAGAGAGGGAAAATGGCTTCTCAAGGTTCACAGAGCTTAACGAATTTGGATAAGAACCTATCTCTACATAACAGGAAGCCTAGCATTCATTCTCCTAGTAGACCAAGCTCACTAAATGTTTCAT